>VWZE01013894.1:195320-205964 GCA_013396675.1 Eubucco bourcierii | reverse complement strand
TGCAGAGCCCCAACTCTCTCAGCCTGTCCTCACAGCAGAGCTGCTGCAGCCCTCTCAGCATCTTGGTGGCCTCCTCTGGACCAGCTCAAACACTTCCATGTCCTTCCTGTGCTGGGGGCTCCAGAACTGCACACAGGACTCCAGACACTTGTTCATCTCCAGCCTAAATCTACCCTCCTCAAACTTCCATCCATTCCCTCTCATCCAATCACTGCAACCTCTTGTAAGAAGTCCCTTCTTGGCTTTCTTGCAGGTTCCTTTCAGATACTTATAGTATATACTGACAGATTCCATTCCCTTCATCAATTACTCTTTCTCCCCTCCAAATTAGATGTAATTGGCATTGCTAAGACTTCCAAATACCTGTTCTAAAACTAAACTCATTCCATTAAGAACAGCAGATTCTAAAATCCAGAATGGCCAAGTAGTAAATAGGTTAAAAATTAAAAAACAAACAAACAAAATATATTAAAAAAATAATTAAAAATGAGTGATAAACACCAGGGAGGTCTTGTGTTGGAAAATAAAATCTTAATGAGTGTTAGTTAGAAAAGTGAGTTAGTGATAGTTAGAAAAGACACTTTCAGTTTTGGAAGCTCTGGATGAATGTTTAAGGCTGAAATTTTTTTTTCAGGGTCTTGCAATGGTTGGAANCCAATCACTGCAACCTCTTGTAAGAAGTCCCTTCTTGGCTTTCTTGCAGGTTCCTTTCAGATACTTATAGTATATACTGACAGATTCCATTCCCTTCATCAATTACTCTTTCTCCCCTCCAAATTAGATGTAATTGGCATTGCTAAGACTTCCAAATACCTGTTCTAACACTAAACTCATTCCATTAAGAACAGCAGATTCTAAAATCCAGAATGGCCAAGTGGTAAATAGGTTAAAAATTAAAAAACAAACAAACAAAATATNCATCAATTACTCTTTCTCCCCTCCAAATTAGATGTAATTGGCATTGCTAAGACTTCCAAATACCTGTTCTAAAACTAAACTCATTCCATTAAGAACAGCAGATTCTAAAATCCAGAATGGCCAAGTAGTAAATAGGTTAAAAATTAAAAAACAAACAAACAAACAAAATACATTAAAAAAATAATTAAAAATGAGTGATAAACACCAGGGAGGTCTTGTGTTGGAAAATAAAATCTTAATGAGTGTTAGTTAGAAAAGTGAGTTAGTGATAGTTAGAAAAGACACTTTCAGTTTTGGAAGCTCTGGATGAATGTTTAAGGCTGAAATTTTTTTTTCAGGGTCTTGCAATGGTTGGAATTGATGATCTCAAAGGTCTTTTCCAACCTAAATGATTCTGTGATCCTAAGTCATCCAGAGGGACCTGCACAGGCTGCAGAGGTGGGCCCATGAAATTCAACAAGGCCAAGTGTAAGGTCCTGCACCTGGGTAGGCACAATCCCAAGCACAGCTCCAGGCTGGGTGGGGAATGGCTGAGAGCAGCCCTGAGGAAAGGGACCTTGGAGTCTGGGGTGAGGAAAAGCTCAGCATGAGCCTGCAGTGTGCACATGCAGCCCAGACAGCAACTGAGTCTGTTGGATCCAATCCTCAGGTTGGATGAGGCCTTGAGTGCCCTGTGCTAGTGGGAGGTGTCCCTGCCTATGGCAGGGGCTTGGAACTGGATGATCTTTGAGGTTCCTTCCAACCTTCCCATCCTATGATTCTAAGAAATTCTTTCCAGTGAGGGTAGTGAGACACTGGAACAGGTTGCCCAGGGAGGTTGTGGATACCCCTTTCATGAAGGGTTCAAGGCCAGGTTGAATGAGGCCTTGAGCAACCAGGTCTAGTTGCCCATGTCAAGCAGAGTTGGAACTAGCTGATCTTGAAGGTCCCTTCCAACCCATCCCATCCTATGATTCAATGAACCTCTGCTGAAGGAGATTTGTGTCGGAGCTGAGATCTCCTCTTTTGCTGGAACTCCTGCCAGGGGTCCTCATTTGCATGCCAGAGTTAAAATTCAGCCAGAGACTGAAGGAAAATTGAAGCTGTATCT
The DNA here is from genome assembly GCA_013396675.1 of Eubucco bourcierii. Taxonomy (NCBI): domain Eukaryota; kingdom Metazoa; phylum Chordata; class Aves; order Piciformes; family Ramphastidae; genus Eubucco; species Eubucco bourcierii. Next base: position 203,956 of record VWZE01013894.1, on the reverse strand, counting down.
CAAAAGATAACAGTGGCACTGAGCTGAAGTAAATGATTTGCTAATGATAACAAAAGGTATAGAATGTTCCCATTCTGCCCTGTCGCAGGCAGGCTGCTTTGCAGGCTCTTCGTTTCTGCTGCAAAAATATGTGAAGCAAGTGCACGTTGCATGTAGATTCTGCAAACAAGATAGGAAAGCACTTTCACTGCTCAAGGAAGAATATTACAGCATTAATTCCACAATTTGTCAGTGCCTCATTACACACTTGCAAAGGCAGCAGGAAAGCAGCACTTGGGTTGCTGAGAATTTGCCCCATATGTAGCCGGCCCAAAATAACAAATTTAATGGAAGAGAATTCCAACCAGTGCTAATTTGCACTCTGCCTCACCATATAATTAATTTTTTTTTTCTTTTTTTCCTCCCTGAAATCTATTCCTCTTTTTGAAATAGTCTAAGTGTATCAAAATACTTTTTGACTATTTGCTGATATGCTGTGAATTATTTTGGTGAGCCACAGCCGCTGATGTTTATTCCAACTAATTATACGTGGGGTTGAGTTGGGTTTTTGGGTTTTTTTTCCCCTTTCCTTTTTAATTCAATTGCTTCCAGTGTCATCAGATGTAAAACTGAACCTCCCTCTTGCAGAAAATCATCAGTTTTGCTCTGAAAAAGTTCCTCCGGTGTTCCCAGTGCAAGTGTGAAGGGGGAGGAAAAGAAAAAAAGCAATTCTCGCTGTAAATAATTTAGAAACTGAGATTAAAACAAGGGACTGACAGAGATAGAGGTCAAAACAGAAGGCAACATTAGGCACTGTTTGCTCAGCCACCTTAGCTGGTCTTGGGGTTTCGGGAGGCATTGTGGTCAGAAGAGGTTTTAGCTAAGGATTAAGGAGCTTTGTACTTCCTCAGGAGGAGCTCGCCAAAGCCAGTGGGAGAAAAAGCACCCAGGAGCTTGGATTGTTACCATCAGAGATGAAGGTGTTACAGGAAAGACAGCAGGAGACAGCCTTGAACGTCTGCATCAACTGCAGGAAATGATTATTCAACAGGCCAGAGTGGGATGGAGGCTTCTGTTACTTGGGAGGAGTTGTCTTAGGGGTAAAGGTGCAGACCAGCAGGGACCAAGGAGAGGCCTCTGTAACAGAAGTGGTACCCTCAGGGCAGCCAGCTGGAGCCACAGCAGCCTTCCTGGTTCCCTTCCACCTTCAGCAGCAGCTTCACTTCACTCAACTTCTCCTCTCCTCCTCTGTATCTCCCATGCCTTGCTCAGAGGACACAACTGTGGTTGATGTCTGTGAGGTGGGAGTAAGCTTGGTCCTGGTTAAAGGGCTGGAGAGGACAAGAGAGGGGAGATGAGAATAGAAATGCACCTTCATAATACACAAATCCAGTCTCCCTGACAGATTAAACTGGAATTACTCTGGTTTTGTTGCCACCTCCCATGGCTCTTGCAGGATACAGTCATAGAATGCTTTGATTTGGAAGGGACTTCTAAGGTCCTGTTGAGCAGACAAAGCAGCACCACTGAATGGTGTCAATTCAGAGAGCTTTTTAGGAATTCCCTCTGGCTTTATGGAAGAGGAGATGGGAATGAGTGTTCCTCCTTTGAATCTCTTACTCTTGAGTGTGTTAGCAGCCTGCTCTAGTAGAATTTCACTCCGGAGTTCACAGGCTCACAGGATGTCAGGGGTTGGAAGGGACTCAAAGAGCTCATCCAGTCCACCCCCCCTGCCAGAGCAGGACCAGACAATCCAGCTCAGGGCACACAGGAACACATCCAGACAGACCTGGAAAGGCTCCAGAGAAGGAGACTCCACAACCTCTCTGGGCAGCCTGTGCCAGGGCTCTGGGACCCTTCCAGTCAAGAAGTTTCCCCTTGTGTTGAGCTGGAACCTTCTGTGCTGCAGCTTCCATCCATTGCTCCTTGTCCTATCCCAGGCAGCAGTGAGCAGAGCCTGTCCCACCCCCTCCTGACCCCCAACCCTCAGATAGTTATAAACATTGATTAAATCCCCTCTCAGTCTTCTCTTCTGCAGACTAAGCAGCCCCAGCTCCCTCAGCCTCACCAGGCAGTGCTCCACTCCCCTCATCATCCTCATAGCACTCCACTGTTCCTAGTCTGGCAGGAGGGTTGAACTTGATGATCTCTTTGGGTCCTTTCCAACCCCTAACATCCTGTGATCTTGTGAACCTGTTCAGTATTTCACTACCCTCATTGTAAAGAACTCCCTTCTGATGTCCAACCTAAATCTACCACAGAATCACAGAACACATCTAGGTTGGAAGGGGCCCTCAGAGGTCATCTTGTCCATCCTACCTGTTCCTTCCTCGTGGTTGACTGCTGTGGGCTAGCTTTTTAGCTGTATCTTTATGATTGGAACAACCCCAAAAAGCACCCAAAGCACCCAAATCCCAAACCTAAAGAGAAGTAATGAGTGACAGGAGTGCTGTGCAGTAATTGTGAGTCCTTAGTGTTGTGGCTGGTTGGCCAAGAAACCTTTTGTAGCAGCAGGATGGTGACCTCCTTTGGGTGTTTGGTTGGGTTTTTTTTTCCCTTAAAAGACATAGTGAATATTGTGAACAATTTAAGCTCCTCACCTTAACCTCCTAAGAGTTTCTACCCTCCTTCTGGTTACTCCGTTGTGGTGAAGAAGAAAACTTTTTACCTTCTGTCTTATCTTCTCCTAAAGATATATGGACTCCAGAAGAAAATGTTTTGCCCATGAGAAAAGTCAGGCATTGGAGTCATCTCCCAAGTGAAGCAGTGGAGTGCCCTACATTGGACAGGTCCAAGACTCAACTGCTGGGTCAGCTCATTGCAACTTGACTGTTACCTGGAGAGGTTGGAGCAGATGATCCTTGGAGTCCCTTCCAAGGTGGCATTCTGTGAATGATGTGTCCTGTAGAACTCCATTTTCCTTTGAATTCTAAGGCAGGCTCTGGTAAATGTAACCTATCCTCTTTGAGATATTTATATTCATAACTCTGGCTGTGTTCTGGGCTTTGTTTTGCTTGCATGGCTAAGAGCTGTGATGGATTCGTTCACCCTAGATGATATTTATTCCTTTTACTTCATTACACATAATCCACCTGTGCTAGATCTTAAGGTCTGTGTATACTTTATACTCTACTAGAGAGCTTATCAGCTTCTCTGCAGGCAGCTCAATTTGAATTTTAAAACTGAAAATGAATGAATTTGTGCTGCTTCTTGAGCTTCTGCACAGAGCTGCCCTTCCACCCTCCTATTGGTGTGCTAGCTGGAGGATATCAGGCTTGGAGGTGGTTGTTGATTTTGGCTGAAGGCTTTATGATTTCCTTCTGATCAGCAGCTACTTCTACAGCACACCCTCCCTCCCCCCCACCTCTTTCACTTTAGGAGAAAGTGAGAATTGTTGGCTAGGATAAAGACATCAGGAGGAAAACAAGAGAGCAGTTGGGGCTTTTAATTTTGGGCAGAACCAAAGTGCAGACCCAAGTGTACAAATAATGTTCAGGTCAGTAACTTACACCATGGTTCTGGGAGAAAAGTGTTGCTTTGCTCATGGCTCCCAAGTCAAGGAGGTATTTAAGAGGGTACTGAGCATCACTGGAAGTTCTTATTGGGAGCCCAAGTTACTGCACCTTGTCTGGGAGGCACATCTGAAATGATCCTAGCATCAGATTCTATAATCAGTGGTTTGGTTTGTGAATCATACTCATAGAATCATAGAATGGTAAGGTTGGAAGGGACCAATCAAGTGTTGGAGCGGGGCCAGAGGAGGCCACCAAGATGCTGAGAGGGCTGCAGCAGCTCTGCTGTGAGGACAGGCTGAGAGAGTTGGGGCTCTGCAGCCTGGAGAAGAGAAGGCTTCCAGGACACCTTAGAGTAGCCTTCAAGGGTCTGAAAGGGACTCCAGGAAGGCTGGGGAGGGACTATTGACAAGGTCTGGGAATGCCAGGACAAGGGGAATGGGTTTGAAGTGGCAGAGAGGAGATTGAAAGTGGATGTTAGGAGGAAGTTGTTTGCAGTGAGGGTGGTGAGACACTGGCACAGGTTGCCCAGGGAGGTTGTGGCTGCTCCCTCCCTGGAGGTGTTCAAGGCCAGGTTGGATGAAGCCTTGAGTGAGCTGTGCTAGTGGGAGGTGTCCCTGCCTATGGCAGGAGGTTGGAACTGGCTGATCCTTGAGGTCCCTTCCAACCTTCCCATTCTATGATTCTATGAATGTGTATGGTTAGCATCTGGCTCTTTTCACAGCCAGCTGTAGTGTCTTGATGAAATACAGAGATAGAGAAAATTACCTTTTCTTTAGTGTTTGTTGTTTTTTTTTTTTTTTTTTTAATGTAACTAGAAGTGATTATATCTTCAAATATTCTGGCCAAGGTTTTGACACTGTGAAATTCATGGCTTTGTATTTCCAGTTTTCTTAACTAGCATATCCATTATTTTGGTTTTTACATTATCTGTGTGGTTTGTTTGGTTTTTTTGTTTTTTTTTTTTTTTTTCACTTTGACACCTCTAAAGCTCTATTAAGCACAGATCAGTCTGTGGCCTAAAGTACTTAGCAGGAAGGGTGACTTAATGCTGGGTTTATTTGAACTAATGGAATTAATGCAATTATTTTCTGACCTGTGCTTGTAGGAAAGGTGGAAGAAAAGACATCACTTGTCAGTTATTATAAATTCTTTCTCACCCAGACATGCTGCTTTTGTTTCTTCACTGCAGATTTTATCTGCTATGGACATAGTTTTGGATTGGTCATCTTAATTTCTTGTGTTTTCCTTCTTTTTCATCTTTGTGCTCAAACAGCCTGACCTGATCAGAGGGCTGGAGCTGCTCTGCTATGAGGGGGTTTGGGCTGTGCAGTCTGGAGAAAAGGCTCCAGGGTGACCTTCTTGTGGCCTTCCAGTATCTGAAGGGGGCTAAAGAAAGCTGGGGAGGGACTTTTTAGGCTGTCTGGGAGTGATAGGACTGGGGGGAATGGAGCAAAGCTGCAAATGGGGAGATTCAGATTGGATGTTAGTAGGAAATTCTTCATCATGAGGGTGGTGAGAGCCTGGCAGGGGTTACCCAGGGAGGTTGTGGAAGCCTCGTCCCTGGAGGTGTTTAAGGCCAGGCTGGATGAGGCTGTGGCAAGCCTGATCTAGTGTGAGGTGTCCCTGCCCAGGGCAGGGGGTTGGAGCTGGATGGTCCTTGTGGTCCCTTCCAACCCTGACTGATTCTATGATTCTGTAATCTGATTGAGGATGCCCCTGCTTACTGCACAGGGGTTTGGACTAGATGGAGACTGGATGAGGCACTTGGTGCCATGGGTTAGTTCATTAGAAGGTGCAAGGTGATAGGTAGGACTCAGTCTCAGAGTCTTTTCCAACCTGGTTGATTGTGTGATTCTGTGTCCCTGCCAACCCAGACCATTCTGTGATTCTGATTCTTCAAGTGGTTTGACTTGATGTACAGCCCTGGACACTTGTGTATGGTAAGGGAAGAGCAGCTCATGTCATCTACCTGGACATGTGTAAAGAGTTTGACACTATCCCACGTGGCATCCTGGTCACCAAACTGGACTTGAGGGGTGGCCACTGGCTGGGTGAGGAATTGGCTGGATGACTGCACTCAAGGGAGCTGCAGTAGTGGCTCAGTGTCAATGACAAGTGACATCCCTCAGGGGAGACTACTGGGGCCAGTGCTGTTTAACATCTTTGTGGGTGACATGGACAGTGGGATGGAAGCACCCTCAGTAAATTTGCTGGTGACACCAAGCTGTGTGGTGCAGTTGATGTGCTGGAGGGCAGGGATCCAAAGGGAACTGGACAGGCTGGCCCAGGCCAGTCTCATGAAATTCAACATGACCAAGTGCCAGCTAGAATCCATTAGGTGTGACACAGCCTGGGGGAAGATGTAATTTGGAGAAGAGCAGGCTGAGGGGTTGGGCTCTGCTGCCTGGCACCCAGGGACAGAAGAAGAGGACACAGCCTGCAGCTGTGCCAGGGCAGGTTCAGGCTGGATGTTAGGAAGAAGTTCTTCAGAGCAAGAGAGATTGGCACTGGAATGGGCTGCCAGGGAGGTGGTGGAGTACCCATCCCTGGAGGTGTTTAAAAGGAGGCTGCATGAGGCACTTGGTGCCAGGGTTTAGTTGGTTAGAAGGTGTTAGGTGAGAGGTTGGACTCAATGATCCTAGAGATCTTTTCCAATCTGCTTAAATCTGTGATTCTGTGGTTCTCGTTGCTCTCTACAGCTCCCTGAGAGGAGGTGGCAGTGAAATGGGAGTTGGTCTCTTCTTCCTAGTATCAGGTGATAAAAGAAGAGGAAATGACCTGAAATTGTATTGGGGGAGGGTTAGGTTGGGTGTGAGGAAAAATGACTTTGCTACAAGAGTAGTCAGGGATTGGCACAGGCTGCCCAGAGAGGTGGTAGAGTCCCCATCCCCAGAGGTGTTCCAGAAGCTGTAGATGTGCTGCTTCAGGCTGTAGTTTAGTGGTCATGGTAGTTGTGTAACAGTTGAGCTTAATCATCCTGAAGGTCTTTTCCAACTTTAATGATCCTATGATTCTCTAACTGTTGAGGTTGGAAGAGACCTTTGAGATCCTCAGGTGCAAGCATTTCACAGGCAGGTGAACTGAACTCTTAGCCAGCATTACCTTCTTTTCTTCCTCAGCCCTAGCCAAAATGATGCAGTCAGGAGGAGTTCTTCCTTGCCTTTTTGAGTCTGGTGACTAAATGTGCTTTGGAAAACCCCACATTAAGACTCTAGGATTTGGAGCATCTGAAAGGTTTTCTTTTGTGCACAGTTTCTGTTGGGGGCTTCTGCATTGCCTTAAACTGCTGCTGTGCACTGCAGCAGCGGAAGTGCTTTATCACTGCTGAGTGAAGCCCTGGGTTTATCTGTAAAGAAAGGATGCAGATGCAGAACTGAGTCATTTATTTCAGTGTTTGGTGCATCAGCTACACAGAGCCATTGTCTGCTCTGGGGAAAAGACCCAAGTGAAAAAGTGCAGCTAATGACAGCACTTAGAGCTTTGGAATCCTGTTGTGAACCATCGCCACCTTAGCTGCCGCTCCTTTGGCCTGATGAAGAAGTGGTAGGGACCTGTTCCTTGTGCTTGAATGGTTAACTGTGCTTTGTTTAGAGAAGAAGAGGAAGGGAAGTGGATCCTTTTTCCAAAATTCAGTTACTGGTAGGCCTTTTGCATGCAGAGTAGCCTTCCAGGATCTGAAAGGGGCCTACAGGAAGGCTGGGGAGGGATTATTGACAAGGTCTTGCAATGCCAGGACAAGGGGAATGGGTTTGAAGTGGCAGAGAGGAGATTTAGACTGGATGTTAGGAGGAAGTTGTTTGCAGTGAGGGTGGTGAGACACTGGCACAGGTTGCCCGGGGAGGTTGTGGCTGCTCCCTCCCTGGAGGTGTTCAAGGCCAGGTTGGATGAGGCCTTGAGTGAGCTGTGCTAGTGGGAGGTGTCCCTGCCTATGGCAGGGGGTTGGAACTGGCTGATCCTTGAGGTCCCTTCCAACCTTCCCATTCTATGATTCTATATATTCTATGGGTGGGGTCTTTTACTCACCAAATTGTGGTGTGTTGCCTAAGGGAAGGCTGTGAGACCACAGCTGGAGTGTGGTGTCCAGTTCTGGGCTCACCAGTCCAAGAGAGCTAGGGGTGTGCTAGAGAGACTCCACTGGAGGGCTGTGAGGATGATGGAGGGACAGGAACATAACTCTGAAGAGGAAAGGCTGAGAGCCCTGGGGCTGTTCAGTCTGGAGAAGAGAAGGCTGAGAGGGGATCTTACTAATGTTTATAAGTATCTGCGGATGGGTGTCCAGCAGGGGCCAGGCTCTTTTCACTGGTGGCCTGTGATAGGACAAAGGGCAAGGGACACCAACTGGAGCCCAGGGAGTTCCACCTCAACACCAGGAGAAACTTCTTTGGTGTGAGGCTGCTGGAGGCCTGGAGCAGGCTGCCCTGAGAGGTTGTGGAGTCTCCTTCTGTGGAGGCTTCAAACCCACCTGGATGCATTCCTGTGTGCCCTGCCCTTGGGTGATCCTCCTTCGGCAGGGGGGTTGGACTGGACGGTCTCTGGAGGTCCCTTCCGATCCCTACCATTGTATGATTCCCTGATTCTATGCTTATGCTTCCTGTAGAATTCCTTTTTTTTTCTTTTTTTATCCCTTTTTCAAAATTCCCTAATAACTGGAAGCTCTTCAGCTGTAGTATCAAGGAGCTGGGAATGGCATTACCTGTTACAAGGGGCTGGGAATGCTGTTGTGTATTACAAGGAGCTGGGAATGGTATTATCTGTTACATGAGGCTGGGAATACTGTTATCTGTTACAAGGGGCTGGGAATGCTGTTACCTATTACAAGGAGCTGGGAATGGCATTATCTGTTACAAGGGGCTGGGAATGCTGTTACCTATTACAAGGAGCTAGGAATGCTGTTACCTGATACAAGGAGCTAGGAATGTTCTTACCTGTTACAAGGATCTAAGAATGCTGTTACCTGTTACAAGGAGCTAGGAATGCTCTTACCTCTTTATAAGGATCTAGGAATGCTGTTAGCTATTGCAAGGATCTAGGAATGCTCTTACCTGTTACAAGGATCTAGGAATGCTGTTACCTGTTGCAAGGATTTAGGAATGCTGTTACCTGTTTATAAGGATCTAGGAATGCTGTTACCTGTTACAAGGA
>VWZE01013894.1:179747-194042 GCA_013396675.1 Eubucco bourcierii | reverse complement strand
CTGTTACCCATCCCAGAGGTCAGTGATGAGAGAAGCTTTCCTGAAGAGCTTCGCTAGTGACACCTAATTAATTGCTGATGTGCATCTAAGTGGCTCTCCCTGCTGTACAGAGGCAGAGCACAAGGCATGCCTCATCTACCAGAGCTTGCTATTGATCTCCACTAGGTCAGGTTCTCTTTTCAAACCCTCCCCACCATTAGTAGCTGATGTTTAGTTACCACAGCAAGGAGTTGCTCCCATCAGGCACATCTGGGTTTGGAGCCCTGCCACAGTGCCAGACACTCACTTGTCTTCCGCTGCTTGAATGAACGCCAGGGTGAGAACTGCTTTTCATTACACAAAGGCTACTCTGGTTGCTTGATCTTTAGCACAGCATCTCCAGTGTAGATTTCTGCATGGACTTTCTCCAGAGAGGAGGAGGTCTTACTCATCCCTGTGTTTCCTGATTTATCCATGCAGAGTAGCAATCTGTCCTTACCTCCGAGCAAAGATTTAGCAGCGGATGATGGACAGGAAAGTTCCTTTTCCTGCAAGATTTCCTGCCTCTTCCAAAACCTGCTGCAAGACTTTCTGAGGCATTTAAAGCTCTTGCTATATTTGTCCACTGAGAACAGGATATTTTACGATCCATTACCCCTGCTGTTTCCTTAATTTTTTAGGACTGAATCCCCAAAAATGGAGCTCCAGTGAGTAAGATTCTGCTGAGGTCCATTTTAGTTGAAAAGTATAAATGGGTTTAATTATGCAAGTTTGGAGGAAGCTAAAAACTGCAAGTTAGTTCAGCATGTTCTTAAATCGTAGAATCATAGAATGGGAAGGTTGGAAGGGACCTCAAGGATCAGCCAGTTCCAACCCCCTGCCATAGGCAGGGACACCTCCCACTAGCACAGGGCACTCAAGGCCTCATCCAACCTGGCCTTGAACACCTCCAGGGAGGGAGCAACCACAACCTCCCTGGGCAACCTGTGCCAGTGTCTCACCACCCTCACTCCAAACAACTTCCTCCTAACATCCACTTTCAATCTCCCCTCTGCCACTTCAAACCCATTCCCCTTGTCCTGGCATTCCCAGACCTTGTCAATAGTCCCTCCCCAGCCTTCCTGTAGCCCCCTTCACATCCTGGAAGGCTACTATCAGGTCCCCTCAAAACCTTCTCTTCTGCAGGCTGCAGAGCCCCAACTGTCTCAGCCNAAAGGGGCAGAATCAATCCCTGCAATCCCATGACAGGCACTGATTTATCAATCTTCAAGAGCATGCAAAACAGGAAATAATAATAACACACTCTGCTATTTCTTAGGGTTGTATCCACACACTTCTAATTTTTTGCCTTTCCCCTTGCTCCCCCCAGTTTATTCTGCCTCTAAAGGAAGAAAATAACTTGTGGGATAATTCATTTTGCACCTTTTTTTAAATGGTGGTACAGGAAAATATCTTGCCACTGAGCCAATTATACTCACAAAGAGCAGCATTCTGGGCTGTGATGTTAGTCAGAAATGGATCCTTGGTGGTGATGGAAAACAGGCAGAGAAAAAAAGTTCCTACCCTCCTAAAAAAAGAAACTTTTATCCTCCTAAAGATATGCCAGGAGCTTATTCTGTAAAGCAGTGTGTTGAGAAAGAAACACTGGGTTAGTGTAGAGCTGTATATTCAGGACTGGCATCATCTTGGTCTGGATGTGGCATCTGATGGCACTCAGTAAACCCTTACACATAAAAAACTATCAAGAAATGCTTCTTCAGGTCCCTTAGTGAGGCTTTACTCTTCTTACAGAGTGTGAGCCTGATAAAGGAATTGACTGCCTTGTCTTACATCAGAAAACATAAAGCCTGAAGGGGAGGTAGGTGTGAGCAAAAGAGGTGGAAGAGAAGCTGCAAAACCTTTTGCCAGAGATCCTCAAGTTACATGCAGGAGACCTCATTACTCTCTACAACTACCTGAAGGGAGGTTGTGGCCAGGTGGGGTTTGTCTCTTCTCCCAGGCAATAAGTGACAGAAGAAGAGGACACAGCCTCAAGCTGTGCCAGGGCAGGTTCAGGCTGGATGTTAGGAAGAAGTTCTTCAGAGCAAGAAAGATTGGCACTGGAATGGGCTGCCCAGGGAGGTGGTGGAGTGCCCATCCCTGGAGGTGTTTAAGAGGAGGCTACATGAGGCACTTGGTGCCAGGGATTAGTTGGTTAGAGGGTGTTAGGTGATAGGTTGGACTTGATTATATCTAAGGTCTTTTCCAACCTGTTTCATTCTGTGATATTTGGTAGTGTCTGTGCTTGAGAAAGCTCTAGTCTTGGCTGGACTTAATCAAACTCCAGTTCACAAATGGAAGCTGTTTCATTAATGAGGCTCAGAGTGTACAGATTTGGCTCTGGTTGCCAAGCTGGCTGCCACCTCTCATTAGCTTCAGAAATCACAGAGTCATTGAGGCTGGAAATGACCTCCAAGATCAAGGCCAGCCTTCCACCCAGCACCTCCATGACCCCAAGTGCCACATCTGCTTGTTTTTTGCACACCTCCAGAGATGGGGACTCCACCACCTCCCTGGGCATCCTGTTCCAGTGCCAGACCACTCTGGCAGGGAAGAATTTTTTCCTGACATGCAGCCTACACCTACCCTGGCACAACTCAAGGCCAAAACCTCTTGTCCTGTTAGTTACTTGAGAGAAGGGGTCAGTGGCAGCCTCACTCCAACCTCCTTTCAGGTAGTTGTTCTTAGTTGCATGTAAGATTGAACTTTTCAGTGCCAGATGTTTAGAGCTTTATTTGTCTTTTGTGTGGCCAGAAACTCAGCCCAAAGATTTTTGAAAGTGAGGAATGAGGAATGCATCTTTTGTCTGCATGGGGAACACAGAAGCACTATGATGTCCCTAAGCTTTCAAGCAAGGACTTGACTTTCTGCAAGGGATTTGTGTCAGGGGGGGACTTTTTCTATTCCTCTGAGGACTTTGTCAGATTTCTAATCTTTTCAAATCTCACATCTCAGCAGAGACTCATTAGGAACTCAAAGTAATTCCCCATAGGTGGTGTCTGCATTAGCACATTGCTGACCAGGACTGTTAGAGGCTGAGCAGATCTTTATTGCTGTCATTCTGGGCTGTTAAAGCAGTCTCCATCTAGGCACAAGAACAGTAAGTGGAGGGGAAGAAAAAAAAAAAAAAAAAAGGGGGGGAAAAAAAATATATTTAAAGAGTTGAACTTGCAAAATGAGGAAAAAAACTTTGGCAGAAAGTCTGTGTGAGAGAGAGAGAACAGAACCTGAAGGTCAGTTCTACAGAGCATAGGTTCAGCAGGATCTGGAAAGCATCTGTGCAAGAGGAGCTGGAAATAGCTGGGCAAGACCCAAAGGGAGCAGGGTCTGCTAAGAGAGGAAAAAAGCTTACAGAGCTGGAGCAGACAGCAAAGGTAGGACTAGAGAGAGGAAGCTCATGGGGTGACGGAGGCCATGGAGAGTGGAGTATCTGCCCTGAGAGATGGCACTGCTTAGTCTGCAGAATAGAAGGTACAAGTGGATCTCATGCATCTGTACAACTACCTCATGGAGAGAATAAAGAAGCTGGAGCTGGGCTCTTTTTAGAGGTGTGGATGGGATAAAGAAGCTGGAGCTGGGCTCTTGTTAGAGGTGTGGATGGGATAAAGAAGCTGGAGCTGGGCTCTTGTTAGAGGTGTGGATGGGATAAAGAAGCTGGAGCTTGGCTTTTAAAGATGTGGATGGGATAAAGAAGCCGGAACTTGGCTTTTAAAGGTATGGATGGGATAAAGAAGCTGGAGCTGGGCTCTTTTTAGAGGTGTGGGTGGGATAAAGAAGCTGGAGCTTGGCTTTTAGAGATATGGATGGGAAGTGCAAGAGGCAATGAGCACAGATTGCAGCACAGGAAATAGATGCAAAGAAACTTTACTGTGAGGGTGGTTGAGGACTGGAGAAGATTGCCTGGAGGAGCTCTGAGGTCACCATCTCTGGAGGTATCAACACCTGGCTGAACAGTGCCCTGAGCAGCTTGCTCCAGCTGACCTCATTTTAGCCAGAGAGGTTGGTCTAGACAATCTCCAGAGGTGGTTTCTGACCTCAGCTGTTGTGTGGCTCTGCAAGTAGGGCACCCAAGAAAGCTGTGCTGAGAAGCCTGGAGTCAAAACAAAGGAGTCTATGTGAGAGAAGTAATACTGGCAAGAGGAGTCAAGTCAGAGCAAGATGAGATGTGGGTCATGGACAGCCTGGAGGATAGATAAGACAGGATAAGATTTGGAGAAAGCTGAGAGCTTTAAATGTAGTCCAGCATCACTGCATGTCACTGTTTTTAAAATGCCAGCATGAAACTGCAAAGCTGACAACAAACTTTGGGCTGCCACAAAGGGACAGTTACTGAGTGGCAGGGCTTGGAAGGGACCTCCAGAGATCCACCAGTCCAACCTCCCTGCCTAAGCAAGGTCACCCAGGGCAGGGCACACAGGAACACATCCAGATGGGGCTTGAAAGTCTCCAGAGAAGGAAACTCCACAGCCTCTCTGGGCAGCCTGCTCCAGGCCTCCAGCACCCTCACACTAAAGAAGTTTCTCCTCATCTTGAAGTGCAACTTCCTGGGTTCCAGTTTGTGTCCCTTACCCTTTGTCCTGTCGCAGGCCACCAGTGAAAAGAGCCTTGCCCCTACTGGACATCCACCCTCAGATGTTTATAGACATGAATAACTTTCCCTCTCAGCCTTCTCTTCTTCAGACCAAACAGCCCCAGGGCACTCAGCCCTTCCTCACCAGACAGATGTTCCAGTCACTTCATCATCCTCATAGCCTCCACTGGACTGTCTGTAGTGTATCCCTGTCCCTCTTGAGCTGGAATGTTCCATGTATCTGCAGGAGGTTGTCAGTCCCTCCCTGTTACCCCATTGTCTCAAAGCTGTAGGTGCCTCTGCTGGTTTGAAAGCTCAAAGACTATGACTGAATCTGGTGGATATCTGCATAGCAGCAGAGATCCTTCTGAGAAGGAAAATAAGCTGCATGCAGGTGTCAAAAATCAGGCCTGTGTTAGGAAGTGCCAGACCATGCTTACCAGAGCAAACTCTTCTTTGTTCCTCTCCAGAGGATGTGCTGAGATAATGTGCAGTTGTCTCGTTAGCAGTAATCATCATCTCCTTCAGTGGAGAGGATGACTGTGCTCTGGGGTGTCTCCTAGAGAAGCAGGCATTTAATAAAGGGGTCTCTTGGCAAGAAGACCCCTGGTAGCTTTGCAGAAAGTTGATACTGGTTGGCAAACAAGGCAGAAAGCTTCAGGAAGAGAAAGAATCCCTTTTCTGATCAAAGGTACTGAGCTCTGCTCTCACTAGCTCAGATTGGCTGGAAATTTCAGAGTGGTTCTATGCAGCTCTTACTGAACCAAATTGCTTCACAAGTGCCCATTGCTAAGATTTCATCTGGGCCCCCACACTGCAGTGTGAATCCCACAGAACTATTCCTGTTTCTCCATTGGCATCACTGGGAACTCCATCCTGCAGAGTACTTAGGAACAGGAGCACTGCAGCACTTGTGACAGCCAGTGACATGTTGGGGGAGCTCTACAGGGGCTGAAGAATGTCATTTGTTAGCCCCAGTGGCACACCTGGACAAAAAAAGCAAACTTTAGGGCATGGAGACCCATGGTGGGGATGTTGGCTGTGTCTGCAGAGCAGCCCTTGGGCTGTGAAGCTCTTTGGGCTGGGCCAGAGGCTCAGTCCCTAACAGGGGTGATGGAATCAGAGACTCATAGAATCATAGAATGGGAAGGTTAGAAGGGACCTCAAGGATCAGCCAGTTCCAACCCCCTGCCATAGGCAGGGACACCTCCCACTAGCACAGGCCACTCAAGGCCTCCTCCAACCTGGCCTTGAACACTTCCAGGGAGGGAGCAGCCACAACCTCCCTGGGCAACCTGTGCCAGTGTCTCACCACCCTCGCTGTAAAGAACTTCCTCCTGACATCTAGAATGCACTGGGCTGGAAGGAATCTCTTAGAGGTCATCTTGTCCAAACCCTCTGCCTTTAGCAGGGACACCCCCAACTACATCAGGCTGCACAGAGTCCCATGGAGCCTGACCTAGAATATTCTCACCTCCCTGGGCAAACCTGTTCCAGTGTTCCACCACCCTCATAGTAAAGAACTTCTTCCTAATGTCCAATCTAAATCTACCTTGCTCCAGTTTCAAACCATTGCCTCCTGTCCTAGTGCTACATGTCCCTGTAAACAGTCTCCCCCCAGCTCTTCTGTAACCCCCTTCAGGTACTGGGAGGTTACACTAAGGTCTCCCTGGAGCCTTCTCTTCTGCAGGCTGAACAGACACATCCTGTCCCCATAGGGGATGTGCTCCTAGAGGCTCTGATAAGGCACATGGAGGTTAGGGTGGTGAGACAGTGGAATGGGTTGTGGATGCCCCCTCCCTTGGAAGTGTTCAGAGCCAGGCTGGATGAGGCTTTGAGCAACCTGGGCTAGTGGCAGTGGATTGGAACTAGATGATCTTTAAGGTCCTTTCAAAGCCAAACCATTCTGTGATCTCTTCCCAGGTGAGGTTGAGAGGTCAATAGTTCTCAGGGTCCTCCTTCCTATCCTTTTCAAGAATGGGTTTGATGTCTCCTTTCTTCCAGGGACTTCAGCTGGCTGCCAGACTATTTGCAACACAGAAAATGAATGGCTCTGCTCTGGCATGGTCAGTACACAGTCGTTAGGATTAGGGCTGTGCCTGCCTGCCATGCAAATGGGAAAAGAGTGCATAGCTACCTGCTTTGGCATGTGGGAGGGAACAATGTGCAACAAGCAGTTCAGCATCCAACCCAGCTATTAATTACCAAGTTGTCTGAGCAGAGAGTGCAGCTCAATTGGAAACTCAATAACTACTCCTGAATTCGTTTACAGCTTTGCCTTTAACAATGTGAAAAATTCCTGTGGTGGTTGGAAATGGGAACTGCTCTGCTCTCCCTTCAGCCACCTGTGCCTGCTGTGTCTGAAGGCATCACAGTATCACAGTCTCACAGTCTCACAGTGTCAGCAAGGTTGAAAGAGACCTCAAAGCTTATCAAGTCCAAGCCATTACCACAGCCCTCCAGACCAGACCATGGCACCAAGTGCCACGTCCAAACCTGCCTTCAACACCTCCAGGGACGCTGACTCCACCACCTCCCTGGGCAGCCCATTCCAGCAGTCAATGACTCTCTCAGGCAACAACTTTCTCCTCACCTCCAGCCTAAACTTCCCCTGGCACAGCTTCAGACTCTGTCCTCTTGTTCTGCTGCTGCTTGCCTGAGAGAAGAAAGCAACCTCCTCCTGGCTACAAGCACCCTTCAGGTAGCTGGAGACAGCAAGAAGGTCTCCCCTGAGCCTCCTCTTCTCCAGGCTAACCAATCCCAGCTCCCTCAGCCTCTCTCCATAGGGCTGTGCTCCAGGCCTCTCCCCAGCCTCGGTGCCCTTCTCTGGACACACTCAAGCACCTCAATGTCCTTCTTCAATGGAGGGGCCCAGAACTGGACACAGGACTCAAGGTGTGGCCTAAGCAGTGCAGAGTGCAGGGGGAGAATGAGCTCCCTGCTCCTGCTGGCCACACTCTTGCTGATGCAGGCCAGGATGCCATTGGCCTTCTTGGCCACCTGGGCACACTGCTGGCTCCTGTTCAGGTGGGTGTCAATCAACACCCCAGATCCCTTTCTGTTTGGCTGCTCTCCAGCCACTGCCACCCCAGCCTGTAGCTCCTTCACCTCTAGCTATGCCATGCTGGTTTGTAACCAATGTCTGCCCTGAATCCCCAGTTTCAAGCCTGTTTTCTTTCTTCCCCTCATGAATCAATGCTCACCTGTTGCCGCCTTCTCTTTCTCAGCTGCCTCTGAGCATTCACAGTCCTTGGCAGAGCGCCCAGCAGTGCTTGTCCTCACTTTTCCCTGGCTTTTCAAGCGACACTTGCTTGAGAAAAAGGGAAAAATAGTATCAAAATAAATGGTGAGATCAATACAGGCAGAGCAGGAATGTTAGATCTTGAGCCCATAGCTCTTGCTGATGTATTTGTGATACCCCCATGAAATCCTCTTAATTTTTTGTGTCCCTGCTGAAAAGGTCACAGTCTGTGACTTCAATTTATTTCTCATTGCTCCAGAGAGAGTTTGATGTTCTGGCAAGTTGTCTTTACATAGGGAACCTCTAAGCAATGAGGAGAGACAACTAATGGGCTAGGGCTTTGCTTTCAACCCAGGCATCCCTTCAGCATTTTGGAAGGTATTTGCTGACCTCTTCACTGGCTGCAACCTTTGTTAATCATAACCAATTCAGCTAAATTGTGCTAAACTTTCTCCTGATTTCTATACAGTCATTACTTAGGTCTCAAGAACTCTGGGGAGATCTCTGATGAGCACAGAAAGAAAAGCCAGTGAGGTCCTGGGATGGCTCAAGAAGAGTGTGGCCAGCAGGCTGAGGGAGGTTCTCCTACCCTCTACACTGCCCTGGTGAGACCAAATCTGGAGCATGGTGTCCAGGTCTGGGCTCTCCAATTCAAGAAGACCAGGGACATGCTGGAGAGGGTGCAGCAAAGGGTTGCAGAGATGCTGAGGGGACTGCAACATCTCTCCTGTGAGGAAAGGCTGAGAGAATCAAAGCTGTTTAGTCTGGAGAAGACTGGGGGTGAGGTGGGGGGAAATATGTGTAAATACTTAGAGGGTGGTGTCAGAAAAATGGGGCCAGTCATTTTTTAGCCCAGTGACAGGGTGAGTGGTACCAGGCACAAACTTGAACATAAGAAGTTCCAGCTAAACATGAGGAGGAACTTCTTTAATTTAAGGGTGGTGGGGCCCTGGAGGAGACTGCCCAAAGAGGTGATGGAATCTGCATCTCTGGAGTCATTCAAAGCCTCCTAGGAGTCTGCATCTCTGGAGTCATTCAAACCCTCCTAGGAGTCTGCATCTCTGGAGTCATTCAAACCCTCCTAGACACCATCCTGTGGAGCCTGATGTAGGTGAACCTGCTCTGGCAGGGACACTGGACTAGATGATCCACACTGGTTCCTTCCAACCTCTATCACTCTATGATTCTGGGATTTGTGTTCTTAGGGACCCAAGCTGCAAGGACCTACCCAGCCCTTCTGAGGGGTTTCTCACTGCTCCAAGCTCCCACACTTTCTAATGCCCTGATGTGACCAGTTGTAGGTTTTCATGGACTTCTTTCAAAGTCAGTGTGCCCTGTCCTGCCTTTTCTAGTCCCTTTCCTCCTGCTGGAAGAATCATAGAATGTCAGGGGCTGGAAGGGTCCTCCAAAGCTCAACCGGTCCAACCCCTGCCAGAGCAGGAGCATCCAGAGCAGATCACATAGGAACACATCCAGGCAGCTCTTGAATATGTCCAGAGAGGGAATCTCCACAACTCCCCTGGGCAGCCTGTGCCAGGCTTCTGTCACCCTCACAGGCAAAAAATTCCTCCTCATGTTTCCATAGAACTTCCTATGCCTCAGCTTCCACCATTGCCCTTGTGCTGTCAGTGGGCATCACCCAGCAGAGCCTGGCTCCAGCCTCTGGCACTCACCGGCACATCTTTATCAACATGACTGAGGGCAGCCCTCAGACTCCTCCTCTCCCAGCTCAAGAGCCTCAGCTCCCTCAGGCTCTCCTCCTAAGGAAGATCTTCCACTCCACCATTTCTGTGGCTCTGTTCTGGTCTCTTTCAAACAGTTCCCTGAGGTCCTTCTTGAACTGAGGCGCCCAGAACTGGACACAATATTCCAGATGCAGCCTCAGCAGGGCAGAGCAGAGGGGCAGGAGAACCTCTCTCAACCTACTCACCACAGCCCTTCTAACCCACCCCAGAATGGCATTGCCCCTCCTGCCCACCAGAGCACATTGCTGGCTCATGGGCACCCTCCCATCCACTAGCACCCCCATATCCCTTTCCCCTTCACTGCCTTCCAACAGGTCACTCCCCAACCTGTACTGACCCTTGGGGCTGTATGTAGATGTGTGCATGGCCAACCTGCCACCCACTAGGCAGGAGCATGGATGTGTGTTTCAACTTGACCCTTGGCTCCAACCCCATGCATTGCTTTTGTTTTTTTTCCTGGAGGATGATGCATTGCAGCTGCTTCCTGGGAGAAGCTTGGGAAAAAGGGGAGCTACACTAGAAATAAAAGCTACACCACCTGGCTTTTGCCTTTTCCAGCACAAATTACACTTGTAGCCCTGATCTAAGCAAGGTTCTAGTTTTCCTAGCCTATTTCTGGATATAATGGACAATAATAGCTCACTGCAGTCTCTATCTGGAGGATTCAATAGATATTATTCATCAAGCAGGGGGATATGCAAAGTAGCTGCAAATTAGAGTAAGTAGATTTCTCTGAATTCATTTCTTTGGGTTTTGAATTGAATTGTTAGAGGAAAAAAAAATCCACTTTTATGTTACAAGAAGAGCTCAGCTCGTGTGCAGCAGAAGAACACTGCTGATTTTCTGCAGGCCTTATTTGCATTTGTCACATCACAAATGTCATCATTTCCCTGCTAGGCAGAGCTGCTGTCTTGTAGGCTAGAGAGGATCATGAGCTGGACCTGCCCCAGTGTTTCCCAGGGTTCTGGGGCCAACCATGTTACATTCCCTATACCTGTGTCCATCCACCACCACCACGCTGGGCTGGAAACTTCATCCCAACTATTTGAACTTCATCACCAACAGAGTTCTGCTCCCAAGTTGCATATTAATATTAAAGCAGCAGAGCAGAGTTTTAGGCAGCTTTAGGAGAGGTCAGCAGTTTGGAGCAGTGTGGGACATAACCAGCTGTGAAATTGGAGCCTTGAGGTGGGGCTCACTTTGTTGTACCAACTCAGAAATCGATTTCCATGAGCTATCCTTCTGCATCTCTCTTACCTCTTGGCAGTGCTGATACAAAGGCATTGAACAAATACATTGGTTAGGGTTTGTTTTTTTCTCCAAGATAGAAAGAAGTGAGGACATAGAATCATAGAATTGTTTTCCTTGGAAAAGCCCTCTGAGAAGATCAGCCAGTCCCACCAACCCAACACCACCATGGCCATTAAACCATCTCCCAAAGTGCCATGGCCACACACTTCTTGGCCACCTCCGGGGCAGCTTTTTCCACTCTTCCAGCAAAGAAATTCTTCCTCATCTCCAACCTAAACCTCCCCTGGCACAGTTTCAGGCCATTTCCTCTCCTTCTATCACCTGATCCTAGGGAGAAGAGACCAACTCCCACCCTGCTGCATCCTGAATCTGCAACACAAACTCAGAGAGGTCATCTCTGGAGACTTTAAATACCTGCCTGGATGCACTCCTGGGTGATGTGCCCCAGGTGATCCTGCTTTGACAGGGAGGTTGGACTGGCTCTCCTGAGGTCCCTTCCAACCCTTCCATTCTATGGTCTTAGAGACATTGACAATTGCATTGAAAGTTTCAGAGTAACTTCGGCTTCCCTCTCCAAAATCCATATGCACAGCACCTTTTGCTCCTCCCCTTGTTATAAAAGCAGTTTCCAGGACAATCCTGCTTCATGTTCCAGCAAGTTGTTTTATTTCCCTTCTTTTCCTAGACTCCCTGGAGCTGGACACAGTTTGCTGGTCACAATGTGGCTGCAGATGCAGGCAAAGCAGGGAGCTTTATCCAGTTTTTTAAAGGTCTGGAGAGTAAATCTGATGAGGAGCAACTGAGGGAGCTGGGAATGGTTAGTGTGGGGAAAAGGAGGCTGAGGGCAGACCTCATTGCTGTCTACCTGAAAGGTGGTTGTGGAAAGGTTGGTGCTGGTCTCTTCTCATAGGTAAGCAGTGATAGAACAAGAGGGAAAGGCCTCAAGGTGCCACTGGGTAGGTTTAGACTGGGCATAAGGAAAAAAAGTTCCCAGCAAGGGTGGTCAGGGACTGGAATGAGCTGCCAGGGAGGTGGTGGAGTCACCAACCCTGGATGTGTCCAAAGGTGCTTTGGATGTTTTGCTTGGGGATTTGGTTTAAGGCTGAACTTTATAGAGTAGGGCTATGGGTTGGACTTGGTGGTCCTGGGGAGCTTTTCCAACCTGAATGTTTCAGTGATTCTGTGAAATGTCTGAAAACCTGCTGTAGCTTGTGACTTTGCTGTCTTTGTTCCCATCTCTGCTTCAGCTGCTCCCCAAGCTGGGAGCATGAGTTGTGTTACTGAGGGGAACCTCAGCTTATCTCCAGCTTGTGTCCCTTCTTCCTACCAGACTGAGAGGAGGGGAAGAGAGGTCTGTTTTGCCTTTCTCCCCCTTTGCTTGTGCTCTTAGTACCACTGGGAGTCAGAGATAGAATGGAACCTGTTTGGTTTGGAAATGCATGGGTCAAGTCTGACTAGCTCTGAGATGAGGGAGGTGTTCTCAGCAGAGATCACTTCCAAAGGCCTCTGCCACCACTGCAGCAAGGGCAGTGCAATTTGTATGTCCTCTCATCCTTGGAAAGCAGCAAAACTCAATTTTGCCTTTGGTTCTGCAATGCTTGAAAGCAGCCTCAGCTGGACAGAAGAGCTCCCTGGGGAGGAGGTTGAATCCCCATCCCTGGAGGTGTTTCGAAGAGGCAGAGATGCAGTGCTGAGGGACTAGGTTTAGCACCAGCCTGGGAAGAGTTAGAGCATGGTTTGACTGGGTGGTCTTAAAGGTCTTTCCCAGCCAAAATGATTCTGTGATTCTATGACAGCCCTGCTAGGTGCTCTAGAAGGACTGGAGAGGGTAGAGTGAGCTCAGTGCCAAAGCTGTGGTGTGCTTTGTACATTTGGACACACTGCTCAGTGGTTTGCTTGGCTTTCTTCTTTTCAGATATTGAGAAGCAGCAGTCAGCCTGAGAAACACTGGGGTGGATTTGTTAGTGAGCCAGGTAGTGCTGTCCCTGCCTCCATGTCCCACCAGCTGCCTCCCATCCCTTGCTAAGCCAGGTAGTGCTGTCCCTGCCTCCATGTCCCACCAGCTGCCTCCCATCCCTTGCTAAGCCAGGTAGTGCTGTCCCTGCCTCCATGTCCCACCAGCTGCCTCCCATCCCTTGCTAAGCCAGGTAGTGCTGTCCCTGCCTCCNCCAGCTGCCTCCCACCCCTTACTAAGCCAGGTAGTGCTGTCCCTGCCTCCGTGTCCCTCCAGCTGCCTCCCACCCCTTGCTAAGCCAGGTAGTGCTGTGCCTGCCTCCATGTCCCTCCAGCTGCCTCCCACCCCTTACTAAGCCAGGTAGTGCTGTCCCTGCCTCCGTGTCCCTCCAGCTGCCTCCCACCCCTTACTAAGCCAGGTAGTGCTGTCCCTGCCTCCATGTCCCTCCAGCTGCCTGCCACCCCTTGCTAAGCCAGGTAGTGCTGTCCCTGCCTCCATGTCCCACCAGCTGCCTGCCATCCCTTGCTAAGCCAGGTAGTGCTGTCCCTGCCTCCATGTCCCACCAGCTGCCTCCCTTCTCCTCTGATCCTCTCTGCAGACATTCTTGTTACTGCCAAAGAAGCTCCCACCCCTCCTGGTAACCTCCTGTTGGTGCCTGTGGCAGTTTGCTGGTACAGACAGGCAGGGACCATGCCTAGGACTGTCCTCTCATCCTGTTGGGCTGTCTCATGTCTAACTGTGTCGTTTCCTTGAGGGATACATCAACAATGCCCTTTTAGTTCTGCCTGGGCACCAGGATAGCATTTGTGGAAGCTATTAAAAAGTTTGTAGATGTCAAGTAAATGTATATGATGAAGTAAGTGATTCAGTAGTATAATTAACAGATGGCAGGGACAATTACATATTCATCATTCAGGCCAGCAACATTTGGTAGCTATAATTACTGTACAGGTGTTAGCTGCACTTCGTGGTGCAGGGAGGTGTCTCTGAGCACTGCAGGTACTCTGCAGAGTGACTCCTGGTGGTGAACTTACAAGAAGGGTTAACAGCTCTTCTTTTGCACCTGAGGTGGGGAAGCTAAATTCAGCTCTTTGGGTTGCTGGGTTGGAGGGCAGAAGGGCTCTGCAGCAGGACCTCGACCGCCTGCACAGATGGGCAGAGTCCAAGGGGATGGAGCTCAACAAATCCCAGTGCCAGGTGCTGCACTTTGGCCACAACAACCCCATGCAGAGCTACAGGCTGGGCTGGGAGTGGCTGGAGAGCAGCCAAACAGAAAGGGATCTGGGGGTGCTGATTGACACCCACCTGAACAGGAGCCAGCAGTGTGCCCAGGTGGCCAAGAAGGCCAATGGCATCCTGGCCTGCATCAGCAAGAGTGTGGCCAGCAGGAGCAGGGAGCTCATTCTCCCCCTGCACTCTGCACTGCTTAGGCCACACCTTGAGTGCTGTGTCCAGTTCTGGGCCCCTCCATTGAAGAAGGACATTGAGGTGCTTGAGTGTGTCCAGAGAAGGGCAA
>VWZE01013894.1:156499-167763 GCA_013396675.1 Eubucco bourcierii | reverse complement strand
CCCCACACCCCCAGGGCCTGTTCCTCAGGGCTGCTCTCAACCATTCCTCACCCAGCCTGGAGCTGTGCTTGGCATTGTGCCTACCCAGGATTAGAGGAGCTTTCAGAGTCAGCCTAAGTCTGAAAAGACATGGACTTCATTCTTAGCCTTAAATCCATACCTGGACAGGAGTGTCTCAGAGAATGGTTGAAAAACAAGCAACCAGGAATCCCCTTTCATAGAATCTCCTTTCATATAAACCTACACAAGTAACACTTGAATTTCTATTCTTTTCCCCCTTTTAAACACTGTCAGAAGATAGTGTTTTGGAAAGGAAAAAAAAATGTGGTAGAAGAGTGGCAAAAGGAAAATGTTAGCTGAACCCCCCACCTGCTTTGCTTTTAATTGTTTTGGGACTTATTTGGGGTTATTTGATTTTGGTTTTGCAATGACAGCACAAGAGGCACTGGGTTTAAACTGGTAGAAGGGAGATTGAAACTGGATGTTAGGAGGAAGTTGTTTGCAGTGAGGGTGGTGAGACACTGGCACAGGTTGCCCAGGGAGGTTGTGGAGCACAGAAGCACAGAATGTGATCTTTGATCACATTCTGTGCTTCTGTGCTCCACAACCTCCCTGGAGGTGTTCAGGACCAGGTTGGATGAGGCTTTGAATGCCCTGTGCTAGTGGGAGGTGTCCCTGCCTATGGCAGGGGGTTGGAACTGGATGATCCTTGAGGTCCCTTCCTACCTTCCCATTTTATGATTCTATGAGAGGGATTAAAGAGAGACAAGCAAAAATCTTGAGCAGAAGCTACAGGAGCACTTTAAATGGGCAAGAGGATTAGGTTTCAGAGAAGAGTCTTTACACTTGGCCTCTGACTCTAATTCAGGTTGTCCTTGGGGAAGCTTCAGTGACTTTGAGTGAGACACTGTTTTTTAGGAAAGAAATGGTGGGGTTGGGTTTTGCAGTATGATGGTTTGGGAGTTCCCTGCCCCCCTACACTTTGTAAAATGACCCAGACTAGAACTCATCCAGCTGGAAGTTAAGGACTGAAGCTCTATTTACAGCTCAGCACAATGTACAAGCAGAGATAGACACAACAGACAGGAATAGTTACAGACATAGACAAGTTAAAGGGAATACAGAAACACAACTCCCCTCTCAGAAATCAGAGACCCCAGGAGGGGCTCCCAATCACCCTTCCACCTTCTCCCCACCCCTCTGCCTTACCCCAAGGTTTGCCTTAGGTGCAAGGTGGGTTTGGAGGATTGGCCAGGAGGGTTAGAAGTAAAGTGGTTAGTTGAGTTACTCAGCAGAGAGGAGAAAGCAAGAAGCTGGAGAGCCCCAGAGTGTCTGCAAGCCTGAGACTCTGTGTCTTATCTATGTTTATGTTCTTAAACACCTCAGCAAGCCTGTGAGTGCAGCAGACATCACCATTGTTTTCCTTTCACAGCCTATAATATAATTTTCTCCGTTAAGATACCCCAATTAGCCTCAAACCAGCACATGCTGTCAAGCCTGACTCCTTTCTTTGTGTGGTTGGGGCAGGGGAATGCCACATCCCCCCCTTCCCTGCCACGGGGGTATTCTTTTCTGGTTGGGTTTCATTTTCCTCTGCAGTTTGTGACATGATTCTCATGTTTTAAGTCAGGCAAATGTGTGTAGGCAGAGCCTTCATCTGGGGCAAGGAGCAAAGCAAATTAGCCAAGGCTCATGAGGGGGCTGCAGCAGAAGACCTGTGAGGAGCAGCTGAGGGAGCTGGAGTTGTTCAACCTGGAGAAGAGGAGGCTCAGGGGAGACTTTATCACTCTCTACAACTACCTGAAAGAAGGTCCTAGCCAAAGCTGGGGTTGGGCTCTTCTCTCAGGCACCCAGGGACAGAACAAGAGGACACAGCCTGCAGCTGCGCCAGGGCAGGTTTAGGCTGGATGTTAGGAAGAAGTTCTTCCCAGGAGGAGTGATTGTCATTGGAATGGGCTGCCTGAGGAGGTGCTGGAGGTGTTTAAAAGGAGACTGGATGAGGCACTTAGTGCCAGAGTTTAGTTCATTAGAAGGGTTAGTTGATAGGTTGGACTCCATGATCTTGAAGGTCTTTTCCAGCCTGGCTAGTTCTGTGATTGATTTGCAGCAAAGGTTTACTGCCCTTCACTGGAGCCTGCTGTGCTTACCTTTCATCCTTTGCATCTCTGGATTGCAGAGTGCAATCAAAACCCAGCTGGGAAGTGAGAATCTGCAAAGCTGGGGCACCTCACTGGGGTGGTTTGTGACATTGCACTTGTCCAAATTCCATAGTTGCTTTCAGATTTAAATTTGGGGGTTGCTTTTGGTTATTTACTTTCAGATTTAAATAATTTGGGACTTGGTTTTGGTTTTGGTCTTAGGGTTTGGTTTTTGTGTTTTGGTTTTTTTTGTTTGTTGGGGGTTTTTTGTTTTGTTTTTTGTTTCTTTTGGAGTTTTTTTTGTGGGGTGGGTTTGTTTGTTTGTTGGGTTTTTTGGTTGGTTTTTTGTTGTTGTTATTGTTGTTGTGTTTGTTTGGTTGGTTGGTTGGTTTTTCTTTCTCCTCCAGCAATTGAAAGTAAGAGTGTGGCCAGAGAAGGGCCACAGGGATGCTCAGAGGGCTGGAGCACCTCTGCTGTGGAGAAAGGCTGAGAGAGTTGGGGCTGCTCAGTCTGGAGAGGAGAAGGTTCTGAGGAGACCTTGTTGTGGCCTTCCAATATCAGAAAGCTGAGGAGGGACTTTTTAGGCTGTCAGGGAGTGATAGGACTGGGGGAAATGGAGCAAAACTAGAAGTGGAGAGATTCAGATTGTATGTTAGAAGAAGTTCTTCACCATGAGGGTGGTGAGATATTGGAACAGGTTGCCCAGGAAGGTGGTGGAAGCCTCATCCCTGGAGGTGTTTAAGGCCAGGCTGGATGAGGCTCTGGCCAGCCTGATCTAGTGTGAGGTGTCCCTGGGCATGGCAGGGAGGTTGGAACTGGCTGATCCTTGTGGTCCCTTCCAACCCTGACTGATTCTATGATTCCAATTGTAGAAAAGGTTGGAAAAGCCTTTTAAGATCTTTGGGTCCAACCATTCTCATGTTGGATCCTTCAGGTCCCACCCAACCCTGACAATTCTATGATTCCATGACAAATGTGTAGTGTAAATGCATGGTTTTGGCAGGAGTAGTACAGGAACCTGAAATGAATTTCTGAGGGGCATAGATCAGCATTCAGCAATCCTTCTTTGAGTAGTGCTGTGCTTTGGGAGGTGGTGAAGTCCCTGGAGGCGTTCAAGAAACCTGTGGCCATGGCACTTTGGGTTTAGTGGCCATGGTGGTGTTAGGTTGATGGTTGGGCTGGATGATGTTGGAAGTGTTTTCCAACCAAACCAATTCTATGATACAAAAAAAGGAGTGGCTAGGAGGAGAGGTGTGATTTTGTGGGTGCAGCTGATACTGCTATAGTGTGTGGATATCTGATGCTGGCACTTTTGACACACTTAGGGAAGATGGAGAGGAAGGGCAGAAAGTGTAGTCTTACAGTGGAGGACTTCAGCATCTTCCAACTTTGATGCTCCCAAGAGGAAACTGTTGGAGTGGGTACAGAGGAAATGGTAATCAGAGGGCTGGAGCACCTCTGCTATGTGGGACAGGCTGGGAGAGTTAGCTCTGTTCAACCTGGTGAATAGAAGGTTCCAGGGAGACCTTTGAGCATCTCTCCAGTACCTGAATGAGCTACAGGAGATCTGTGGAGGGACTTCAGAATCATAGAATGGGAAGGTTGGAAGGGACCTCAAGGATCAGCCAGTTCCAACCCCCTGCCACAGGCAGGGACACCTCCCACTAGCACAGCTCACTCAAGGCCTCATCCAACCTGGCCTTGAACACCTCCAGGGAGGTTGTGCAGCACAGAATCACCCAACGTGATCAAGTTGTGATCAAGATCACGTCAGGTGAATCTGTGCTGCACAACCTCCCTGGGCAACCTGTGCCAGTGTCTCACCACCCTCACTGTAAAGAGCTTCCTCCTAACATCCAGTCTAAATCTCCCCTCTGCCACTTCAAACCCGTTCCCCTTGTCCTGTCATTGCAAGACCTTGTCAATAGTCCCTCCCCAACCTTTCCACAAGGGATTGTAGTGAAAGGACAAGGGACAGTTGCTTTGAGGTGGAAGAGGGGAGGCTGAGACTGGAGATGAGGAAGAAATTGTTTATGGTGATGTGTGGTGATGATATAAAATTCTTCAGAGTTGAACACAATTATGAGTGCTAATGAAGTTGTTTGGCTTTTTTAGCTCCCATTCTTTTTACAGTCATTCTGTTCACAGGGATCCCCATTCATACCAGCTAGATATTTGCACTGGAGATGAGGAACAAATCCTTTCCAGTGAGGGTGATGAGGCACTGGCACAGTGGCATGGTAATTCCAGACAGGATGCTGTCAGGGATGTGATGGGGAAGAGCAACCTTCTCTTTGTCAAAGTCACCAACTACACTTAGAATCACACAGTCACAAAATTAACCAGGTTGGAAAAGACCTTTTCTATGGGGTTACCCAGGGAGGTTGTGGCTGCTCCCTCCCTGGAGGTGTTCAAGGCCAGGATGGATGAGGCCTTGAGTGACCTGGGTGGGTGGGAGGTGTCCCTGCCCATGGCAGGTGGTAGGAAGCAGGTGAAGGTCTCTCCCAATCCAACCCATTCTCTGATTCTGTGATCTCCATCATTTCAATCTGTCAGAGAGAAAGTGGAAGGTGAATACAGAGTCTGTACCTAAGGAAAAATCTAACAGTAGGTGCAAATGGCCTCTTCCCTCTAGAGAAGGAAAACTGGCAGAAGCTTGGCTGGCTGCATGCTGAGGTCAGGCTCAGTCACATTAGGAGCAGGGCACACTTATTTATCTTCAGCAATAAGGCTATTAATCTTTGGAACAAATTACTGAGAAAAGTGGTGGGAACAGACAATTGCCATAAATTATAACTCCTTGAGGAATTACCACAGGCTTCAGTTATTGGTTTCACCAAAGAGGCACATTATGGAATCCAAATACATTATCTGGAGGAAATTGAATTCATGCAGGAGCAGGAGGCACCGAGTGCTGGGATATTATCAGCTGTGCAGGACAAACAGAGTCGTAACTGTAATCAGAGCTACAGCTCCATCATTTGTTTTCACTGCTCAACAGTGCCATTGAGATGATTTCTTACCCTCTTGTCTTCTTGCAAGCAATGGTGAGGAAATGAAAGGTGCTGGATGTTTGTACTGGAGCAGAGAAGAAGGTGTCAGAAATGTCACAGCTTCACCTGGCTCTGCAAGGAGTCATCAGCATTTTGCTGTTGANGCTGTAGGATGTGTGGGGATATCCTCAGAGTTGATTTGAAGACATTTATGATTGCTAATGAAGTTGTTGGGTTTGTAGCTTGCATTCCTTTTACAGTCATTCTGTTCACAGGGATACCCATTCATATCAGCTGGGTATTTGCACTGGAGATGAGGAAGGAATTATTGAGAGTGAGGGTGGTGAGACACTGGCACAGGTTGCCCAGGGAGGTGTTCAGGACCAGGCTAGATGAGGCCTTGAGTGAGCTGTGCTAGTGGGAGGTGTCCCTGCCTATGGCAGGGGGTTGGAATTAGATGATCTCTGAGGTCACTTCCAACCTTCCCATTCTATGATTTACATGCTGGTCTTGTGTTCTGTTGTTGTCCATTAGAAGTGAAATCAGTGAATCACAGAAGGGTTTGGGTTGGAAGTGACTTCAAAGTTCATCTAATTCCAACCCCCTGCCATAGGCAGGGACACCTCCCACTAGCACAGCTCACTCAAGGCCTCATCTAGCCTGGTCCTGAACACCTCCCTGGGCAACCTGTGCCAGTGTCTCACCACCCTCACTCTCAATAATTCCTTCCTCATCTCCAGTGCAAATACCCAGCTGATATGAATGGGTATCCCTGTGAACAGAATGACTGTAAAAGGAATGCAAGCTACAAACCCAACAACTTCATTAGCAATCATAAATGTCTTCAAATCAACTCTGAGGATATCCCCACACATCCTACAGCAGATTCATAACCCTGCTGTGGTCAATAAGAGTTGTGGTCTAGGAGAGCTGACTGAGGTGGCAAGAGGAGTTGGTTGCATATGTGCACATGGTGCTGGTTTCCAAAAGGTTTAAATGGAATGTAAAAATAAATTCTAGAAGAGAGAAGGTAACTTTCAAATGGCCTAACAGACACTCAGGAGAATTTTAAAGCCTTTCACTAATAAGCTGGGCTGGGGGGGAGTGGGGGAGGGAGGAATTATTCTTTTTATTTTTCAGCACTTGTTTAGACTCAGCAATAAATCTGCTTTAAGTGACATGATGCTGGTGTCCAGCAATTAGCCTGCACTTCCAAATTAATGCTGCTTTTGCCTGCCTGGCTTTGACTTGTCTAATTGGCTGCCCTTCCTTCTCTTGTGCTGTTGAGATTGTTTGATGACAGTGGTTCAGCATCTACAACACAGGCAGGGGAAAAAAAATGTGTAGTGCTGCAAGTCCTCAGCAGGCCTGATTGACACTGCATGGCATGGCTGGTGAAGCATTTGCTTTGGAGTGGGAGTGAAGCCAAGACAACTGTGCTGCTACTGTGTCATTTCTGGAAGTCAGGAAGTGGTGAAGTGGTTGGAGATGATTGACAACTTGAGCTAGATCATAGAATCATAGAATCATAGAATGGGAAGGTTGGAAAGGACCTCAAGGATCAGCCAGTTCCAACCCCCTGCCATAGGCAGGGACACCTCCCACTAGCACAGGTCACTCAAGGCCTCCTCCAGCCTGGCCTTGAACACCTCCAGGGAGGGAGCAGCCACAGCCTCCCTGGGCAACCTGTGCCAGTGTCTCACCACCCTCACTGCAAACAACTTCCTCCTGACATCCACTTTCAATCTCCCCTCTGCCACTTCTAACCCATTCCCTTTGTCCTGCCATTCCCAGACCTTGTCAATAGTCCCTCCCCAGCCTTCCTGGAGCCCCCTTCAGATCTTCCAAGGCTACTCCAAGGTCTCCTGGAAGCCTTCTCATCTGCAGTCTGCAGAGCCCCAACTCTCTCAACCTGTCTTTATAGCAGAGCTGCTCCAACCCTCTGATCATCCTCGTGGCCTCCTCTGGACTGTCTCAAACACTTCAATGTCCTTCCTGTGCTGGGGGCTCCAGAACTGCACACAGGACTGCAGGTGGGGTGTGAGGAGAGCAAAGGTGCACAATCCCCTCCCTTGCCCTGCTGCCCACACTGCTCTTGCTGCAGCCCAGGACTTGGTTACTTGTCTGGGCTGCACTCACACTGCAGCCTCATGTTGAGCTTTTCAACCCAGACTCCAAGATCTGTCTCTAGATGGGTTTCTAGAATGAGGAAACACATAGTAAAACCTGGTGGCTCCTCCTGCAAGGGAAGAGCTGATCACAGAATGGTAGGGGGTGGAAGGCACCTCTGGACATCACCATCACCATCACCTGGGAGCCACAGCTCCCAGGGTGTTGCCATCAGCCACTGCTCCCAGGGTGCTGCCATCAGCCACAGCTCCCAGGTTGCTGCCATCGGCCACAGCTCCCAGGGTGCTGCCATCAGCCACTGCTCCCAGGGTGCTGCCATCAGCCACAGCTCCCAGGTTGCTGCCATCGGCCACAGCTCCCAGGGTGCTGCCATCAGCCACTGCTCCCAGGGTGCTGCCATCAGCCACAGCTCCCAGGTTGCTGCCATCGGCCACAGCTCCCAGGGTGCTGCCATCAGCCACTGCTCCCAGGGTGCTGCCATCAGCCACAGCTCCCAGGTTGCTGCCATCGGCCACAGCTCCCAGGGTGCTGCCATCAGCCACTGCTCCCAGGGTGCTGCCATCAGCAAACTGGCTTTGGCTCTGCTCTGTCCCTTTGTCCAGATCCTTTCCATCTCCATGTGAATGGAAGGTTGGTTGGGTTTGCATGGGACACCACCACCTGCTCTGTACAAAGCAGGATCAATTGCTCATTAGTTAAGCACTTTTCAGCAGCACCTGATTTTAAAAGGAGAGTGAGTTCTTATCCACAGCATCTAAAATGCTTTTTCTTTTTGCTGCTTCCAGCAGCCTGCTGGCTTTGTCACCTTTCTCTGCTATCACTCATCCAACTCTGCTGTCAGCTGAGAAGACTCTGGGGTCATTTTTCAGGAGCATTTTGCTGTCTGGGGATCCTGGAATAAAACTGAACTGTTCAGGGGAAGTTTGCAAAGAGAAAATTGTTTTTAAAATAAATTATCTTCTCTTACTGTAGGGTGAGAGAGTTTCCAGGTGTCTGCTTAGAGAGGCAACTGGAGCTTGGTGAAACATTGGGCTGGAAGTAGAGCAGCAGGGCAGTTTCTTTAGGGTATTTTATTCAGCTGTGGTAAATGGAGATGTTTTATTTAGAGTTCACAGTCTGGTTTTGGAAGCACTTCCCCAGCTTGCCAGTGCCTCCATTTGCAAGGAAGGCAATTTTGCTTCACAGTTCTTCATCACAGGGACCCTGTTTCAGGGTACAGGAGTGGTGCTCATGAG
This sequence comes from Eubucco bourcierii, assembly GCA_013396675.1. NCBI lineage: Eukaryota > Metazoa > Chordata > Aves > Piciformes > Ramphastidae > Eubucco > Eubucco bourcierii. The sequence goes on along the minus strand of VWZE01013894.1, from coordinate 159,267 downwards.
CTCACTTCTGCAGGAGTCTGCTCCTCTTGAGCCAGAGGCAGCTCCAGGTACAAGAGGCTTGCAGGATTAGGTCCCAGTTCCCAACATGTTCTTGTAAACTTCTGTAGCCAGATGGTGATAGGAAGGAGAGCTTAGACCATGTGAATTTTGGCCAGGCAGCACAAGCTGACATAAAGAGCAAATGTCATAGAATCCCTGAACTGTGTTCATTCAAAGAGATCTTTAAGATCAAGTCCAACCTTCAACCCAACACCACCATGGCCACTAAACCATGTCCCAGAGTGCCTTGGCTACAGGTTTTTTGAACCCTTCCAGGAATGGGGACTCCACCACCTTCTTGGGCAGCCTGTTCCTATCCCTGAGCACTCTTGCAACAAAGACCTATTTCCTCCTCTCCAATTTAACCCTCCTCTGCCACAATTTCAGGACATTTCCTCTTGTTCTATCACCTGATGAGAAGAGAAGAGCCCAACCCCACCTCACTGCAGCCTCCTTTCAGGGAGCTGTAGAGAGCAGTGAGGTCTCCCTCAGCCTCCTCTTCTTCAGACTAAACACCCTCAGGTCCCTCTTTCTTTTCTGCAAACAAACAAACAAACAAAAACCAGACCAAACCAAACCCCACATTGGTAAGAATATTTTAGGGGCAAATAAATAATGTGAGAAGGCAGCTCCTCTGAAAAGGAACCACCTCAGACTGCTTCCTGTAGTGAATATTTCATGGCTGCTGCACTAACAATTCCTAAGGAGTGCTTTCTTTACCTCTTCACTCCAGGAACTTGATGATCTTGAAGGTCTTTTCCAACTTAAAGGATTCTGTGATGTGAAAGGCTGAGGGAGCTGGGGCTGGGAGCTGGCAGCAGAGGAGCCTGAGGGCTACCCTCAGTGCTGTGCTAAAGATGTGCAGGGCAGTGTGGGCAGAACACAGCCAGGCTGTGCCCAGGGGTGGCCAAGGGCAGCACAAGGGGCACTGGGGGCAAGCTGGAGCAGAGGAGCTGCCAGGGGAACAGGAGGGGAAATCTTTGTCAGTGTGAGGGTGCTGGAGGCCTGGAGCAGGCTGCCTGGGGAGGTTGTGGAGTCTCCTCCTCTGGAGACTTTCCAGGCCCACCTGGATGTGTTCCTGCCTGGGGTGCCTCTGCCAAACAGCTCAGGGCAGGCACTGCCTCTGAACAAAGCTGCTCACTGAACAAAATCTGCATGGGAACCCCAACAGATCCCTGCCCCACAATAGCAACACCAGAACAGGTTGCCCAAAGAGGTGGTGGAAACCTCACCCCTGGAAGTTTTTAAGGCCAGGCTGGATGTGGCTCTGGGCAAGTTCATGCAGTGTGAGGTGTCCTTGCCCATGGCACAGGGGTTGGAACTGGGTGATCAGGACAAAGCTAATGGTGGAAGTTGAGGCACAAAGATGCTGAAGGGAACAGAACAGCTCTGGTAGGAGGAGAGCCTGAGGGAGCTGGGGCTGCTGGGAGAAGAGGAACCTGAGAGGTGACCTCAGCAATGGTTATAAAGATGTGCAGATGAGTGCCAGAGGCTGGAGCCAGGCTCTGCTGGGTGATGCCCACTGACAGCACAAGGGGCAGTGCTGGAAGCTGAGGCATAGGAAGTTCTATGGAAACATGAGGAGGAATTTTTTGCCTGTGAGGGTGACAGAAGCCTGGCACAGGCTGCCCAGGGGAGTTGTGGAGATTCCCTCTGTGGAGATATTCCAGAACTGCCTGGATGTGTTCTGTGTGATCTGCTCTGGGTGCTCCTGCTCTGGCAGGGTTTGGACTGGCTGAGCTCTGGAGGTCCCTTCCAGCCTCACACTCTGTGCCTCTGTGACAGTTTGAAGTGAGTCCTGTGATGACTGCTTGCAGTTTTCAGTTCTTACTCATCAGAGGTAAATGTGGCCTCAGCTTTGCTCACAGCCTGAGTCTCTCTCCTCTGCTTGCTTTGTGTTTAATAGTCTGTGTTCCAAGTTTGGTCACTTCCCTTCATACAGTGATATTTATGCTGCCTGACTTGGAGAACTGATTTTTTTTTTTTATGTGCAGGGAAGAGGAGCTAAAGCTTTAGAGTGATACCCACAGAAAACTCTTTTTGTTTTCCTCATTCACACTGCTCCCCGTTAGACATTTTGCATAGCATCCTAAGCTCCCAAATATATTGTTTGTAAACAAAGCCATAAAAGTTTGTTTATGGAGGTGCATTGGAGAGAAATGAAAAATGCATCCTCTAAGCCAAGTGATGATTTGTGGTCAGATAAATGTTTGTAAATGCTTTCTTCATAGTGTTGAGTGGTTGGGTTCACTGCTAAGGTGTGTGGGGGGGGGAAAGTCTGCAGTGTGTGTAAATATGGATCATAGAATCATAGAATGGGAAGGTTGGGAGGGACCTCAAGGATCAGCCAGTTCCAACCCCCTGCCATAGGCAGGGACACCTCCCACTAGTACACCTCTCTGGTTTGAATGTAGTGTTCCTAATGTAATTGTTAGTGGGTTCCATGATGAGTTTTCCACTTGAATTTAACATGCTTGTGCCACTGGCATTGAAGTCAAAGGTTCACCTTTTTCTAACATCATTATTCATTTTGTAATTGGCTTTACAGCAAGTGCAGAGGATGCTCCAAGGGCTGGAGCAGCTCTGCTGTGAGCACAGGCTGAGGGAGCTGGGGGTGTGCAACCTGGAGCAGCTCTGCTGTGAGCACAGGCTGAGGGAGCTGGAGGTGTGCAACCTGGAGCAGCTCTGCTGTGAGCACAGGCTGAGGGAGCTGAATCATAGAATGGTTT
>VWZE01013894.1:144701-156238 GCA_013396675.1 Eubucco bourcierii | reverse complement strand
TCTGCTGTGAGCACAGGCTGAGGGAGCTGGAGGTGTGCAACCTGGAGCAGCTCTGCTGTGAGCACAGGCTGAGGGAGCTGGAGGTGTACAACCTGGAGCAGTTCTGCTGTGAGCACAGGCTGAGGGAGCTGGAGGTGTGCAACCTGGAGAGAAGACTCTGGGGGAACTTACAGATGCCTTAGAATCATAGAATGGTTTAGGTTGGAAGGGACCTCAATGCTCATCCAGTTCCAACCCCCTGCCGTAGGCAGAGACATCTCCCACTAGAACAGGTTGCTCAAGGATTCATCCAACCTGGCCTTGAACACCTCCAGGGAGGTTGTGGAGCACAGAAGCATGAAATGGGATCAAAGATCAAAGATCCCATTCTGTGCTTCTGTACTCCACAACCTCCCTGTGCAACCTGTGCCAGTGTCTCACTGGAAACAACTTCTTCCTTCCAGTACCTGAAGGGATCCTACAGGATGGCTGCAGAGGGACTTTTCATAAGAGTGTCTAGAGACAGGACAAGGGGGATTTATAGAATGGTCTAGGCCAGAAGACACCTCTAAAAGTCATCCAGTCCAGCCCCCTGCAGCCAACAGGGACATCCCCACCAGCCCAGGTCACCCAGGGCCCTGTCCAGCCTCACCTTGAATGTCTCCAGGGCAGGGCCTCAACCACCTCTCTGGGCAACCTGTTCCAGTGCTCCACCACCCTCATAGTAAAGAACTTGCTCCTAAGGTCCAGTCTAAATCTGCTCCTCTCAAGCTTGAACCCATTGCCCCTCATCCTGTCACCAGAGGCCTTTGTGAACAGCTTCTCTCCATCCTTCCTGTAGCCCCCTTCAGGCACTGACAGGCTGTTATTAGGTCCCCCTGGAGCCTCCTCCTCTGCAGGCTGCACACTCCCAGCTCCCTCAGCCTGTGCTCACAGCAGAGCTGCTGCAACCCTCTGAGCATTTTCATGGCCTCCTCTGGACCTGCTCCATCAGGTCCATGTCCTCCCTATAATGAGGGCTGCAGAACTGGCTGCAGTACTCCAGTTTGAAGCTGAGGGAGAGCAGGGTTAGACTGGATCGTAGAATCATAGAATGGTAACGTTGGAAGGGATCTCAAGGATCATCTAGTTCCATCCCCCTGCCATAGACAGGATCTACTGAAGTACAAGGGTGATGAGATTCTGGAATGGGTTACCCAGGGTGGTTGTGGATGCTTGCTCCTTGGAGGTGTTCAGGGGCAGGTTAGGAGACCTTGGGCAAGTCTCTCTGTGAGACATCTCTTACCATGGCTGAGAGGTTGGAGTAGATGATCTTTGAGGTCCCTTCCAGCCTTAAGCCATTCTAGGATTGCACAATCAAAGTTCACCACTGCAGTCTTGGACAGATTTCTGAGGAGTTTTGAAACCTTAGGGTTTGCCTTTGTTTGCTTTTGGAGCCTGGTGCCTGTTGCCATGCTGATTCATGTTTTACAGCACCAAAGGGATTTTGTTCATCTGGAGGAATGAGCTGGAAGAGGTCATGCCAGCTTTTCACTCTTCCTAGGTTATATATCTCCTTTTAATGTAAACTGAGAGGAGGGGAGGGAGGGAAGAAAGTGGGGGGGAAAAAAACCCAGCCCTGGTTTTCTGCAGCAAAGCTAGACTGGAGAAATCAATGGAATGTATTATCAAGGGACATCTCATCTCTACAGCTAATACCAGGCTTCACAGCTATTGATTACATGCTAAGGATGCACAAACTGCTAGTCATGCATGGAGGCAACAGAATAAACATTCTGTCAGGAGGGAATGGCAAAGAATTGTCAGCAGTGCAGTTGTAATCACCTCTTTACCATAGCTTTGTAGCAGGGCTAGCTGTATTTGCATCCCAAAAGTTATATCCTGAAAGGTATTGGCCATCCCCTCATTGCCTCTGCAGCTCCTGTAGTGGAGCTGATTATCTGTCTGGTAATTCCAATGATTCCTTCAGCTCCCTGAGGTATGTGGTCAATAAGAAATTTGTAAGCTGGCTTAATAGGGCAGGCTCTAGATGAAGTGGAAGGAGAAGCAGTTGCATTATAGCCTTCATCTGTAACAAAATGCTTCTGTAGTGCTAATGCAGGGGAAATGCATTGCTTCATTTGTCCTGGGCTCCTATTTCACCTGGCAAGTAGACGAATGTGTGCACAAAGTCAGTTCTTTCTGTGTTGGCACCCATATTTCATAGAACCAGAGGATTGTTTGGGTTGGAAAAGATCTCTGTGATCATCAGGTCCAACTAGCAACCTCCAGCCTAAGGGCTAGAAAAGATCTCTGTGATCATCAGGTCCAACCAGCAACCTCCAACCTCAGGGTTGGAAAAGATCTCTGTGATCATCAGTTCCAACCAGCAACCTCCAGCCTAAGGGTTGGAAAAGATCTCTGTGATCATCAGGTCCAACCAGCAACCTCCAGCCTAAGGGCTAGAAAAGATCTCTGTGATCATCAGTTCCAACCAGCAACCTCCAACCTCAGGGTTGGAAAAGATCTCTGTGATCATCAGTTCCAACCAGCAACCTCCAGCCTAAGGGTTGGAAAAGATCTCTGTGATCATCAGGTCCAACCAGCAACCTCCAGCCTAAGGGTTGGAAAAGATCTCTGTGATCATCAGTTCCAACCAGCAACCTCCAGCCTAAGGGTTGGAAAAGATCTCTGTGATCATCAGTTCCAACCAGCAACCTCCAGCCTAAGGGTTGGAAAAGATCTCTGTGATCATCAGTTCCAACCAGCAACCTCCAGCCTAAGGGTTGGAAAAGATCTCTGTGATCATCAGTTCCAACCAGCAACCTCCAGCCTAAGGGTTGGAAAAGATCTCTGTGATCATCAGTTCCAACCAGCAACCTCCAGCCTAAGGGTTGGAAAAGATCTCTGTGATCATCAGTTCCAACCAGCAACCTCCAGCCTAAGGGTTGGAAAAGATCTCTGTGATCATCAGTTCCAACCAGCAACCTCCAACCTAAAGGTTGGAAAAGATCTCTGTGATCATCAGTTCCAACCNAGCACAAGGGCAGTGCTGGAAGCTGAGGCATAGGAAATTCCATGGAAACATGAGGAGGAATTTTTTTGCCTGTGAGGGTGACAGAAGCCTGGCACAGGCTGCCCAGGGGGGTTGTGGAGTCTCCCTTTCTGGAGATTCTAAAAGTCTGCCTGGATGTGTGATCTGCTCTGGGTGATGCTGCCCTGGCAGGGGGGTTGGACTGGCTGAGCTCTGGAGGTCCCTTCCAGCCCCTGACATTCTGTGATTCTCGGATTCTGTGACATTGGGGCACAGTGGTCAAGAGGCTGTGCAGCCTCTGTCACTGGGAGCTTCCAAGGCCACAGCATCCTGCTCTGGTTCCATAACTGTTCCTACTGCAAGCAGAGGGCTGGACTAAAGAGTTCCCAAGGTCCCTTCCAGCTTGAATTGTCTTGTGACCCTGTTCTCCAGCAGGCAGAAGGGCAGAGTACCAAGATGCTCATCTCTTACATGACAGACCTTCTCTTAGTGTTTGTTCAAAGAGCTCTTAATGTTGTGCAGAGCTGCTGTTTGCTCTGCTTTGATGTATGCCAGTGTTAAGCCAACTTCATGGTGTGAGGGAGCTCAGTGTCTCTGTAAAGCCTTTTTACATGGTTCATCATTCACTAACACAGAAATCATCTCTGGCAGTAATGTAGAGTCCTGTGTGCAGTTCTGGAGCCCCCAGCACAGGAAGGACATGGAAGTGTTGGAGCCAGTCCAGAGGAGGCCACCAAGATGCTGAGAGGGCTGCAGCAGCTCTGCTGTGAGGACAGGCTGAGAGAGTTGGGGCTTTGCAGCCTGGAGAAGAGAAGGCTTCCAGGAGAGCTTAGAGTAGCCTTCCAGGATCTGAAGGGGGCTCCAGGAAGGCTGGGGAGGGACTATTTACAAGGTCTGGAAATTACAGGAAGAGGAAGAATGGGTTTGAAGTGTCAGAGGGGATGAAAGTGGATGTTAGGAGGAAGTTGTTTGCAGTGAGGGTGGTGAGACACTGGCACAGGTTGCCCAGGGAGGTGGTGAAGCACAGAGGCACAGAATGTGATCTTTTTTGATCACATTCTGTGCTTCTGTGCTCCACCACCTCCCTGGAGGGGTTCAAGGCCAGGCTGGATGTGTGCCTGAGTGACCTGTACTAGTGGGAGGTGTCCCTGGCTATGGAACTGGCTGAGCTTTGAGGTCCCTTCCAACCTAACCCTTTCTGTGATTCTATAATGCAACCAAAATGAGCAGGTGAGGAACCTTGGTTCATTGTTTTCTTGCTGCACACCTGACAGCCTCTCTGATTGGGGTAGGACTTTCTCCAGTGTTTATCATTCATACTACTCTTCCATGATTTTATATCAAGGGTTTTTTTAGAAGTTTTTTTTTCAGCTGCAGGACTCTAACTTTTGGATTTGGAGACGTTTTTTTTTGGAGTTTGAGGAACATTTTTACTCTTGCAGGACCTTGCATGAACTGAGGAAGCAGCAGGAACCACAATGACAGCTTAGAATAATCCTCTTTAATTTCCTATGTGCCAAGGAGAGACCTAACCTGGAAAGGTTAGGAGAAGCCACAGGACAGAGAGGTTCATACTCTCACACAAGAAAAGTCTGGGGAATTCCAGTGGCTGTTCAGCCTGAGAATAGTGGCAGAAAAATGAGGACAATTTTTCCTTCTGTGCCATTCTTGGTTTAAAATGTAAGGGTGAGATAATTAAAGGAGGCTCTGGGAGAGCTTCTGTGTTTTAAGTTAGAACTTCACTGGCTAAACCCAAACTTACTCTAATTCTTTAAGGATCATCCTGCATTTGCTCCTGTATGGCAGAGGTCTGATTTCAGACAAGCTCCACATCTCTCTGCACTTCCCTCAAACCTGATGCAAATTGATGCATTATCTCACCCTCCAATTCCAGTTAGTTTGCACCTCCTGTGTCAGCAGTGGAGGTGATCTGGGTCACAAACTTGATATGAATTGTAGTTACCATGGTTAAAGCAGGAATTCGAAGGCAGCTCCTCAGTGGAATGCCATAGCAGGAGGAGTTCAAGGTGGGGGCTGAGGGGCAAGATCCAAAAACCAACAAAGAATGAGAGGCACAGACAGCATCTGGTGGTGGTCCAGAAGCAGAGTCTGTATCTGGAGTGTTTATGCTTTGAAATTGGTCTGATTGTTTTCCATTTCACATCAACAAATGTGTTTTCTGTCTACTGGGGAGAAGATCTAATCCCCTCCTAGGCTGCCAGGTAGATGGAAATGAAGCTGCTTTGCAGTCTACACTTAGGATTGCTGATGAAGGAAGCAAAAGTAAAGGGCTTGCCATGCTTTCCTACTCACACTTTATGGGATTCATAGATGCACAGAATGGTCTGGAAGTTCCAACCCCCCCCTGCCATAGGCAGGGACACCTCCCACCAGCCCAGGTTGCTCAAAGCCTCATCTAACCTGGCCTCCAGGGAGGGAGCAGCCACAACCACTCTGGGCAACCCACCCCAGAGTGTCAGTACCCTTTTACTTCCAGAGATCTAGATCGAGACTGATTTTTTGGGATTATTTGAGCTGAAAAGGTGTCTTGAGATCTGAACAGAATGAATACATTGAAACTGAATTCCACTGTCTCACCACCCTCACTCTAAAGAGTATTTTCCTCATCTCTTAATCTCCTCTCCCAGCTTAGAGCCATTGTCCCTCATCCTGGCACTCCCAGTCCCTCCCCAGCATTCCTGTAGCCGCTTCAGGTTCTTTAAGGCTGCATTAAGGTCTCCCTGGAGCCTTCAAGCTGATCAGCCCCAACTCAGCCTGTCCCCATAGGCAACCTTTGTCACAACTCCAGGATACCTGCAGTCCTGTGTGCAGTTCTGCAGTCCCCAGCACAGGAAGGACATGGAAATGTTGGAGTGGGTCCAGAGGAGGCCACCAAGATGCTGAGAGGGCTGCAGCAGCTCTGCTGTGAGGACAGGCTGAGAGAGTTGGGGCTCTGCAGCCTGGAGAAGAGAAGGCTTCCAGGAGAGCTTGGAGTGGCCTTGCAGGATCTGAAGAGGGCTCCAGGAAGGCTGTGGAGGGACTATTGACAAGGTCTGGGAATGACAGGACAAGGGGCAATGGGTTTGAAGTGTCAGAGGGGAGATTGAAAGTGGATGTTAGGAGGAAGTTGTTTGCAGTGAGGGTGGTGAGACACTGGCACAGGTTGCCCAGGGAGGTTGTGGCTGCTCCCTCCCTGGAGGTGTTCAAGGCCTTGAGTGAGCTGTGCTAGTGGGAGGTGTCCCTGCCTATGGCAGGGGTTTGGAACTGGCTGATCCTTGAGGTCCCTTCCAACCTTCCCATTCTATGATTCTATGATTCCATGCCTGTTTGCTGCTGACTGGCAGCAGGGTAATGGCTGCTATCATTAGTTTCTGGGGAAATACATTCTCTTACCTTGCTGCTTCTGCAACTCTGAGGGGTTCTGTTTTCTCCACCACCTCTGTGTAAGTGAAGATAATCTCTACAAAGAGGTTTTGATGTTGACCTGTCCTATCACATGTTGCTTAACACACATCACAGATATTTAATTCCATTTACTCTGGTATCTGAAGCATCTTATTAAATATCCTGTAGTTGAGAGGTGGTTTGGGGTGAGCAGGCTATGTCTGTCTTTTGCCATCTATCCCTGGATGATTAAGCTTTGGAGAATTACTGAAAATGTTTCTTATTTTTACCCATAATATTAAATCTTCCTGACCCATAAATCAAGGTGAGTCAGTGCCACCTGCATGGCAATCCTTCACTTAATGCAGTTTCTGGCTAAGGAATGAGGACTTAGGAAGTTGGATAAGTGTAGAGATCTCTTCTTGTTATTCTGGTTTGTCTTTTTATCTTTTGGTATTCTCCCAGTCCCTCTGGGTTTTGTTGGTTCAGTGAGAGTTACTGCTGAGGAGATTCCCACTGGGCTCCAGCAGAAAATGTTTCCCCATGAGCACAGTCAGACACTGGAATCATCTCCCAAGGGAAGTGGTGGAGTCTCCTATGCTGGCCACTCCAAAGGCTCAGCTTGGCAGGGCTCTGGGGCAGCTCATTGCAACTCTACTATCAGCTAGAAAGGTTGGAGTAGATGATCCTTGGGGCCCCTCCCAACCTGACACTCTGTAATTGTGGCTGTGATTAAGGCTGTGTGGGCATCCAGAGACCTGGGCAGACAGAGCTGGGCACAGAGGAACCAAATGAGGTTCAGAAAGGACAAGTGCAGAGTCCTGCACCTGGGGAGGAAGAATAAACTGCAGCAGTACAGGCTGGGAGGTGATCTGCCTGAGAACAGCCCTGTGGAGAGGGAGTGCCCTGGGAGTGCCCTGGGAGTGCTGGCAGCAATGTGTCCTGGTGGCCAAGAGGGCCAATGGGGTCCTGGGGGACATTAAGCAGAGTGTGTCCAGCAGATTGAGGGAGGTTCTCCTCCCCCTCTATTCTGCCTTAGTGAGAGCTCATCTTGGGTATTGCCTTCAGTTTGAGGCTCCCCAGTTTCAGAGGTACAGGAATCTGCTGGGGAGGGTCCAAGGGAAGGTTGTGAGGATGATGAGGGAACTGGAGCACTGCCTGATGAAGAGAGACTGAGGGACCTGGGGCTGTTTAGTCTGCAGAGGAGAAGACTGAGAGGAGATTTAATCAATGTTTATAACTGTCTGAGGGCTGGGGGGCAGGAGCGGGGGACAGGCTCTGCTCACTGCTGCCTGGGATAGGACAAGGAGCAATGGATGGAAGCTGCAGCACAGGAGGTTCCAGCTCAACACAAGGGCAACTTCTTGAGTGTAAGGGTCCAGAGCCCTGGCACAGGCTGCCCAAAGAGGTTGTGGAGTCTCCTTCTCTGGAGCCTTTCCAGGCCTGTGTGGATGTGTTCCTGTGTACCCTGAGCTGGATTGTCTGGTCCTGCTCTGGCAGGGGGGTTGGACTGGATGAGCTCTTTGGGTCCCTTTCAACCCCTGACATCCTGTGAGCCTGTTTGAGTGAAACCAGTCAGGTGGGATGAGGGCTCTGTGTCAGCAAGCACTTGGTAGCATTCACTTTCCAGCAGATAAAGGAAAAATGAGGAGGAGGAAGAAAGATTATGGACCTGACACTGAGAGCAATGGGCAGAGAGAAGCTGCTTGGAAGCAGAGGTGGAAGTCATAGCAGCAGCCCATGGACATGAAGGATCTGGCAGAAGGGAGCCTACCATCAGCACAGGGGCTTGGGGTGATCAAAAAGTCCACCCTGCCACCACCACCAAGTCCTCCATGTTGGACTTGATCTGGAAAGGTCTCTTCCAGCCTCAACAGTTCTATGCTTCTGTGCCTCATTGCAGTCTTTCTGTTGGCAGATGTGATGCTGCCAGGCAGCATTTCAGAGCTTGAGAGAGTCACAGGCTCCTGATTTCCTACAGCAGCAGAAGCCCTGAGCCCTTTCTCCTCTTGCCACAAGAAACTTCTTCCCATTCTTCTTCCTTCTTCATTTTCTCCTGGAGAAAATGGCTTCAAAAACCAAATGATGGATATCTCTTGCAGAACTTTCATTTTAAATGCAAGCCTTAGTGCATAAGATCTGCTGCCTCACTGAAATTCCAAGCTCTCTGGTGAGCATTTTTTCAAAAGGAAACCAAATTAGTGGTTTGGGTTTTTTTTTTTTTCCAAATAACTTCCACTTATGCTAAATATTCACTTGATAGGTGTCCCTGCCTGTGGCAGGGGGTTGGAACTAGATGATCTTTGAGGTCCCTTCCAGCCTTACCATTCTATGATTCTATGATGTCTGGGCACTGTTAGACTTTTTTTTTTTTTTTTCTTTTTCAAGCTTGCTCTAAGAAAATTCAGCAAAACATCTTTAAAAAGAAGTGGAGTTGTGGAGTGGAATTAGCATTTCTGTGGAAAGACAGTGCTGGAAATGAGTTCTCTGGATGGCTGCTGCTTGCTGGTGCTGCCTGGGGGCCAGGGCACCAGTGACCTGGGAGCTGGGTGCTCTTCAGTTGTCTTGTCATCCTGGCAGTAAATCATCTTCTAGCTTTGAACAAGCTAGTAACCTTTTTTTTTTTTTTTGGTGCCTTTCTCCTTGCAGAAAAGGATTAACACCACTTACCTGTCTCACAGGAGTAATTGGTAGGGTTTGGAATATGCTAAGTGCTTCCTGCCATCATTTTTGAGACTCCAGCTGATGCCTTAAGAAACGAACGGCGATTTGGAGGGAGTCTTCTTTCTTCTCCTGTTAGAAACTTCTCCTGTTACAACTACCTGAAGGGTGGTTGTAGCCAGGGGGAGGTTACCTTCTTCTCTCAGGCAACCTGTGGCATAACAAGAGGACACAGTCTGAAGCTGTGCCAGGGGAAGTTTAGGCTGGAGGTGAGGAGAAAGTTGTTGCCTGAGAGAGTCATTGACTGCTGGAATGGGCTGCCCAGGGAGGTGGTGGAGTCAGCGTCCCTGGAGGTGTTCAAGGCAGGTTTGGACGTGGCACTTGGTGCCATGGTCTGGTCTTGAGGGCTGTGGTAATGGCTTGGACTTGATGAGCTTTGAGGTCTCTTCCAACCTTGCTGATACTGTGATACTGTGATACTGTGAATCATATCATTGACAGAGCTGGAAGGGTCCTCAAAGATCATCCAGCTCCAACCCCCTGCCATGGGCAGGGACACCTCACACTAGATCAGGTTGCTCAGAGCTACATCTAGCCTGGCCTTAAACACCTCCAGGGATGAGGTTTTTTAGTATCTCTAGAGAGATATTATATAGGCAGGTTTTGAATAGCTCCAGAGAGGGAGACTTCACAGCCCCCCTGGGCAGCCTGTACCAGGCTTCTGTCAACCTCACAGGCAAAAAAATCCTCCTCATGTTTTCATGGAACTTCCTCAGCTTCCACCACTGCCCCTTGTACTGTCAGTGGGCACCACCCAGCAGAGCCTGGCTCCAGCCTCTGGCACTCACCTTTGCATCTTCATAACCATTGCTGAGGTCACCTCTCAGGCTCCTCCTCTCCCAGATCCCAGCCCCAGCTCCCTCAGGCTCTCCTCCTACCAGAGCTGTTCCATTCCCTTCAGCATCTTTGTGGCTCTGTGCTGGACTCTCTCCAGCAGTTCTATGTCTCCTATTGGCTTCTGTGCCAGTACAGGTCTTTGAGACAGGGCTGAGAGCAGAGGGTGGTGCAACTGATCTGCTTCCAAGCAGGTGACCTTCCAGGGCTCCTCTTCATGTGTTTATGATCAAAAAACCCAAACCAAAGAAGGTTCCTCACCTGCTCATTTTAATTGCTTTACCCTCCATGATGATTGGTGTGGTGAGTCATGAATCATGGAATCAGTCAGGGTTGGAAGGGACCCCAAGGGATCATCCAGCTCCAACCCCCTGCCATGGGCAGGGACACCTCACACTAGATCAGGCTGTCCAGAGCCTTATCCAGCCTGGCCTTAAACACCTCCAGGGATGAGGCTTCCACCACCTCCCTGGGCAACCTGTGCCAGTGTCTCACCATCCTCATGCTGAACAACTTCTTCCTGACATCCAATCTGAATCTCCCCACTTGTAGTTTTGCTCCATTACCCCAATCCTATCCCTACCTGACACTGTCCAAAGATCTCTTTCTACTAGGGTGTTGCATATGGAGACTTTGTGGAGGGGCAGTTTAAAACAATTGGTCTTTAGCACTTGAGATCTTTGAGGCAAACGTTGCCCAGAAGCAAGAGTGAAACTGTGTTTTTAAAGCATCATTTTAGGAGCAGTAGGACTGTTGGCAGACACTACCAAAGCTGTTGAGAGACTCTGCAGACTTTAATTAGCATCTCAGGATTGCAGAAGTTGTTTAATTTCTGCCAAGGAAGGGAACAGTTGTGATAAAGTGAGATCACACTCTGCCTTCCCTTCTATCCTTCTTGACAGGTGAATGAAGGAGGCTTCTCAGTGCCTCCTCTGACACTGGGACACATTTGTAGTATTTGCATAGAATTGTGAAATAACTTAGCTTTGACAGGAGCAAAGCTTTCATTTATTTGTTTCTCTTTGGAAAGTGCTGCACAGCACAGTATGAATGCAGTTTAAGTCTTATGAAAGAACTGGGAACTCGCTGAGGGAGCTGGGGTGGTTTAGTCTGGAGAAGAGGAGGCTGAGGGGAGACTTCATAGCTCTCTACAGCTCCCTGAGAGGAGAGTGGGGTTGGGCTCTTCTCCCTGGTGTCAGGTGATGTCAGGGATGCCATCCAGAGGGACCTGGACAGGCTGCAGAGCTGTGCTCAGAGCAACCTTATGAAATTCAACAAGGCCAAGTGTAAGGCCCTGCACCTGGGCAGGCACAATCCCAAGCACAGCTCCAGGCTGGGTGGGGAATGGCTGAGAGCAGCCCTGAGGAACAGGTCCTGGGAGTGTGGGGTGATGAAAAGCTCAACCTGAGGCTGCAGTGTGAGTGCAGCCCAGACAGCAACTGTGTGCTGGGCTGCAGCAAGAGCAGTGTGGGCAGCAGGGCAAGGGAGGGGATTGTGCCCCTTGGCTCTGCTCTCCTCAGACCCCAGCTGCAGTCCTGGGTGCAGTTCTGCAGTCCCCAGCACAGGAAGGACATGGAAGTGTTTGAGACAGTCCAGAGGAGGCCAC
>VWZE01013894.1:93965-130750 GCA_013396675.1 Eubucco bourcierii | reverse complement strand
GGGGGGGGGGGGGGGAAGTACTTGCAGAGGGACACCTGAGCACTTTTTATTAAAGACATCAGAAAAGTTGATTTGTGAGCAAGTGAGAAAAATATTGACATTATTAGAAGGGATTTTTTAATTTTTTTTTTAAGCTTCTGCTGAAGAAATGAGAAATGAAGGTAGCTGTTGGAGGGTTTTGCAGAGACTAGAAATGCAAGCTAGGCTTTATATTAATAGCTCAGGAAAAAGTGGCCCTGGAGCAGAGAATTATTCACCTCATTCTTTTTCCTACTTTCATTTCCCTCAGATACCTCTAGTAGAAGGTTTATAGCCAAAGAAGTGCTGCTGCTTTGAGAGTTGTTGTTGCAGTGCTGTGTTTGTCACTCGGCCAGATCTGGGGTCTCCAACACAAGAGAGACTCTGCTGGAGGGAGTCCAGAGGAGAGGGCCACCAGGATGGTCAGAGGGCTGCAGCACCTCTTCTGTGAGGGCAGGCTGAGAGGGTTGAGGCTGTTTAGCCTGGAGAGGAGAAGGCTCCAGGGAGACCTTAGAGCAGCATTTCAGTACCTGAAAGAACCCTACAGGAAGGCTGAGGGGAGACTGTTTGGAAGCCATACTCCTCTTCAAGAGGAGAACAGGTCTTGTGAGGAGCAGCTGAGGGAACTGAGGGTGTTCAGTCAGGAGAAAAGGAGGTTGAGGAGAGACCTCATTCCTTTCTAGCTCCCTGGAAGGAGGTTTGTGGTGTTGGTGTGAGGTCTCACCAGAAGAGAAAATGGCCTCAAGTTGCCCCAGGGGAGGTTTAAGTTGGGTATTAGAAGAAACTTCTTCCCTGAAGGGGTTCTCAGTGGCACAGCCTACCCAGAGAGGTGGTTGAATCCCCACCCCTGGAGGTGTTTCGAAGAGGCAGAGATGTGGTGCTGAGGGTCATGGTTTAGGTGCAGCCTTGGCAGAGTTAGAGAAGGGTTGGACTGGATGAGCTTAAAGGTCTTTTCCAATGGAAGTGATTGTGTGGGTCAGTGATTCAGCCAGCAGAAGAGACTGACTGCCACCACCTCTTCAAAATGAGCATCTGCCTTTGGAGAAAGGCACTTCCTGAGTGCCACAAAGGAGTTTCCCTCAGCACAACCATGCACATAGCCTCTGCCCTGTAGCATAATAACCCTCTGCACCACTTTCATGGACTCAACAATAATAATCAGAAGAATATTAAAGATACTCTGTTTACATGCACTCCCATTCTTTTGCAGCAGGAAAACTGAAGCAATGTAAATTCCCTTTTATAGTGTTTGGTGTCAGTTAATACCTCCTTCTTCCAGAAGTAATGAATTACAATGGAATTTTCCCATCAAGTTAGGGCAGGACAAGGTTTAGGTGACACCGTTTGTGACTCAACAATTTATTCGTGGCTCTGACATAATTCAGTGCAAATCTCCTGCTCTAAAATGAATTGAGCTGATGTCAGGTTGATGGTTTGTACTTTTATTATGCATGGTATGCATAAAAGCCCACCATCTTCCATGTACCTAGACGAGAAGATGATCAGCTATTCACTATATGAATATATAGCTTCATTAAAAGGGCTCTGAAGATGCCTGTAAATCGTGGCAGGAGAGCTTGTGATGTTTCCACTATAAAACCCTCCTGAAATTCCCTTTCAATTTGTTTTATGTTACTTTGATAGAATCATAGAATTGTTTCAGTTGGCTCAGACCTCTGAGATCATCCAGTCCAGCCATCAACCCAGCACCAGCATGGCCACTAAGCCATGTGCACAAAGTGCCATGGCCACAGGTTGGTTGAACACCTGCAGGGATGGGGACTCCATCACCATATATGTGTGCACTTTGTCGTTGTGTACTTGTTAATAGGAAAAGTTCTGATTTATGGTTGGGGGTTTTTTGTTTGGTTGGGTTTTTGTTTGGTTGGGGGTTTGGTTGGGGTTTTTTCTTTGGGTTTTGTTTTGTTGTTGTTTTTTGTTTGGTTGGGTTTTTTTGTANGTTGTGTTGTGTTGGGTGTTTTTTTGTTGGTTGTTTTTGTTTGGTTGGGGGTTTTTGTTTGGTTGTTTTGGTTTGGTTGGGGTTTTTTGTTTGGTTGTTTTTGTTTGGTTGGGGTTTTTTGTTTGGTTGGGGTTTTTTGTTTGGTTGGGGGTTTTTTGTTTGGTTGGGGGTTTTTGTTTGGTTGGGGTTTTTTGGTTGGGGTTTTTTGGTTGGTTGGGGTTTTTTGTTTGGTTGTTTTTGTTTGGTTAGGGTTTTTTGTTTGGTTGGGGGTTTTTGTTTGGNAATGGGAATCAGAATTTCCAGTGTCTTGTTGGCTGTGGGGTTTTTGTTTGGTTGTTTTTGTTTGGTTGGGGTTTTTGTTTGGTTGTTTTTTGTTTGTTTGGGGGTTTTTGGTTGGTTGGTTTTGTTTGGTTGGGGTTTTTTGTTTGGTTGGGTTTTTTGGGGGTTTTTTTTATTGTTTTTTGGTTGGGGGTTTTGTTTGGTTGGTTTTTGTTTGGGGTTTTTTGTTTGGTTTTTTTGAGGGGGTTTGGTTGTTTTTTGTTTGGGGTTTTTGTTTGTTTTTTGTTTGGCTTTATTTGTTTGGTTGGTTTTTTGTTTGTTTTTTTGTTTGCTTGGGGTTTTTTTGTTTGGTTAGTTTTTTGTTTGGTTTGGTTGGTTTTTCTTTGGTTGGTGTTTTTGGTTGGTGTTTTTGGTTGGTTGGTGTTTTTGGTTGGTTGGTGGTTTTGGTTGGTTGGTGGTTTGGTTGGTTGGTGGTTTTGGTTGGTTGGTGGTTTTGGTTGGTTGGTGGTTTTGGTTGGTTGGTGGTTTTGGTTGGTTGGTGGTTTTGGTTGGTTGGGCTTTTTTGTTTGGGCTGTTTCGTTTGGTTGGTTTTTGTTTGGTTTTTTGTTGTTTGGTTGGGTTTTGTTTGGGGTTTTTTGGTTGGTTGGGGTTTTTTGGTTGGTTGGTTTTTGGTTGGTTGGGGTTTTTTGGTTGGTTAGTTTTTGGTTGGTTGGGGTTTTTTGTTTGGGGTTGGTTTTTGTTTGGGGGCTTTTCGTTGGTTTTTGGTTGTTTGGGTTTTTTGTTTGGGGTTGGTTTTTCTTTGGGTTTTTTGGTTGTTCTTTGTTTGGGTTTTTTGTTTGGTTGGTTTGTGTTTGTTGGGTTTTTTGTTTGGTTGTTATTTATGTGGGGTTTTTTGGTTATTTTTTGTTTGGGGGTTTTTTGTTTGGGGGTTTTTGTTTTTTGGTTGGTTGTTTTTTGGTTGGGTTTTTTTGTTTAGTTGTGGGGGTTTTTGTTTGTTTTTTTTGTTTGTTTGGGGTTTTTGGTTGTTTTTTGTTTGTTGGGGGTTTTTTGTTTGATTTTTTGTTTGTTGGGGGTTTTTGTTGTTTTTTTGTTTGTTTGTTTTGTTGGTTTTTGTTTGGGTTTTTTTGTTTGGTTGTTTTTTGTTTGTTTGGGGTTTTTTGGTTGGTTGTTTTTTGGGTTTTATGGGTTTGGTTTTTTTTTTAGTTATGTTGAATCACATCATAGAATCATAGAATGGTAGGGGTTGGAAGGGACCTGGAGGGGCCTGGAGCACAGCCCTGTGAGGAGAGGCTGAGGGAGCTGGGGGTGTGCAGCCTGCACAAGAGGAGACTCAGGGCAGAGCTCATTGCTCTCTGCAGCTCCCTGAAGGGAGGTTGTAGCCAGCTGGGGTTGGGCTCTGCTGTCAGGCACCCAGGGACAGAAGAAGAGGACACAGCCTCAAGCTGTGCCAGGGCAGGTTCAGGCTGGATGTTAGGAAGAAGTTCTTCAGAGCAAGAGAGATTGGCATTGGAATGGGCTGCCCATGGCGGTGGTGGAGTGCCCATGCCTCGTGGTGTTTAAAAGGAGGCTGCATGAGGCACTTGGTGCCAGGGGTTAGTTAATTAGAAGGTGTTAGGTGATAGGTTGGACTCAAAGGTCTTTTCCAACCTGGTTCATCCTGTGATTGAGTCCAACCCCTGCCAGAGCAGGGTCACCCAGGGCAGGTCACACAGCAGCACATCCAGATGGGTCTTGAAAGTCTCCAAAGAAAGAGACTCCACCACCTTTCTGGGCAGTCTGCTCCAGGGCTCCAGCACCCTCACACCAAAGAAGTTTTTCCTCATATGTTGAGATGGAACCTTCTGTGTTCCATCTTTCACCCATTGGTCCTTGTCCTATCACCAGGCCCCAGCCAAAGGAGGCCATTGCCTCTTCTGACTCCTCACAGTTAAAACCACCTGAGGGATGTCACTTGTCCGGATGAGTGTAAACCTTGACTGGTTGGAAGCTGAGCACAGAATAATGCTTGTGCCTGAAAGTGTTTGCAGTTGCTGGCTGAGAGGTGATTGGGTCACACTTCACAAGGTCAGGAGGTGGAAAGAAAATCGATAGGACCAGAATCATTTTTAAAGAGAAGATGCAGAGGCCAAAGGGTCTGAGTCCAACTCCTCTAGCAGCTGCTTAGACCCTTTGAATTATTCACTGCCTGGCCATTCACAGGGAATCTTAAGTAATGTAGTTGACCTTATTAAACACTTGTAATAGTCTTGAGTGCTTTGATGTAGTGTAGGCTGTCCCCAAGTCCAAGGGGAAGAGCAAGAACTCACTTAGGAAGAAGAATGGGAGTTGATCAGGCAGCTAAGAGACTCTGTGATGAGTGATGGGGCTGAAGAAAACCTTTTGGGCTGTTTGTGAGAAGGATTCTGACAGCTATTCTCAGCACAAGGATGATGTTTTACCTGGCTGGTGTTCACCAGAGTCCTTGGCTGAGTATCATGGAAAAGGGAAGGCTGTTAGCACTGCTTTGGAAAGGTGAAATCTGAGGTCTGTCTGAAGCTGTTAGGGAATAGACAGCAAGAGCTGCCTGGATGGAATGATGCACTTTGAGTCTTCACAATGGTGTTACCAACAGTTTACCTTGCTGCTCTTCCATGGTGCTGATTTTTTGTTTGGTTAGGTTGGGTTGTTTTTTTTTTAAATTAATTACAACCTTTTAGCTAGTTCTGACCTGAGTATAATGATAGTAAAACAAAGATGAGGACATTGAGGCACTATTTTGGTCCAGAGGAGGCCACCAAGATGCTGAGAGGGCTGCAGCAGCTCGGCTGTGAGGACAGGCTGAGAGAGTTGGGGCTCTTCAGCCTGGAGAAGAGAAGGCTTCCAGGAGACCTTGGAGTGGCCTTGCAGGATCTGAAGGGGGCTCCAGGAGTGCTGGGGAGGGACTATTGACAAAGTCTGGGAATGCCAGGACAAGGGGAATGGGTTTGAAGTGGCAGAGGGGAGATTGAAAGTGGATGTTAGGAGGAAGTTGTTTGCAGTGAGGGTGGTGAGACACT
This sequence comes from Eubucco bourcierii, assembly GCA_013396675.1. Classification (NCBI taxonomy): domain Eukaryota; kingdom Metazoa; phylum Chordata; class Aves; order Piciformes; family Ramphastidae; genus Eubucco; species Eubucco bourcierii. Next base: position 125,458 of record VWZE01013894.1, on the reverse strand, counting down.
GGCACAGGTTGCCCAGGGAAGTTGTGGCTGCTCCCTCCCTGGAGGTGTTGAAGGCCAGGTTGGAGGAGGCCTTGAGTGAGCTGTGCTAGTGGGAGGTGTCCCTGCCTATGGCAGGGGTTTGGAACTGGCTGATCCTTGAGGTCCCTTCCAACCTTCCCATTCTATGATTCTGTTTTAGCTAAGCTGACTGATAGATCTGTGGACCTGCTCACAAATACCCTGTTCTTTAAACAAATTATTTGGTTTCCACTTTTATCATAGGATGGGTTGGGTTGGAAGGGACTTCAAGGATCATCCAGTTCCAAGCCCCCTGCCATAGGCAGGGACACCTCCCACCAGCACAGGTTGCTCAAAGTCTCATCCAACCTGATTCAACACATCCAGGGAGGGAGCAGCCACAACCTCCCTGGGTAACCTGTGCCAGTGTCTCACCACCCTCACTCTAAATAATTTCTTCCTCATCTCCACTCTAAATCTCCTCTATTCCAGCTCAAAGCCATTGCCCCTGTTCTATCACAACCAGCTCCTGTAAAAAACTCCCTCCCCAGCTTTCTTGTAGCCCACTTCAGGTACTGGAAAGTTCCTTTTGTCTTTCTACATTTCCCTTGGCATTACAAGATGCTTTTTTACTGTGGTTTAGCTTAAAAATGGAAGGGAAAAAATTATTTCAGTCCCATCAAAAGCTGTCCCTCAAACTAAGATTTATTTACATTCCTTTTCCTAGGCATTTGAACTTTTCTGTTTGTTTATTTTAACTCCAGTTGTGCTCTCAAAGAATTTAAGCTCATCCCAAGCTTTATTTTGTGATGAGTTTGTGAGGGTGACTGAGATTTGTGGGAATTGCTGTTCTCTCTTTCTGCTTTCTGACCTTATTCCTACTGAGACTCCCAGTAAGCTGCTCATAGTTGTGCTGGCTTCTGTTCTCATGCCCTTCTCATGCCAGTGGCAAGAGATGCATGAAACTAAGTGGGGACTGTGTAGTTCCAGTCAGTTTAACATTGCTGCTGCTGCTGCCACAAGCAACAAATGTTCCATTGCAGGAGAGGAGAAGACAGTCATGAGATGTGCTAAACCCAGAGGCTGCTCCTGCCTGAGTGTGTAAAGACAAAATAGGGAGGGTGTATGCAAACACCCCAAAATGTAGAGCTGCCCCCCCAATTCAGCTGAGTGTGAACTGCACTCATTAAAAGCACCACACAAAAGGGATTTTGCAGGTTTTGGAGCAGTTATCTCTGTTTTCTTCTTTACCTCTCCTGCTTGAGCCTGTTTTAATGTTATAGCTACATTTCAGTATGTGAAGGGGACCTACAGGAACACTTGAGTGGGGGGCTTGTAGTGGTAGGACTAGGGGCAATGGTTTGAAACTGGAGCAGGAGAGATTTGGGTTGGAAGTTCTGCGCTCTGAAGGTGGTGAAATACCAGAACAGGTTGCCCAGGTAGGTGGTTGAGGCCCCATCCCTGGAGACAATCAGGCTCAGACTTGGTGTGGCCTTGTGCTGCCTGATCTAGTTGGAGGTGTCCCTGCTGTCTACAGGGGGGGGTTGGGCAAGATGACCTTTGAGGGTCCCTTCCAACCCCATCCAATCTCTGAATGTCAAATTTCATACTCTATGTGCATGCCCTGGTGCATCCCTGTGTTCACACACACACACACACACAGAGATCTTCAGAGCAAATGATGTGTGCATGAGGGGTGCTTACACCTCACTGGAGATGGAGAGCAGGAAACCAGCAGAACATTCCTATGAAAAGCAAAGTGTTGCCTACAGCAAGTCTCTCAATGGCACAGACAGCACCCAGGGGCTTTCATGGCATGTCAGCCTTCATCCACTGCTCAGTTTTAAATCATACAATGGCTTCAGTTGTAAGGGACCTTAGAGAGCATAGAATCAGAGAGTTATTCCACTTGGAAAAGGCCTGTGAGATAATTAAGTCCAGTCATTAAACCACGTCCCCAAGTACCATGGGCACAGGTTTCTTGAACACCTGCAGGCATGGGGACTCCACCACCTCCCTGGGCTGCCTGTGCCAATCCCTGACCACTCTTGCAGCAAAGAAATTTTTCATCATCTCCAACCTAATCCTCCCCTGGGACAATTTCAGGCCATTTCCTCTCCTATCATCTGATATTAGGGACAGGAGCCCAACCTCCACCTCATTGCAACCTCCTCACAGTGAGTTTTAGAGAGCAATTTACTTCCATAGGCAGGGACACCTCTTACTGGACAGGGTTGGTCTAAGCCTCACCCAGCCTGGTCTTCAGCACTTCCACAACTTCTCTGGGTGCAATGGAGGGGTAATTAATTGATGTGAGATATGATTTTCAAAGATGAATATTGTTTATTAATATTCAGACCTCTCACCAATCCGACCACTGATTTTAATAATAATCAGTTCTTTGCATGGTCATGGAAACTTTGTACAGGTAATAACATAGGATCTGGAAATAACTAGCAAAAATATATATCATGTATTGAACTCAGTTGAACTGGGAAAGAAGGTTCCTGTGGTCAATACAACGCTTGCCGTCAATACTCTGCTTGCCCACTAGGTGGACCCAAGGAGCTCCTTTCTGCCTGTGTGTGCTGGTTTGAGGCTAATTGGAATATTTTAATAGAGAAAATTATATTACAGGCTGTGAATAGGAAACACTGGTGATGTCTGCTGCACTCACAGGCTTGCTGAGATGTTTAAGAATAAGTACTCAAAACATAGATAACTGAGTCTCTGGGGCACAGCGTCTCAGTCTAGCAGCTTCTGGCTTTTCCTCTTGTCTGCTGAGTAACCTCACTAACCCCTTTCCTTCTAACTCCCCTGGCCCAGCCTCCAAGCTCACCTTACATGTAAGGCAAACCTTGGGGTAAGGTACAAGGGTGTGGAGAAGGTGGAAGGGTGGTTGGGATCCCCTCCTGGGGTCTCTGATTTCTGGGAGGGGAGTTGTGTTTCTGTATTACCTTTAACTTGTCTATGTCTGTAACTATTCCTGTCTGTTGTGTCTATCTCTGCTTGTCCATTGTGCTGAGCTGTAAATAGAGCTTCAGTCCTTAACTTCCAACCGGCTGAGTTCTAGTCTGGAGGATTTTATAAAGTTTGGGGGGCAGGGAACTCCCAAACCATCACACTGTGGCAGAAGGCAGTGATGAATTACAAGAGGCTTTGAGTATTTACTCACAAAATTATCTCCCAACTGACAGGGCTGACTACAGCTTCAGACAGTGCCCAAATGCTGTCAGGGAGTTCTGTTACTGTCTTGGCAGCTGCTGAGGCTTCTGGTTCTTCCCAGACTTCACAGGGTGCTGGGGAAAGGAGGGAGACAAGCTCTGACCTGGTCCCAATCTCCTCTGGATGATCTGTGTGTCTCCAAGACTTGCCATCTTGACAGGAGACTTTCAGGAGCAGGCAGGATGCAATGCCATGTGCAGTTTCAGCACTGATGTCAGGCTGGCTGTGCAGGCTGATCCCATAGAGGCATTTAGAGCCTGTGCCTGGTAAACTCTTGGCAGGCAGTTTCCAGGCAGCTCAGGATGTAGTAAGGCAATGAGCAACGGCAGCAGGCAGTAGCAACAGCAGAGCAGAGCAGCTGCTCTGTGTCAGCTGCTCATCTTTTATCAATACAACCTGAGACTGCTGGGCCTTTGGACGCAGCTAGCCAATCAGGATGGCAGTTAGCCAAGCTTGACCATGTCAGGTGAAGCCACAGGCTTGCTTTAACGTCTTCAGAGCAGAGCACAGCCCTGCACAAGGCAGGCACAAGCTGAGCCTGTGCACCTTGTTTACCACAGGATGCAAACAAGTCTGGGCAAGCCACAGACCTTGAACTCAGTGGCTCCAGGTCTTTTGTCCTCTTTCTTGCAGTTGCTTCTCCCCGTAGCAGAAGGAGGTAGAGCAGAAAAACATCTCTGGGCAAACCAGGACATGGATAAGCCTATTTTGGCCTGCTTAGGGCAACCCACTCCAGGGTCTCACCACCCAAGTGTAATGCAGTGCCTGTATGAGGACATTGAGGCAAAGCAGCAGCTTATGCTTTTAGTGAACTTCTCCTAAGGCTTGGTTAGACAGAGGGGTGCACAGTCTCTGTGAGGCTCTCCTCCTTTTGCTTGTAGGCTCCATGAGATTCTGAGCAATGTGTCAAGTGATGTTGTTTGTACCAAGGGTCAAATGATGGTTTGTGGCCTCTGTGTGGACTGAAGTAAATCCCAGTGCTGGGGCAGAGCACTCACTTCTTGGTGCTGCTAGCACAGTGCCTGGTGCTTGCTTTCATCCAGGGGCTTTTTACTGGCTTTTACCCTTTGTGCAACTTCAGCCCTGCTTTGATAATTAATGCCCAAGAAGGGGCATGCATGAGGCTCCCTGGAGGTGAGGCATTGAAGGAAAGAGGCTGATTAAGAGAGGAAGAGAAGTCTATGTCAATGTATTTAAATCAAAGTAATATTTTAGCCTGAAAGGCTGCAAATTTGGGCATTTCTGGCTTTCTGAGGAGAGGGAATGTTTGGTTAGGTTCAGAGTTTTTTTAGGTAGCCTCTTATAGAATATAATCATCATAGAAGGGTTTGGGTTGGAAGAGACCTCAAAGGTCATCTAGTTTTAACCCACCCCTGCCATGAGCAGGGACACCTCCCACTAGCCCAGATTGCTCAAGGTCCCATCCAACCTGACCTTGAACACGTCCAGGGAGGGAGCAGCCACAACCTCCCTGGGCATCCTGTGCCAGTGTCTCACCACTCTCACTCTAAAGAATTTCTTCTTCATCTCCATAGAATCATAGAATGGGAAGGTTGGAAGGGATCTCAAGCATCAGCCAGTTCCAACCCCCTGGCATAGGCAGGGACACCTCCCACTAGTACAGGTCACTCAAGGCCTCATCCAACCTGACCTTTAACACCTGCAAGGAGAGGGTATCCACAAGCTCCCTGGGCAACCCTGTTCCTCATCCTGGTCCCCTTCTTTTCGGCAAATATGTGTTCAGAGCTGGGTGAGCTGCTGTGGTTGGTGAGGAACTATGTGTACCAAAACTGTCCTGTGAGCTGAAATGGGAGATAACCAAGGGCTCCTGCCTGACCTTGATAGGGTTACCAGGTGCTGTGAATCAGCCAGGCAAAGAGACCTGGGGTGCCACATTGCTGTTGCATTGGGGATATTGGTTCCATTTAGTGTGAAAAAGTAGAGGCATCTTGGTGGGGTTCAGTTCCAAGCTCTGCAAAGGGCTCTCCTTGGCAAGGTGTGAAGGAAGCAGGTTTGATCCTTCTGCAGCACCTAGGAGGAGGCAGCTGAGCTGCTGGGTTTGCCCTCTTTAAATAAGGGTTTCATTTAAAACAAAAACCCATGAGAAGGGGTGGCTGAAGAGTATATTTCAAGCATTTCTCTCGTTCAGAAGCTGCTGCCTTACAGAGACTCTTCCTTGCCTTTGATTCTCCTTTTTAAAAGGATTTTAAAACCATGTAGTCCTTGTCCCAAGATAGGCTTCTTACAGAGTTCAGTGATGTTCCCTGAAGACATAATCTAACTCAAACTGCTTCCTCTGGCTATACTCTGAGACAATTTGACTTTGGATGAAGTTTTGAAAGCCATATGTAGGGATAAGGTTTCAGCTTCATGCTCTTTTCTGTGCTGCAGATGGCAAAAAGTACCCTTTGAAGTGCTTTTCCATAGCCTGCTCTCCTTTGGCGTGCCAATGAATATTAACAGAAACAGACCTGTGCTCACTTTTGGGTTTAATAGGCTGCTCTGTCATCCCTCTACATTTTCTCTCTCTCTAAGGTTTCCTGTTTTTTAAAAGCTTTGTTGTTTTGTCTCTAGTGCCAGGTCCTATCCCTGCCAAGTCGGTGAAGGGAACTCCTTTTGAAGATAAGATCTTCCTCAACTGGAAGGAGCCAGTGGATCCCAATGGCATCATCACTCAGTATGAGGTAATCATTAACCAGCTCACAAGCATGAGGCAGGGCTAGGACATGTGAAGAGAGGGGTGGCTGATGCTGGGTGGTTGTGCTCTGCAGGCAACTCTTCAGTCATTTGCTGCTTTCCTTTCCAGAGTGTGGGATTGTGGGCAATGATTAAGACATGGGAAAAATCATAATTACAGAGTCACAGAATGTCAGGGGCTGGGAGGGACCTCCAAAGTTCAGCCAGTCCAGCCCCTGCTAGACCAGGGTCACTTAGAGCAAATCACACAGGAGCACACCCAAGTAGCTCTTGAATATCTCCAGAGAGGGAGACTCCACAACCCCCCTGGGCAGCCTGTGCCAGGCTTCTGTCACCCTCACAGGCAAAAAATTCCTCCTCATGTTTCCATGGCACTTCCTATGCCTCAGCTTCCACCATTGCCCCTTGTGCTATCATTTGGCATCACCCAGCAGAGCCTGGCTCCAGCCTCTGGCACTCACCCTGCACATCTTTATAAACATTGCTGAGGTCACTCCCATCATAATAATGATGCAAATGTTGTCTGGCCAGCCCTGCCAGGTGGCTTTGACATTAGAGTGTTTTGGCATACCACAATCCACCTGCAAAGTGCTGTTTTGAAATATTTTGCATCATGATTCTGCCCCTCTACTCTGCTCTCATGAGAGCCCCCCCAGGAGTACTGTGCCCATGTCTAGAGCCCTCAGCATAACAGACACATGGAACTATTTGAGCAGGTCCAGAGGAGACCACAAACATGATCAGAGGGCTGGAGAACCTCCCCAGTGGGGACAGGCTGGGAGAGCTGGGGTTGTTCAACCTGGAGAAGTGAAGGCTCCTGGGAGACCTCAGAGCAGCCTTCCAGTACCTGAAGGAGGCTACAGGAGAGCTGGGGAGGGACTTTTGACAAAGGATGGGAGTGACAGGACAAGGGACAATGGCTTTGAGAGAGGAGGCTGAGACCGGAGATGAGGGAAAAACTTTAGCTCTTTGAGGGTGGTGAGACACTGGCACAGGTTGCCCAGGGAGGTTGTGGATGTCCCCTGCCTGGAGGTGTTTGAGGCCAGATTGGACAAGGTTTTGAGCAGCCCAACCCTAGGCTAGTGTGAGGTGTCCCTGCCCATAGCAGGGGAGTTGGAACTGGATGATCTTTAGGGTCCTTTCCAATCCAAACCATTCTATGAATGTATGAATTGCTGTGCACTGTGATGGTTTGGGAGTTCCCTGCCCCCCTACACTTTGTAAAATGACCCAGACTAGAACTCAGCCAGCTGGAAGTTAAGGACTGAAGCTCTATTTACAGCTCAGCACAATGTACAAGCAGAGATAGACACTACAGACAGGAATAGTTACAGACATAGACAAGTTAAAGGTAATATAGAAACACAACTCCCCTCCCAGAAATCAGAGACCCCAGGAGGGGCTCCCAACCACCCTTCCACCTTCTCCCTACCCCTGTACCTTACCCCAAGATTTACCTTACGTGCAAGGTAAATTAGGAGGATCAGCCAGGGGGAGTTAGAAGAAAAGTGGTTAGTGAGAATTAATCAGCAGAGGAGCCAGAGCCAGAAGCTGCCAGACTGCCCCAGCTGCTCTCCCAGCAAGAGACAGACAGAGAGTGACTTATCTATGTTTTGGTTATTGTTCCCAAACAGTTTTTCAGCATGCCTATGAGTGAAGCAGACATCACCATTGTTTTCCTTTCACAGCCTATAATGTAATTTTCTCTGTTAAAATATTCTAATTAGCTTCAAACCAGCACATGCACCCTTCCAAAGCCACAACAGCTGTAATGTGTGAAATCTTCTTTGCTGGAAGAGAATCATAGAATCATAGAATGGTAAGGTTGGAAGGGACCTCAAGGATCAGCCAGTTCCAACCCCCTGCCATAGGCAGGGACACCTCCCACTAGCACAGCTCACTCAAGGCCTCCTCCAACCTGGCCTTCAACACCTCCAGGGAGGGAGCAGCCACAACCTCCCTGGGCAACCTGTGCCAGTGTCTCACCACCCTCACTGCAAACAACTTCCTCCTAACATCCACTTACAATCTCCCCTCTGCCACTTTAAACCCATTCCCCTTGTCCTGGCATTCCCAGACCTTGTCAGTAATCCCTCCCCAGCCTTCCTGCAGCCCCCTTCAGATCCTGGAAGGCTACTCTAAGGCCTCCTGGAAGCCTTCTTCTGCAGGCTGCAGAGCCCCAACTCTCTCAGCCTGTCTTCTCCTGTCCAAGCAGAGGTTTCTCCAGCTTTGTTGGTTGAATGTGATTGTTGGAAGAAGAGAGGGAAATGAATTAGCAGAAGTGGAAAATGCAGGGTTTTGGTGGAGATGTGTGATAGTGGTGGGGGTGCCCTAACTTAAATGGAACATTTTCTACACATAAACTAAAACCACAAAGAAAGAGAAGTGAAAGGCATCTGCATAGCTTGTCAAGTGAAGCAGAACCTATAATATACACATCAAGTCCTTTGCTGTCCCCAAGGTGGTTGGGTGGAAGAGATCTTTAGGATCTTCAAGTCCATCATTAACCCAGCATTACTGGGTCACCATTAAACTAAGTCCCTCACAATCACATCTGCATGGCTTTTAAATCTCTTTAGGGGTGGGGACTTTACCAGGGTTGACTAATTGGGGGGTTAATTAGCTGCTGAGCATCAGAACCTTTTCCTGCTCTTACCCTTGTGACATTTCAGAGAAGCACAGGGTAATGCTTTCCATTCTGGATTACATGAAGTCAGTTAGTGTGGCTCTGCTGATGGCAAGTAATGTGCCTGAGCCCTAAGTAGAGACTTCTTCAGTCTCTTTGCATTAAGGGGAATCCTAGAATCAGAGAATTGTTTGGATTGGAAAGATCATCCAGTCCAACCACCAACCCAGCACCACCACAGCCACTAAACCACGTCCCCAAGTGCCATGGCCTCTGTGTGGACTGAAGTAAATCCCAGTGCTGGGGCAGAGCACTCACTTCTTGGTGCTGCTAGCACAGTGCCTGGTGCTTGCTTTCATCCAGGGGCTTTTTGCTGGCTTTTACCTTTTGTGCAACTTCAGCCCTGCTTTGATAATTAATGCCCAAGAAGGGGCATGCATGAGGCTCCCTGGAGGTGAGGCATTGAAGGAAAGAGGCTGATTAAGAGAGGAAGAGAAGTCTATGTCAATGTATTTAAATCAAAGTAATATTTTAGCCTGAAAGGCTGCAAATTTGGGCATTTCTGGCTTTCTGAGGAGAGGGAATGTTTGGTTAGGTTCAGAGGTTTTTTTAGGTAGCCTCTTACAGAATATAATCATAATAGAAGGGTTTGGGTTGGAAGAGACCTCAAAGGTTATCTAGTTTTAACCCACCCCTGCCATGAGCAGGGACACCTCCCACTAGCCCAAATTGCTCAAGGTCCCATCCAACCTGACCTTGAACACGTCCAGGGAGGGAGCAGCCACAACCTCCCTGGGCAACCTGTGCCAGTGTCTCACCACTCTCACTCTAAAGAATTTCTTCTTCATCTCCATAGAATCATAGAATGGGAAGGTTGGAAGGGACCAGTTCCAACCCCCTGGCATAGGCAGGGACACCTCCCACTAGTACAGGTCACTCAAGGCCTCATCCAACCTGACCTTTAACACCTGCAAGGAACTTTCTTGAACTCCTCCCAGGGATGGCAACTCCACCACCTCCCTGACCAGCCTGTTCCAATCCCTGACCATTCTTGCAGCAAATAATTTTTTCTGTACATCCAATTTAAACCTCCATTGGTGCAACTTGAGGCCATTTCTTATCCTTCTATCACCTGGTGTCTATCACCTGGTACTAGGGAAGAATAAGAGCCCAACCCCCATCTCTCTGCAACCTCCTTTCAGGCAACCATAGAGCGCAATGAGGTCCCTCCTCACAATCCTCTTCTCCAAACTAAACACCCCCAGTTCCCTCAGCTGCTCCTCACAAGAGTTTTTGCTCCTCCATGTGTCTTTAGTTTCCTTGCCAGCCAAACTAACCCAATGCCTTTGTGCCAAAGCCTGTGCTCAGTGTTACAGCAGTGCCTGTTTCCACAGGTCAGCTACAGCAGCATTCGCTCCTTTGACCCTGCAGTTCCTGTGGCAGGACCTCCACAAACAGTGTCCAAGCTGTGGAACAGCACACACCATGTCTTCTCCCACCTTCATCCTGGCACCACCTACCAGTTCTTTATCCGTGCAAGCACTGTGAAAGGCTTTGGACCAGCAACTACCATCAATGTAACAACCAACATCTCAGGTAAGGAGTGAAAAAGAGAAAAGGGGGAGCAGGGAGCTCAGAGTTGGGGTTTTTGGTTTGATTTTTTTTTTTCCTCATTTTGGTTTGGTGGTTTTTGTTGTTCTTTTTTTTTGTTTGGTTGTTTGGTTGTTTTTCTGTTGTTGTTTGGTTTGGGGTTTGTTTGGGTTTTTTGGGTGCTGCTGGTTGTGGGGGGATTTTTTTCTTGGTGTTTGTGTTTATTGCTATTACTGTTTTGTTCTTGGTTTTGGAGGGGGGTTGTTGGTCTGGTTTGGGTTTGGGTTTTTTTTTTGGTTTGGTTTGTTTTTTGTAAGACTGGAAAAATAATGAAAAGAGGGAAAAAAAAATCCTTCCTAATAGTGACCTTCCAGTAGCTGAAGTGGACTACAAGAAAAATGAGGAGAGACTGATTACAACCTCCCTCCTAATAGTGGTCTTCAGTAGCTGAAATGGGCTACAAGAAAGATGGAAAGAGACTGATTACAAAGGCCTGCAGGGGCAGGAGGAGGGCAGTGGCTTCAAACTAGAGCAAAGCATGTTTGGATTGGATGTTAGGAACAGGTTCTTTATTACGAGGGTAGTGGCACACTGGAACAGGTTACCCAGGGAGGTGGTTGAAGCCCCGTGCCTGGAGATCACAGTGTCACAGTATCAGCAAGGTTGGAAGAGACCTCAAAGCTCATCAAGTCCAAGCCATCACCACAGCCCTCCAGACCAGACCATGGCACCAAGTGCCACGTCCAAACCTGCCTTCAACACCTCCAGGGACGCTGACTCCACCACCTCCCTGGGCAGCCCATTCCAGCAGTCAATGACTCTCTCAGGCAACAACTTTCTCCTCACCTCCAGCCTAAACTTCCCCTGGCACAGCTTCAGACTGTGTCCTCTTGTTCTGCTGCTGCTTGCCTGAGAGAAGAAAGCAACCTCCTCCTGGCTACAAGCACCCTTCAGGTAGCTGGAGACAGCAAGAAGGTCTCCCCTGAGCCTTCTCTTCTCCAGGCTAAACAATCCCAGCTCCCTCAGCCTCTCTCCATGGGGCTGTGCTCCAGGCCTCTCCCCAGCCTCGTTGCCCTTCTCTGGACACACTCAAGCACCTCAATGTCCTTCTTCAATGGAGGGGCCCAGAACTGGACACAGCACTCAAGGTGTGGCCTAAGCAGTGCAGAGTCCAGGGAGGGAATGACCATTCAAGGTCAGGCTGGACAGGGCTCTGGGCAACATGATCTATTTGAGAATGTCCCTGCTGACTGTAGAGGGGATTTGGACTGGATGATCTTTGGAGGTCACTTCCAACCCAACCCATGCTATGATTCCATGCTAAAGAACCCAAACCTGGTGCGAAACTGCACTACTTAAAATGTTTTTTGAGTGGATTTGTGAGGTGGAAATTGCACACCTGTGGTTGCTAACTGCTTGATTTTGTCTAATCTTGCCCTTTCATCTAAAGATTTTGAAGTGCTGTATAAACCTTACCTGGTTTAAGCCTCACAGCACTCAGTGAGGTCCCTAAGTGCTGTATTTGTTTTGCAGATTAGTGAAGTCAGATGCAGAAAATGAGAGCTGAAGGTGACACCACTCAGCAGCATGCAGATCTGACAGGAATGAGGTGGCTGGGAGGAACTGTGAATATTTTTTGCCAGGTCCATATAGTTCATAGAATCCTAGAATGGTAAGGTTGGAAGGGACCTCAAGGATCATCTAGTTCCAACCCCCTGCCATAGGCAGGGACATCTCCCACTAGCACAGGGCACTCAAGGTTTCCTCCATGCTGGCCTTGAACACCTCCAGGGAGGGAGCAGCCACAACCTCCCTGGGCAACCTGTGCCAGTGTCTCACCACCCTCACTGCAAACAACTTCCTCCTAACATCCAGTCTAAATCTTCCCTCTGACACTTCAAACCCATTCCCCTTGTCCTGGCATTCCCAGACCTTGTCAATAGTCCCTCCCCAGTCTTCCTGTAGCTCCCTTCAGATCCTGGAAGGCTACTCCAAGGTCTCCTGGAATCCTTCTCTTCTCCAGGCTGCAGAGCCCCAACTCTCTCATCCTGTCCTCACAGCAGAGCTGCTGCAGCCCTCTGAGCATCTTGGTGGCCTCCTCTGGACTGGCTCCAACACTTCCATGTCCTTCCTGTGCTGAAGGCTCCAGAACTGCACTGGACTGCAGGTGGGGTCTGAGGAGAGCAGAGTACTTCTGCTTCCAAAGGCCTTTATTCACTTAGGGCAATGCACCAAGGCTGACATTAGTCAACCTAAGAACATGCTGCAAGTCCTAGAGGAAAGCAGTGTCACTTGCAGTGCTTTAGAATTTTAATTTTCCTAAATTTCAGTATTTTTCTCAGAAATTGGGGTTGTAGCTTGTGCAGCTGGGAGCAGAAAAGTCAGTGCTGTCAATTTTATGACATGGTGACTCCAGAGCTTGGCAGAGATCAAAGGAGTCAGTCATTATAGAAAAGCCTGGATGGGGCTCTTAGTGCTATGGTCTGGTTGATTGGGTAGGACTGGGTGATAAGTAGGACTGGATGAGCTTGGAAGTCTCTTTCAACCTGCTTGATTCTGTGATTTAGAAGTGTAAACAGCACAAACCAGGCTATTTTCCTTATTATCTGCCACAGTGAATCTTCTGTTGTGCTGTAAAGTGAGCTTAATAATGTATTGGGGTACACTGACCATGTCTGTGGGAACTACTCCTGTAGTCTCCTCACCCAGTTCCCAAAACCATCAGGATAAATCAAAGAGTGAGGAAATTCAAGGTGCAGCTCCTGGAATTGTGCAGCAGGTGAAGTGCTGTAGCTGTGCTGGAGCAATTTGTTGAATCCTATCCCAGCACATAACCACTGCCATTCCTTATACTCCTTCAAAATGAAACTGGCCAGACCAGCAAAAAAAAGCACAAATCATAGATTCATACAATGGCTTGGGTTGGATGGGACCTTGAAGATCACCATGGTCCAACCCCCCTGGCGTGGACAGGGACAGCTCTCACTAGAGCAGGTTGATCTTTGCTGCCCAAGGACAGGACAAGAGGCAGTGGTGGAAGTTGAGGCATAGAAAGTTCCATGAAAACATGAGGAAAAAAATTTTCACTGTCAGGGTGGTAGAAACCTGGAACAGGCTGCCCAGGGTAGATGTGGAGTATCTCTCTGGAGACATTCAAAACCTACCTGGATGTGTTCCTGTGTGATCCACTCTAGGTGCTCCTACTCTGACAGGGATTGAACTGGCTGAGCTTTGGAGGTCCCTTCCAGCCCCTGACATTCTGTAATCAAGGCCTCATCAAACCTGGCCTTGAACACCTCCAGGGAAGGGGCATCTACAACCTACCTGGGCAACTCTTCCAGTGCCTCACCACCCTCACTGTGAAGCATTTCTTCCTAATCTCCAGTGTGAATCTCCCCTCCTGTAAAGCTTCAATCTGTTCCTTCTCATCCCATCACTACAAGCCCTTGTGAAAAGTCTTTCCTCAGCTTTCTTGTGGGCTCCCTGCAGCTATGGACAAGGATTGCAGGTCCTGATGCTGGAGCTGGTACTCCACTGCAGGTCCTGGGCAGTGACATATTCTGTTTTGTTCACCTAGCTATTAGCCTGGTGTACTGTACTCAGGTTGTTTTGAGGCCCTTGTGTCTCTTCCCCACAAATCCCATCATTCATAACGTTTCAGAGATACTGGTGGCATAGTGCTTGCAGCCCTGGGTTCCAGTGCCTGTTAGGAGGAACAAAAAGATGTCACAACCTAATACCATGCTTTGTGCTGTATTACAAACAGCCACAATCCCATGGAATGCTTTCACTGACCTGCTTCTTGTTCTCTTCCTTCCCTCTCAACATTCATCAGCTCCCACTTTACCGGACTATGAAGGCGTCGATGCATCCCTCAACGAAACTGCTACTACAATAACTGTACTCCTGAGACCAGCACAGGCCAAAGGTGCACCTATCAGGTAATAGAAAATCATTTCAGAATCAAGATTATGTTTCTTGAGTAGATTCTATGCTCATTCCAGGATCTGAAGGGGTCTTCAGGAAGGCTGGGAAGGGAATGGCTGAGAACAGCCCTGAGGAACAGGCCCTGGGGGTCTGGGGTGATAAAAAGCTCAACCTGAGGCTGCAGTGTGAGTGCAGCCCAGACAGCAACTGTGTGCTGGGCTGCAGCAAGAGCAGTGTGGGCAGCAGGGCAAGGGAGGTCTTGCAATGCCAGGACAAGGGGCAATGGGTTTGAAGTGGCAGAGGGGAGATTGAAAGTGGATGTTAGGAGGAAGTTGTTTGCAGTGAGGGTGGTGAGACACTGGCACAGGTTGCCCAGGGAGGTTGTGGAGCACAGAAGCACAGAATGAGATCTTTGATCACATTCTGTGCTTCTGTGCTCCACAACCTCCCTGGAGGTGTTCAAGGCCAGGTTGGATGAGGCCTTGAGTGCACTGTGCTAGTGGGAGGTGTCCCTTCCTCTGCAGGTGTTGGAACTGGCTGAGCTTTGAGGTCCCTTCCAACCTCACCATTCTGTGACTTCCTAACTATATTTGCTGTCTTTGTTCTTCTCTGGAAAGTAAAAGCAGATACATCTCAAATATCTTCTACATGAAACCTCTCAGCCTTGTGGTTTCCACTAGTGAAAGCAGACAGGTAGCAGTGCCACATCAGCAGGTGGGGGCAAGGTGGAGTGGAAAGTTAGAAGGAAGTTGTTTGCAGTGAGGGTGGTGAGACACTGGCACAGATTGCCCAGGGAGGTTGTGGAGCACAGAAGCACAGAATGGGATCTTTGATCCCATTCTGTGCTTCTGTGCTCCACAACCTCCCTGGAGGTGTTCAAGGCCAGGTTGGATGAAGCCTTGAGTGACCTGTACTAGTGGGAGGTGTCCCTGCCTATGGCAGTGGGTTAGAACTAGATGATATTTGAGGTCCCTTCCAACCTTACCACTCTGTGATTCATAGAACTCTTCATTGCAAGTGATACTCATTTAGCTGCCAAGGGAAGTGGTGGAGTCCCCAACCCTGACTGTGTTTAAGGGTTGTATGGATGTGGTTCTTGAGGGTATGTTTTAAGGTGAATCTTATAGAGTAGGCTTCTAGGTTGAACTTGGTGATCCTGAGGGACTTTGCCAACCTGAGTGTTTCTGTGATTTGACACTGCTGTTGTTTCTCCTAGCTAGCCTGAGCTTGCCAATGGAGCTGTAATTAAAAAGGAAACCTTCTTGGGTTTGTCGTTTGCCTTTCTTTAAAGGATAATCATGACCCCACTCATCCAGCTGTCTGTTCCCTTTGATTCAGGGGCCCTAGGCCCACCCCCTAGCCATTACCATTTCATTTCATTTTCTCACAGTGCCTCTGAAAGGGGAGGTTGAAAGGTGTTTGTCACAAAGGGGATTGGAAAATAACGCTACCACCTCAACGCTGCTTCAGATCGGCTGCTCCGTGCTGAATAGATGTGATTGGAAAATTGGAAGCTCAGAGGAAATGGGGGAATAATAGTGATGAATGCAAACTATTTGACCTTTCTTCCTCTCAGAGTGCTTCTTACTAGAAATCACGTAGCAAGCTATTAACTTTTATTTGGTGTGTCCCATAATCGTATTAAAATGTTTCATTGATGTTACCTTTGAGGGGTCTTTGGCTTTCTGCTCTCCAGTGAGAGATAATTTAATTCTGTTTGCAAAGATTAGTCCACATCCTGCTCTTTTCCTTCTGCTTGTTAGTGGGGGGAAAAAAAAAAATGGTGATATTATTTGATTCAGTTTGTGTTTTACTGATGTGGCTGCATCAGCAATATTCAGGGACAGGGTTGACTAATTGGGGGTTAATTAGCTGCTGAGCATCAGAACCTTTTCCTGCTCTTACCCTTGTGACATTTCAGAGAAGCACAGGGTAATGCTTTCCATTCTGGATTACATGAAGTCAGATAGTGTGACTCTGCTGATGGCAAGTAATGTGCCTGAGCCCTAAGCAGAGACTTCTTCAGTCTCTTTGCACTGAGAGGAATCCTAGAATCAGAGAATTGTTCATGTTGGAGAAGCCCTCTAAGATCATCCAGTCCAACCATCAGCCCAACACCACCATGACCACTAAACCATGTCCCCGCGTGCCATGGCCACAGGTTTCTTGAACTCCCCCAGGGATGGGGACTCCACCACCTCCCTGGGCAGCCTGTGCCAATCCCTGACCACTCTAGCAGCAAACAGATTTTTTCCTAGTCTGTAATCCAAACCTCCCCTGGCACAACTTCAGGCCATTTCCTCTTGTTCTGTCACCTGGTCCTAGGGAGAAGATCCCAACCCCCACCTCACTGAAACCTCCCTCAGGGAGCTGTAGAGAGCAGTGAGGTCTCCCTCAGCCTCTTCTTCTTCAGGCTCAATACTCCCAGCTCCCTCAGCTGCTCCTCCCCAGCCCTGTTCTCCAGACCCTTCCCCAGCTTTGTTGCCCCTCTCTGGACCTACTTCATCATCTCAATGTCCTTCTTGGAGTGAGAATCCCAAAACTGACCCCAGTGCTCAAGGTGTGGCCTCATCACAATCACTGCCCTGCTCCTGCTGTTCACACCATTGCTGATCCAGACCAGGATGCTGTTGACCTTCCTGGCCACCTGGACATGTGTTGGCTCACATTTAGCCAGCTGTCAGCTAGCACTCCCAGATCTTTCTCTGCTGGGCAGTTTCCAGCCATTCTGCCCCCCAAGCCTGGAGCATTCACAGGGTTGTAGGAGGGCCCTGCAGAGGGACCTGGGCAGGCTGGATGGGTGAGCAGAGGCCAGTGGGATGAGACTGAACAAGGCTAAGTGCAGGGTTCTACACGTTGGCCACAACAACCCCAAGCAGTGCTACAGGCTGGGGACAGAGTGGCTGAAAGCAACCAGGCAGAGAGGGACCTGGGGGTGCTGGGAAAGAGTAGCTGAAGATGAGGCAGCAGTGTGCCCAGGTGGGCAGCAGAGCCAATGGCATCCTGGCCTGGCTCAGGAGCAGTGTGGCCAGCAGGAGCAGGGAGGTTCTTCTGCCCCTGTGCTCAGCACTGCTCAGGCCACACCTTGAGTGCTGTGTCCAGTTCTGGGCCCCTCAATTCAAGAGAGATGTTGAGGTGCTGGAAGGTGTCCAGAGAGGGGCAGCAAGGCTGGGGAGGGGTCTGGAGCACAGCCCTGTGAGGAGAGGCTGAGGGAGCTGGGAGTGTGCAGCCTGCATAAGAGGAGGTTCAGGGCAGAGCTCATTGCTCTCTGCAGCTGCCTGAAGGGAGGTTGTAGCCAACTGGGACTGGGCTCTGCTGCCAGGCACCCAGGGACAGAAGAAGAGGACACAGCCTGAAGCTGTGCCAGGGCAGGTTCAGGCTGGATGTTAGGAGGAAACTCTTGCCAGAGAGAGAGATTGGCATTGGAATGGGCTGCTCAGGGAGGTGGTGGAGTTGCCCATCCCTGGAGGTGTTGAAACAAAGCCTGGATGGGGCACTTAGTGCCATGGTCTGGTTGATTGGCTAGGGCTGGGTGCTAGGTTGGGCTGGGTGAGCTTGGAGCTCGCTTCCAACCTGCTTGGTTCTATTACTCTATGTTGTAACCCAAGTGCTGAAGCCAGGACTTGACCTTGTTGAACCTCATGCAGTTGCCTTTGGCTCGTTGGTCCAACCTGTCCAGGTCCCTCTGCAGAACCTTCCTACCCTCAAGCAGATAAATTCTCCCTCCCAATTGAGTGTAGGGATAAGTCATGTAACTATGAGCATTTTTTTTCTGCTTCTTACAAAGTCACCCATATGGTTGCTATGACCAAGTTATTTATATTCTGTCACAGAAGATGTTCCAGAGTCATCTCCTTGATAGAAGATATTGATGTGTGATATTCATACACAAAATTGTAGCTCCCATATATCATTAATTTCTGAAAGCTGAGAGATTACCCTGAAGCAAACCTCACAAATTTCGGGGTGTGAAGAATGATAAACTGTGCAGGACTGCACTCAGCACAGGACTTGGATCCCTAGAACAGGGTTTGTGTTGAACTGAACCAGTGGAAACCAGAGCTGTGATCTGAAGGTGCTTAATCTCACTGTGTGCCTATGTAGGTGCTTTTAAAGCCTTCCAGGTGCCCTGCTGCTGGCCACATCCAAAGCTGTCCCTGTGTGAGAAATGTGGCATCTGTCTCTCATCTCATCCATCCCAAATCCTTCCAGACTTGTGCCTGCTCCCCCAAGGGGACTGATGCCTAGGCTGGCCCAGAGCACACCTGCCAGGCACCACTGGGCTCTGCTGGGAGTGGTGCTCATCTCTGTGCAGCAGCTGCTCTGTGGCACATCTGTGCAGGCAGCAGCAGGCACCCTGAGGGGGGTCAGCCTCACATCCCAGGTTCCTCCCCTGAGGGTTTTCCTTTGTGACCCTGCAGCATGACAGCAGTGGCTGAAGGAGCTGTGGTTGCTCTGCTCTGTACTGGCAGGCAAGCAGCTCCCAGCAGGGGAAACCTGCAGCACACCACCTCGCATTTGTTCTCTCCATTTTCCTGCAGGCATCCTCAGCTGTATGCCATCAGCTTGTCACTGAGGCCTGTGAAGATGGCACAGCAGATATGTGTGATACATGTTGATAGATAGCTGGGTAGTTTGATAGAGTGTGGCCTGAAATTGTGCCAGGGGAGGGTTAGGTTGGCAATTAGGAAAAATTTCATTGCTGCAGCAGTGGTCAGGAATTGGCACAGGCTGCTCAGGGAGGTGGTGGAGTCCTCATCCTTGGAGGTGTTCAAGAAACCTGTGGCCATGGCACTTGGGGACATGGTTTAGTGGCCATGGTAGTGCTGTTTGGACTGGGTGACCTTAGAGGGCTTTTCCAACCCAAACAGTTCTATGATTAATAATGTTCTCAAAAAAAAACCCCAAACCATTCATCTTTCTTCCCATCTCCCTTCTTCCCTCTCCAGTTAATTCTAAAACCTAAGAAGACCTCATTGCTCTCTACAACTACCTGAAGGGAGGTTGGAATGAGGAGGGGGCAGCCTCTTCTCCCTGGTGTCAGGTGACAGGACCAGAGGAAAGGATTCCAAGCTGCACCAGGGGAGGTTCAAGCTGGATGTTAGGAAATATTTCTTCATGGAGAGGTTTCTCAAACACTGGAATGGTCTGCTCAGGGCAGTGCTGGAGTCACCATCCCTGGAGGTGTTTAAGCAGTCTGTGGACCTGGTGCTTAGCGATGTGGTTTAGGATTGACCCTAAACTGGGTCGAGGGTTGGACTGGATGAGCTCTGAGGTCTCTTCCAGCAGAATGTTTCCTGTGATTCTGTGAAATCACATTAGATTTCTAACATCAAGAGGCCAAGGGAAGTAGGTTCTTCAGCACAACCAGAGAGCTGGGTGTTGTTCATAATCCATACCTTGTTCCTTCCTTAGAATCATAGATTCAGTCAGGGTTGGGAAGGACCACAAGGATCAACCAGTTCCAACCCCCCTGCCATGGGCAGGGACACCCTACCCTAGATCAGACTGGCCACAACCTCATCCAGTCTGACCTTAAACACCTCCAGGGATGAACCTTCCATCACCTCCCAGGACAACCTGTTCCAGGGTCTCACCACTCTCATGGTGAAGAACTTCTTCCTCACATCCAGTCTGAATCTTCACACCTTAACTACTTAGAATGAGAAGCATTCTCCAGGGCAATGCAGAAGTCCTGTTCCCTTTTCTGAAGTGATGCCTACTGCAACCAGGTCTTTCTCAGCAGCTCCTTAGTAGGGGAGTTAAATGCAGGGCACTGGAATCCTGAACTGAGTCAGTGCATTTCGCTGAACTTCATGATGTGGTTTCATGAAGCTGCACTCCATCCACACTGCAGTTGTCTTTACACTAGAAGGTGGTTGGCTGCCACGAATCAACAGCACAATGTCCACCTGGAGACAGTGCCAAGTGGTGTCCCTCAGGGGTCAGTGCTGGCACCAGTGCTGTTTGACATCTTTGTCAGTGCCATGGACAGAGGAATCAGTGCAGCCTCAGCAAGTGTGCAGCTGGCACCAAGCTGTGTGGCACAGTCACTTGCTAGAGGGCAGGGATCCATCCAGAGGGACCTGCACAGGCTGCAGAGCTGTGCCCAGGCCAACCTCAGGACATTCAACAAGGCCAAGTGTAAGGTCCTGCCCCTGGTAGGCACAATGCCAAGCACAGCTCCAGGCTGGGTGGGGAATAGCTGAGAGCAGCCCTGAGGAACAGGACCTTGGAGTCTGGGGTGATGAAAAGCTCAACATGAACCTACAGTGTGCACATGCAGCCCAGACAGCAACTGTGTGCTGGACTGCAGCAAGAGCAGTGTGGGCAGCAGGGCAAGGGAGGGGATTGTGCCCCTTGGCTCTGCTCTCCTCAGACCCCACCTGCAGTCCTGGGTGCAGTTCTGGAGCCCCCAGCACAGGAAGGACATGGAAGTGTTGGAGCCAGTGCAGAGGAGGCCACCAAGATGCTGAGAGGGCTGCAGCAGCTCTGCTGTGAGGACAGGCTGAGAGAGTTGGGGCTCTGCAGCCTGCAGAAGAGAAGGCTTCCAGGAGAACTGATAGTAGCCTGCCAGTATCTGAAGGGAGCTACAGGAAGGCTGGGGAGTGACTATTGACAATGTCTTGCAACGACAGGACAAGGGGCAATGGGTTTGAAGTGGCAGAGGGGAGATTGAAAGTGGATGTTAGGAGGAAGTTGTTTGCAGTGAGGGTGGTGAGACACTGGCACAGGTTGCCCAGGGAGGTTGTGGTTGCTCCTTCCCTGGAGGTGTTCAAGGCCAGGTTGAATGAGGCCTTAAGTGAGCTGTGCTAGTGGGAGGTGTCCCTGCCTATGGCAGGGGATTGGAACTGGATGATCCTTGAGGTCCCTTCCAACCTTCCCATTCTATGATTCTATGAATGCTGCTGGGCAGGTAAGAAAAAAGTGCTGTGCTCTATCTGCAGCTGTGGCTGAGCAGAAGGGACTCAATTGCTGTCCTTCAGCCTGAAATGAAAAACAAAATACAGTTGTTGTTTATTTTAAAGGTTTGTCTGCATCTAGACCTTTAACCCCTGGAGCTGTAGATGGGGGGAAAATAAATATTGAAATACAAATACACTTATTTGATAGCAGTAGGTCCAAAGAAAATCAAAACCAAGTCACCTCTGATATCTGGATCACCTCTGCTATGAAGCCAGGCTGAAAGGATTTGGGCTGTTTAGCCTGGATAAGGCTCCAAGGAGACCTTACAGCTGCATTTCAATGTCTGAAGGGGGCCTGCAGGAAAGCTTGGGAAGGACTGAGGGTTTGGAAGAACCTGTGGTGATAGGATGAAGGGCAGCGGTTTGAAACTGAAGCAGGGGAGATGTAGGTTGGATATTAGGAGCAAGTTCTTCACAATGAGGGTGGTGAAATCCTGAAACAGGTCGTTCAGGGATCTGGTTGAAGCCCCATCCCTGGAGACATTCAAGATCAGACTTGCTATGCTGCCTGCACAACCTCATCTGCTGGAGAGCAGCCCCATGGAGAGGGACCTGGGAGTGCTGGTGTTGTCTGTGGGACAACAATGTGCCCTGGTGGCCAAGAGGGCCAATGGGATCCGAGGGTGTATTAATAAGAGAGTGTCCAGCAGATCAAGGGAGGTTCTCCTCCCCTTCTACCCTGTCCTGTTGAGATCTCATCTTGAGTACTGCCTTCAGTTTTGGGCTCCCCACTTGAAGAGGGACAGGGATCTGCTGGAGAAGGTCCAGCAGAAGCTATGAGGATGATGAGGGGACTGAGCACTGCCTAATGAGCAGAGGCTGAGGGACCTGGGGCTGCTTAATCTGGAGAAGAGAAGACTCAGAGGGGATTTAATAAATGTTTATAACTATATGAGTGCTGGGGGTCAGGGTGGGGGGGAGAGTCTCTGCTCACTGCTGCCTGGGATAGGACAAGGAGCAATGGATGGAAGCTGCAGCACAGGAGGTTCCAGCTCAACACAAGGGGGAACTTCTTGAGTGTAAGGGTCCAGAGCCCTGGCACAGGCTGCCCAGAGAGGTTGTGGAGTCTCCTCTGGAGCCTTTCCAGCCCTGTCTGGATGTGTTCCTGTGTGCCCTGAACTGGATTGTCTGGTCCTGCTGTGGCAAGGGGGTTGGACTGGATGAGCTCTTTGGATCCTTTCCAATTACCTGACACCCTATGAGCCTATGAGCCTGTTGACTTCAGGGTGGTTGGACAAGATGCCCTTTGAGGGTCCCTCCCAACCCAGCACAGTCTCTGAACCTGTGAAAGCCTTTTGCTTTTATAAACAGGAAGACATTGGGAGCAGATGTAAATGCACCTCAGCTTCACCATAACCTTTCTCTTGTACAACCAGAACGACACTGGGAACAGATGTAGTTGTGCCTCAACCTCTCCACAGCCTTTCTCTTGTACAACCAGAACAACACTGGAAGCAGATTTAGCAGTGCCTCAGCCTCTCCATAGCCTTTCTCTTGTACAACCAGAACGACACTGGGAACAGATGTAGCTGTGCCTCAGCCTCACCATAGCCTTTCTCTTGTACAACCAGAACAACACTGAGAGCAGATGTAGCTGTGCCTCAGCCTCTCCATAGCCTTTCTCTTGTACAACCAGAACAACACTGGGAGCAGATGTAGCTGTGCCTCAGCCTCTCCATAGCCTTTCTCTTCTACAACCAGAACAACACTGGGAGCGGATGTAGCTGTGCCTCAGCCTCTCCATAGCCTTTCTCTTGTACAACCAGAACGACACTGGGAGCAGATTTAGCAGTGCCTCAGCCTCTCCAGTAGCACAGCCCCCAGGAGCCAGCTACTGCTGGACTCCAGCGAGGTGTGGGCGCCGCTGTCGGTACCGCTGGAGCCGCTCCGTGCCGCAGCCCCCGCGCTTCAGGCACGACTCTGATCTCCTCTTCCCTGCCGAGCATTACGGTGCGGTCGCTGCCGTTCTTTATGGCCTCCTGAAGATTCAGCCTAAATGAGAAACCAGAAAGGCAAAGGCAGACAGGGGTGGGTGGCTCCGGCTGCCTGCGAAGCCTGCGCCGCTTCGCCATCAATCTTGCGGATGGGCTGCCAGGCGGTGGCATCGCTGCTGCTCCGGTGATTTGGCTGGGGATGTGATTTATGGCTGGAGCCTTCCTGAAGGATGTGAGCTGAGCAGCAGCACAGCAATCATTTGCCTTCAAATCCGACTGCAGATGAGTATGATGAGGAATGTAGAAGCACAGGCGAGGTTTTAATGACGGCATTTGTTTGATCCGATCGGTGAGGTGCTTGTCTGTATGGAAAATCAGAGAATCATCACAGAGCCACAGAGTGTCAGGGGCTGCAAGGGACCTCCAGAGCTCAGCCAGTCCAACCCCTGCCAGAGCAGGAGCACCCAGAGCAGATCACACAGGAACACATCCAGGCAGCTCTTGAGTATCTCCAGAGAGGGACACTCCACACCCACCCTGGGCAGCCTGTGCCAGGCTTCTGTCACCCTCACAGGCAAAGAATTCCTCCTCATGTTTCCATGGAACTTCCTATGCCTCAGCTTCCACCATTGGCCCTTGTGCATTGGGCATCACCCAGCAGAAGCTGGCTCCAGCCTCTGGCACTCACCTGCACATCTTTATTAACATGAATGAGGTCTTTTCTCAGTCTCCTCTTCTCCCAGCAGCACAGCCCCAGCTCCCTCAGGCTCTCGTCAGGGCTGAAGTATGGCCATGTTCACCACTGCTTCTCCTCACAAGCTCTTTGGAAACCTGAAGGTTTTGGCAGGGATGAAGAGGAAGGTTATTTGGCAGAACCTCTTCTGGCTCTTTCTCTTGGTCTGTGCAGGTTTGCTTCAGTGGAAAAAAAAACAACACAGGGAAAACAAAAATAAGAATTTAACCTGGAGAAAAGGGTTGGTGGGGAGCAGCTAAGAGACCTGGGGGTGTTCAGTCTGGAGAAGAGGAGGCTGAGGGGAAGACCTCATTGCTCTCTACAGCTCCCTGAAAGGAGGTTGCAGTGAGGTTGGGCTCTTCTCCCTAGTATCAGCTGATAAAATGACAGGGAATGGCCTCATGTTGTTCCAACTGAGGTTTAATTTGGATATCGGGAAAAGTTTCTTTGCTGCAAGAGTGGTCAGGGATTGGAACAAGCTGCCCAGAGAGTCTCCATCCCTGCAGGTGTTCAAGAAATGTGTAGATATGGCACTTTGGGACATAGTTGAATGGCCATGGTGGTGCTGGGTTGATGGTTGGACTTGATCTTAGAAGGCTTTTCCAACTGAAACGATTCTATGACTGTGCTTTGTTGGATACCAGTCATGTGCAGATCCCAATGGAAAAAGAGGAAAAGCAATCACTTAAGGGTGTGGTGTCTACTCTGAAAAACAGAGTCTGAAAAAGAGAAGAGCATTTGTCCTCCTTAGATGTTTGTGACCTGTGATGAGGCCAGAAGAAATGTGAATGCTGGGAAACTCAAAGTAATGAGGAAGATAAAAGTAATGAGGAAGATTTGTCCAGTTCTGGGCCCCTCAATTTAAGAAGCTGAGGTGCTGGAAGGTGTCCAGAGAAGGGCAGCAAGGCTGGGGAGGGGGCTGGAGCACAGCCCTGTGAGGAGAGGCTGAGGGAGCTCAGGGTGTGCAGCCTGCACAAGAGGAGGCTCAAGGCAGAGCTCATTGCTCTCTGCAGCTACCTGAAGGGAGGTTGTGGCCAACTGGGACTGGGCTCTGCTGCCAGGCACCCAGGGACAGAAGAAGAGGACACAGCCTGAAGCTGTGCCAGGGCAGGTTCAGGCTGGATGTTAGGAAGAAGTTCTTCAGAGCAAGAGAGATTGGCACTGGAATGGGCTGCCCAGGGAGGTGGTAGAGTGCCCATCCCTGGAGGTGTTTAAAAGGTGTTTAAAAGGAGGCTGCATGAGGCACTTGGTCCCAGGGTTTAATTAATTAGAAGGTGTTGGGTGCTAGGTTCGACTGGATGATCTCAAAGGTCTTTTCCAACCTGGTTGATTCTGTGATGTGGAAAGTGATTTCTTCATGGAAAATCTCAGTGAGGAGCTCTTTACTTGCTCTTTTCAACTCTGCTCCCTCAGACAACTGGTTGGCTTTTTATGATCCTGATGACTGATGTAGCAGGTTCTGAAATTTGAATTAGTCTTCAGAACAGCTCAGAATTTGTTTTAGTCATCAGGGAGATGGAATATTGTCATCTAGGTTTCCCACTCCTCCCTCTTCATGTTTCTCTTTTATTCAGTCTTTAGTGCATGGCAAGATTTGGAGAAAAAAAGATGTAGGAATTCCCTCAGCTTTCACAAGAAAGCTCTCTCAATAATTGAACTCCTGTCCTTACATATATATTAAAAAAAAAAAAAAGGTGTAGAAAAGGCAGAGAATTGAAGCTAGGATTAGTAATACACAGAAATGCAAGGGTAAGCAGAGTCCACAGCCACTGCACTTTCTCTTGCAGCCTGCTGTCAGGCCACATTTACAGCCATGGTTCAAGTAACATCTGCCTCATGAGGAAGGGCTGAGAGCCCTGGGGTTGGTTAGCCCAGAGAAGAGCAGACTGAGGAAGGATCTCATTAATGCTGATCAATAGCTAAAGGCCAAGTGTGAGAAGGATGGAACCAGACTGTTCACAGTGGTGCAGTGAACAAACTGGAACACAGGAGGTTCCATCTAGACAGGAGGCAAAAATTATTCCCTTAAAGGGTGGTAGAACACTGGACCAGGCTGCCCAGAGGAGGTATGGAGTCATTTCTGGAGGCATTCCAAACCCACCTGCACTGGGTGCTATCTCTGGGGTGTTGTGTCCAGTTCTGGGGTCCCCACTTCAAGAAGGACAGGGAACTGCTTGGGAGGGTACAGCAGAGGGCTGCAAAGGTGATGAGGAGACTGGAACATGTCTGTGAAGAAAGGCTGAGGGACTTGGGGCTTTTTAGCTGGCAGACTAAGATCTTATTAATGCTGCTCAGTACTTCAAGGGTGGGAGTCAGGAGGATGGGAGCAGGCTTTATTCAGTGGTGCCCGGTGACAGGAGAAGGTCTAACAGGCACAGACTGGAACATCAGAAGTTCCATCTAAACATGAGGAAGAGCTTCTTTAATTGGAGAGTGGTGGATCCCTGGAGCAGGCTGCCCAGCGAGGTGGTTGAGTCTCCATCTCTTGAGTCACTCAAAACTCTCCTGGATGTGTTCCTGTACAACCTGCCCTAGGTGACCCTGCTTCAGCAGGGGGGTTAGACTGATCTCCAGACATCCCCTTCAACCCCTACCATCCTGTGACTCTGTGCTTTTGTTCAGACTCGCAGAATGTCAGGGGCTGGAAGGGGTCTCCAAAGCTCATCCAGTCAAACCCCCCCTGCAGAGCAAGATCACCCAGAGCTTCACACAGGAACTCATCCAGGCAAGTTTTGAATAACTCCAGAGAGGGAGACTCCACACCCCCCCTGGGCAGCCTGTGCCAGGTTCTGTCACCCTCAAAGGGAGAAAAATCCTCCTTGTGTTAACATGGAACCTCCTATTCCTCAGCTTCCACCATTGCCCCTTGTGCTGCCATTGGGCATCACCCAGCAGAGCCTGGCTCCAGCCTCCGGCACTCACCTGCACATCTTTATGAACATGACTGAGAACAACCCTCAGGCTCCTCCTCTCCCAGCCCCAGCTCCCTCAGGCTCTCCTCCTACCAGAACTGTTCCATTCCCTTCAGCATCTGAAGAGCAGCCCTGAGGAAAAGGACCTTGGAGTCTGGGGTGATGAAAAGCTCAACATGAACCTGCAGTGTGCACATGCAGCCCAGACAGCAACCGAGTCCTAGGCTGCAGCAAGAGCAGTGTGGCCAGCAGGGCAAGGGAGGTGATTCTGCCACTTTACTCTGCTCTCGTCAGACCCCACCTGGAGTCCTGTGTGAAGTTCTGGAGCCCTCAGCACAGGAAGGACATGGAAGTGTTGGAGCGGGTCCAGAGGAGGGCCACAAAGATGATCAGAGGGCTGGAGAAGAGAAGGCTTCGAGGGGACCTGATAGTAGCCTTCCAGTATCTGAAGGGGGCCTACAGGAAGGCTGGGGAAGGATTATTTACAAGGTCCTGCAATAACAGGACAAGGGGCAATGGGCTTAAACTGGCAGAGGGGAGATTTAGACTGGATGTTAGGAGGAAGTTCTTTACATTAAGGGTGGTGAGACACTGGCACAGGTTGCCCAGGGAGGTCGTGGATGCTTCCTCCCTGGAGGTGTTCAAGGCCAGATTGGATGAGGCCTTGAGTGAGCTGTGCTAGTGGGAGGTGTCCCTGCCATAGGCAGGGGGTTGGAACTGGCTGATCCTTGAGGTCCCTTCCAACCTTACCATTCTATGATTCTATGATCTTTGTGGCTCTGTGCTGGGCTCTCTCAAGCAGTTCCCTGAGGTCCTTCCTGAACTGGGGGGTCCAGAACTGGACACAATATTCCAACTGCAGCTTCAGCAGGGAAGGGCAGGAGAGGGTAGGAGAGCCTGGTTCTTCACATGTGGCAGCAAGGTGTCCTTTTCCAGCAGCATGCTGAGTGCAGAGGGTAGCTGTGCTGCTTTGGAACCACAGCAGTGGTTGGTAAGTAGGTTTGAAGAGCTGCTGGTGTCACAGAGCACCCAGAGCTGAAGGACTGTTCCTCTGTGTCTTCTTAGCCTGAAAGTGTTGCATGAAAAAGCCTGCCAGATTCCCTTTCCAAAGAGGAAAACCACATCCTTTATTGAAAAAGCTAGTTGTGAGAATAACTTAAAATAAAATAAAATAAAATTAAATTAAATTAAATAACAAAATAAAATTTTAAAAAATAGAATAAAACAAAATGAGTGGAAGAAAATAGATTAAAATAAAATAAGTAGAAATAAAATAAATAGAATAGGATAAAATGAATAAAATAAAGTAAAACAGAATAAAATAACATTAATAGAATAAAATGAAATAAAATAAATGGAATAAAATAGAATGAAATAAGTCAAATAAAATAAATTAGAATAAAATAAATAGAATAGAATAAAATGACTAGAATAAAATAAAATAGAATAGAATAAAATAAAATAAATGGAATAAAATAAGTTGAATAAAGTAAGTAGAATAAAATAAGATTCTACTATTAAGTAGAATAAAATAAATAGAATAGAATAAAATGAATAATGGAATAGAATAAAATGAAATAAAATAAATGGAATAAAATTGAATGAAATAAAATAAGTAGAATAAAACAATATTCTACTATTAAGTAGAATAAAATGAATAGAATAGAATAAAAGTAATAAAATAGAATAGACTAGAATAAAATACAATTAATAGAATAAAATAGAATAAAATAAATTGAATATAAGAGAATGAAATAAAATAAGTCAAATAAAATAAGTAAAATATAATAAGAATATTCTACTATTAAGTAGAATAAAATGAATAGAATAGAATAAAAGGAATAAAGTAGACTAGAATAAAATACAATTAATAGAATAAAATAGAATAAAATAAATGGAATAAAATAGAATGAAATAAGTCAAATAAAATAAGTAGAATAAAATNAAAATACAATTAATAGAATAAAATAGAATAAAATAAATGGAATAAAAGAGAATGAAATAAAATAAGTCAAAATAAATAAAATATAATAAGAATATTCTACTATTAAGTAGAATGAAATGAATAAAATAGAATAAAAAGAATAAAATAAAATAGAATAAAATAAAATAAAAATAATAGAATAAAATGAAATAAAATAAAATAGAATAGAATGAAATAAAAATAATAAAATAAAATGAAAAAATAAATGGAATAAAATAGAATGAAATAAGTCAAATAAAATAAGTAGAATAAAATAATAATATTCTGCTGTTAAGTAGAATAAAATAAATAGAATAGAATAAAATGAATAGAAGAGAATGGAATAAAATTAATAGAAGAGAATGGAATTAAATAAAATAAATTGAATAAAATAGAATAAAATAAAGTAAGTCAAAATAAGTAGAATAAAATAATATTCTGCTGTTAAGTAGAATAAAATAAATAGAATAGAATAAAATGAATAGAATAAAATAGAACAGAATAAAATAAAATAAAATACATGGAATAAAATAGAATGAAATAAAATAAATTACATGGAATAAAATAGAATGAAATAAAATAAATCAAATCAAATAAAACAAAATAAGTAGAGTTAGATAAATAGAATAAAATAAAATAGAATAAAATAGAATAGAATAAAATAGAATAGAATAAAATACAATAGAATAAAATACAATAGAATAGAATAAAATACAATAGAATAGAATAAAATAAAATAAATGGAATAAAATCAAATGAAATAAAATAAGTTGAATAAATTAAAATAAGTAGAATAAAATAAATAGAATAAAATGAAGTAGAATAGAATAAAATGAATAGAATATAATAAAATAAAAGTAATGGAGTAAAAGTGAATGAAATAAAATAAAGTCAAATAAAATAAAGTAAAATAAATAGAATAAAATGAAATAGAATGGAATAAAATGAATAGAATAAAATACAATAAATGGAATAAAATAGAGTAAAATGAAATAAGTAAACCAAAATAAATAGAACAGAATAAAATATGTGGAACGAAATAGAATAAATAAAATAAATGGAATAAAATAGAATAAAACTAGTGGAAGAAAAGATTATAATAAAATAAGGAGAACAAAATAAAATAAATAGGATGAAATAAAACCAATGAAATAGGATAGAATGAAAGAAAATAAATTAAATACATAGAAATAAATCAAAGAGAATAAAATAAAAATAATAAAATAGAGCAGAACAAAATAAAGTAAACCAAAATGGAATAAACTGAAGCCTTGCTGCAGACTTTAAAGACCTTCTGTCATTTGCTGTTCTTTCTTCAGCTGTAAGGCAGTGAAGAAATGGCTGCAATGTGTGTATCTGTTTCTTGTTTTCTCTGTGTTGTCAGCTGTAGGAGCACAAGAAGGCATTGTTAGTGGAAGCATAATGAGGTTGGACATAAGGAGGGAGTTCTTCATAATGAAGGTGGTGAAACACTGGAAAACAGGAGGCTCCCATCTAGACATTGGGGAAAAAAATGCTGAGGGATGTGGGGGAAGCCTCATCCTGGTGACAATTGGAGGCTGATTTTGATGTGACCCTGAGCATCTTGATCTGGTTGGGGATGTCCCTGCTGACTGCAGGGGGGTTGGACAAGATGAGCTTCCAGGGTCTCTTCCAACTGGATGCATTTTGTGATTCTGTGGTTTATGTAAATGACTTTATTTGAAAAAAAAAAAAAATTCAGAGCCTTCATACTTTATTGTAACCACAGTAAAATGTTGCCCTCATTTCCCAGGACATTCCAGAACGGTGTTTTTAAGGAATGCCATGGCAAGAAATAACATTTTTATTCTAATGTTTAGCTCTACTTCTCCTGCATCTTTGGTTTTGGAGTCTTTTTGATCTCCTGACTCTTATCAAGAGATGTACTTTAAAATAAAAAAAACAAAAAAAGAAGACAGACATCTCCTTTAGCCTTCATTCTATCAAATGGGGAGGTGGAAGGGCAGGTTGTTAATTTGGGAGCTGTGGTGCATCTTGACAAGCAAGGCTGTCCCAGGGGATGGTCACCTTCATCTCATGCAGGCATTGCACTCCCCTTCCCCTCTGCCTGCTGGCTTTCTCCTCCCAGGCTGGCAGGGTGTCACAGATGACAAATTTCCTGTTCTGCTGACACTCCAGAGAGCAGAATTTGTGTCTGTCTCAGTCCTTTGGCAGCTGATGAGAGCAGACTGGCAGGATGGAGGCAGCAGGGACTCAGTGTCCATGCTTCCCACTCTCTTCCAGTTGGTTGGCTGACCAGTTTGGGCTTGGTGCTTTTAATCCTGCCTGGGTCCAGGGCCAGGCCAGGGAGGGAGTGAACTCCAGCAGTAATTTTTTTTTGCCTTGGAACATTACAAGGAAAAATGCTTTTTACTGTCTTGCATGCTGTGGGGTTTGTAAAGCAGTGATGCTTGCAGAGCTTTTAGCTAGCGCATTAATTTTGAAGGATGAAGATTTTAGATGCACAGAGGTCTCGTGGAGG
Source organism: Eubucco bourcierii (assembly GCA_013396675.1). NCBI lineage: Eukaryota > Metazoa > Chordata > Aves > Piciformes > Ramphastidae > Eubucco > Eubucco bourcierii. Next base: position 94,386 of record VWZE01013894.1, on the reverse strand, counting down.
GGATTTGTTGGTGCAGGCTGCATTAAATGGACATGGTTAATAGCTGGAGTTGACCACACCAAATGATTTAGAACCAAGCTCAGCTCACAGTTTATGAGAAACAGAGGTCCTTGGAACTAACTCATCTCTTGTTGAGTTGTTTACATTCTTTGTTTCAGTCAGAGCTTTACCAAGGAGGTGACTTTGTCTGTTCCTCTTGGGCACTGAAAAGGAAGAGGCTTCCCTCCTTCATCTCTTCTAGGTGCCAGGAAAAACGGTTGCTAACTTTTTAGTTCAGCTCAGGAAAGACATGAAGCTAATTTCTTATTTTTCCTTTCTCCCTCCTTCCCTTCCCTCCCTTTCCTTCCTTCCCTCCCTTTCCTTCCTTCCCTCCCTTTCCTTCCTTCCCTCCCTTCCCTCCCTTCCCTCCCTCCCTTCCCTC
>VWZE01013894.1:60577-81171 GCA_013396675.1 Eubucco bourcierii | reverse complement strand
CTGCACAGCCCCAACTCTCTCAGCCTGTCCTCACAGCAGAGCTGCTGCAGCCTTCTGAGCGTCTTGGTGGCCTCCTCTGGACTGGCTCCAACACTTCCATGTCCTTCCTGTGGTGAGGGCTCCAGAACTGCACCCAGGACTGCAGGTGGGGTCTGAGGAGAGCAGAGCCAAGGGGCACAATCCCCTCCCTTGCCCTGCTGCCCACACTGCTCTTGCTGCAGCCCAGCACACAGTTGCTGTCTGGGCTGCACTCACACTGCAGCCTCAGGTTGAGCTTTTCATCACCTCAGACTCCAAGATCCTTTTCCTCAGGGCTGCTCTCAGCCATTCCCCACCCAGCCTGGAGCTGTGCTTGGCATTGTGCCTACCCAGGGGCAGGACCTTACACCTGACCTTGTTGAATGTCCTGAGGTTGACCTGGGCACAGCTTTGCAGCCTGTCCAGGTCCCTCTGGATGGATCCCTGCCCTCTAGCAAGTGACTGTGCCACACAGCTTGGTGCCAGTTGCACACTTGCTGAGACTGCACTGATTCCTCTGTCCATGCCACTGACAAAGGTCTTAAACAGCACTGGTGCCAGCACTGACCCCTGAGGGACACCACTTGGCACTGGTCTCCAGATGGGCATTGTGCCCTTGATCACCACTCTAGTATGTGTTAGTTAACCCAAAAAAAATTTTTTAAAAGAACCCCAAAACAAACAAACAAACAAAAAAAATGTTACTTAAAATTTCATTTTAAAAAGTTCTCAAACTTCCTAAAGCTGCTTTGGTCTGACAGAGTTCAACCAGTCCCTGTTGTGGTCATAGCACAGTGACTGTGTGATACCTGAACCTGCCTAACCAAAGCATTGCTGCAGGAGCCAAGGAAAGAGGAGTGATTGCACCTCAGAGTAACACAGGATGCTGGAGACTTGATCAGCCACATCTTGGATTGGAGCTTTTCATTTTACATTTCATTTTACAACCTGAAATGTTATCAGCTAAATGGTGGGGGAAGGAAACCAGATTAAGGTGGTCAGGGAAGAGTGACACTTCACATTATTTCGCATGTAAATAGACATTTAAGAGGACAGAAGGGACAGCAGAGCTGTTATTAAGCAGGGAGTACATGAAACTGACATTTCTGACAGTCTTTAGGCTGCCAGGTTTGAGGCTAACACTGATTTACATGGAGGGTTTTTTGTTTTGCTTAGGGGACTGGGGCAGAGCGGGGGAATTGGAAATTTAATTAGAAGAAATCTACTGTGGCAGTAAAGAAAGAAGTGGTGAGACCTGGCAGCTCTGTCCCAAAGGAGTTAGAAGAAATAAATGGAGTCCAAGGTTCCTCACTCCACATTTGAAGCATAGAATCATAGAATGGTAAGGTTGGAAGGGACCTCAAGGATCAGCCAGTTCCAACCCCCTGCCATAGGCAGGGACACCTCCCCACTAGCACAGGGCACTCAAGGCCTCATCCAACCTGGCCTTGAACACATCCAGGGAGGGAGCATCCACAACCTCCCTGGGCAACCTGTGCCAGTGTCTCAACACCCTCACTGTAAAGAACTTCTTCCTAACATCCACTTTCAATCTCCCCTCTCCCAGTTCAAACCCATTCCCCTTGTCCTGCCATTCCCAGACCTTGTCAATAGTCCCTCCCCAGCCTTCCTGGAGCCCCCTTCAGATCCTGGAAGACTGCTCCAAGGTCTCCTGGAAGCCTTCTCTTCTCCAGGCTGCAGAGCCCCAACTCTCTCAGCCTGTCCTCACAGCAGAGCTGCTGCAGCCCTCTCAGCATCTTGGTGGCCTCCTCTGAACTGCCTCCAACACTTCCATGTCCTTCCTGTGCTGGGAGCTCCAGAACTGTACACAGTACTCCAGGTGGGGTCTGACAAGAGCAGAGTAAAGTGGCAGAATCCCCTCCCTTGCCCTGCTGCCCACACTGCTCTTGATGCAGCCTAGGACTCAGTTGCTGTCTGGGCTGCATGTGCACACTGCAGGCTCAGGTTGAGCTTTTCATCACCCCGGACTCCAAGGTCCTTTTCCTCAGGGCTGCTCTCCAGCCATTCCCCACCCAGCCTGGAGCTGTGCTTGGCATTGTGCCTACCCAGGGGCAGGACCTTACACTTGGCCTTGTTGAATGTCCTGAGGTTGGCCTGGGCACAGCTCTGCAGCCTGTCCAGGTCCCTCTGGATGGATCCCTGCCCTCTAGCAAGTGACTGTGCCACACAGCTTGGTGTCATCTGAAAACTTGCTGAACTTCTTCACCTCCAAAGTTGCTTTCCCTCGTGGATTTCATTTGTATTATCAGTTCAGGCAGGGTGAAAACTTCGCTGTCTGTATGCACGTTTGGTTCCTACAGATGGGTGGAAATGCCTTTGGAGATGGTGGGCATCTGGAAGTAATTGTGAAAGAGCAGAAAATGACTTTTTAATCTGATTTGAGGAATAAAAAGGTCTGGGTGGTAACATTTCCACTGCAAGTGTGCATTTAGTCCACCATCGTTATTGCTCTGCGTTCATTCCCACAGCAGTTGGGGATTGATCCAAAGGCCTTTGATGTCAATGGGAGTCCTTCCACTGACATTAATGTGCTTTGGATTAGGTCTTTAGAAGTCATAAATCTGTCTAGACCATAATTATTTCCTTGAAATTGTTCCTGATGATGTTTCTGCTCTTAGGGAAATTTGTGAAAGTCAAATCACCTCCTGTAGCAGGATGCTCAGCAATGTCAGTTACTGATTAATGCATAAGCAGGGGAAGATGGCAGCTCCTAAATGTATATGAACCCAGGCTCCTCTCACTGTTGTTTTTATGTTTGGATCAATGCTGCTGCAATGTCTTTTAGCTGCACCATCTAACAGGCACTGGAGGTCAAAGTGGCAGTATAAATTTAGAGGGGAATGCAGATGTTCAAAGGGCTGGAGCAGCTCTCCTATGAGGACAGGCTGAGAGAGTTGGGGCTCTGCAGCCTGCAGAAGAGAAGGCTTCCAGGAGAGCTTAAAGTAGCCTTCCAGTGTCTGAAGGGGGCTACAGGAAGGCTGGGGAGAGGCTATTGACAAGGTCTGGGAATGCCAGGACAAGGGGCAATGGGTTTGAAGTGGCAGAGGGGAGATTGAAAGTGGATGTTAGGAGGAAGTTGTTTGCAGTGAGGGTGGTGAGACACTGGCACAGGTTGCCCAGGGAGGTTGTGGCTGCTGCCTCCCTGGAGGTGTTCAAGGCCAGGTTGAATGAGGCCTTGAGTGAGCTGTGCTAGTGGGAGGTGTCCCTGCCTATGGCAGGGGGTTGGAACTGGCTGATCCTTGAGGTCCCTTCCAACCTTCCCATTCTATGATTCTATGACATTCATGAGGTCCCCTCTCAACCCTCTTTTCTCCAGACTAAACAGTCCCAGTTCTCTCAGTCTTTGTTCATAGCAAAGATCCTCAAGTGCCTTCATCATCCTCACAGCTCTTCACTGGACCCTCTCCAACAGATCCTTGTCTTTCTTGAATTGGGGAGCCCAAAACTGGGTGCAGGATTCCAAATGTGGTCTCAGCAAGGCAGGGAATGTGGCTGTTTTATCTAGCCTGGAGATTTCCAGATAGGTGTGGGAGTAACAAAATCCTAGAATCAATTCAATTGCCAAAATCTGCTTGGAGTGAAAAAGAACTTAATGTAACAACAATATTTATGAGGTGAAGCTGCCTGCTTCATATGCATGAGACTCCAATTTTCATTTCAGAGAAGTTGTTTGCTCTTAATTAGAAGGTCCCCAAAAGAAGGACTCTTCTCTGCTTGTTGTTTGACATCTCTAAGAAGTAAAGGTTCCTTCTAAGGGTAGCAGCAAAAAAACCTCTCAATTGCTTAATGATTTCATTTTTTTAGACACTTACCTGAGCCAAGCTATTTACTTTCACTGTTTAAGAATCATTTTGTTGAAGGACAATTTTGTTTTCACTGCTTAAAGATCATTTGGATCAGAAATATTTTCTAGTTTCTATAAGAAGAGCCCAACCCCCACCTCAATCCAACCTCCTTTCAGGGAAAGCAGTGAGGTTCCCCTCAGCCTCCTCTAGGCTGAACAACCTCAGTTCCCTCAGATGTTCTCAGGGAACACTACCATGGCCATTAAACCATACCCCAAAGTGTCCTGTCCAGGAGGCAGTTACAGGCACTTTTAAAGCCAATTTTTGTAGCCAGGTCAATTCAGAAAGGAACAGAATTCAACCTTGGGCTTTGGAAGTGTGTGGAGGCTTTTGTGCAGAGTCAGCAGTCTGGAGAGGACTGTGAATGTTGTCCATGCTTTGCAGTGAGATGGTGATGAAGGTTCTGGATCAGGATGGGTTTCCACAGCCCTTCACTGTCAAAGAGGGCATGAAACAGATTGCATCTTTTGCCACTTCTGATGAGTCCACAGGCAAGGTAACCACACTCAATACCTCATAGATGCCAGAAGAGTTAACCTGAACATTAGCTCAGAGGTCCCATATCTGCTGGCTTGTGTAACTTGCTGTTTGCTGATGACTGAACATTAGTTGTCCACACATGTATAGGCAGGCTACATATTATTGAGTGTTTCAGCCCCTCTGCCAAGTGATTTGGCCAGGCCATTAGCAGAGGTCCTGCTCTAACCTTGCTGTGGTGGAAAATACTTGGAGGCAGTAGCCTGCACTGACAAGGTCCAGAGGAGGTCATGAAGATGCTGAGAGGGCTGCAGCAGCTGTGCTGTGAGGACAGGCTGAGAGAGTTGGGGCTCTGCAGCCTGGAGAAGGCTTTGAGGAGATCTTAGAGTAGCCTTCCAGTATCTGAAGGGGGCTACAGGAAGGCTGGGGAGGGACTACTGACAGGGTCTTGTAATGCCAGGACAAGGGGAATGGATTTAAACTGCCGGAGGGGAGATTGAAACTGGATGTTAGGAGAAAGTTCTTTGGAGTGAGGGTGGTGAGACACTGGCACAGGTTGCCCAGGGAGGTTGTGGAGCACAGAAGCACAGAATGTGATCTTTGATCACATTCTGTGCTTCTGTGCTCCACAACCTCCCTGGAGGTGTTCAGGACCAGGCTAGATGAGGCCTTGAGTGACCTGTGCTAGTGGGAGGTGTCCCTGCCTATGGCAGGGGGTTGGAACTAGATGATCTTTGAGGTCCCTTCCAACCTTCCCATTCTGTGATGCTATGAAATTTGTGAGAGCAGCAATGGCACTGCAGCAGAATACTTTTTTTTGTTTTCAAAACCCCACAGTTAACAGCAGTCATGCAGGGAACAGCAAAAACCAGTGCAATATTTAGGACATGAAAGCAGCATGTCTGAAATCAGAGATATCTGGCACCAAATAAAAGCAAACACCTCTTGTGCATTGGTCAGTGCCATCCTTGGCTGCAAAACTTGGACTGGGCATAGACCTGGGCATGGACATGAAGCATCCAACCCATTTCCAGTGCACTGCACTCCTGCCTGTGCTGCCATAAAACTGTGGGGTGTCACCTTGGTGCTGCACTCCTAAATGGCTGTCACCTGGTCAGCACTGAAGCATGGTCACAGGACATGGAGTAAGGCCAGAGCTAGTTCTGGTACTGGACAGCAGATTGCCCAAAGCTGGAGTCTGTGGGCAGTTGGAATGCAGGGAATGTGTTACGGCTTGCGCCCAATCGGTTGTGTTACAGCTTGCGCCCGGTCAGTTGTGTTACCGCTTGCATCGAAAGATTACCAGGACCCTTTTCCCTTTCCCTTTCCCTGGAGGGCACTGGTAGGTGTATTTCCCCTTAAATGGTCAGAGAGGTGACAGAGACATTTGGCCTTTGATACTCTACAGTTTCTGAGGTTTGTATTTATTGGGTGGTGATGGTCAGAGGGCAGGAGCACCTCTGCTGTGAAACCAGGCTGAAAGAGTTGGGGCTGAAAGCTCAGGGGAGATCTTAGAGCTGCATTTCAATATCTGAAAGAGACCTACAGGAAGGCTGGGGAGGAGTTGTTTAGAGGGATCTGTGGTGATAAGACAAGGGAAAGTGGTTTGAAACTGGAGCAGGGGAGATTTAGGTGGGACATCAGGAGGAAGTTCTGCACAGTGAGAGTGGTGAGATACTGGAACAGGCTGCCCAGGGATCATAGAATGTCAGGAACTGGAAGGGGTCTTGAAAGATCATCTGGCCCAGCCCCTCTGCCAGAGAAGGATCACCCAGAGCAGATCACGCTGGAAGACATCCAGGCAGCTCTTGAATATCTCCAGAGAGGGAGACTCTACAACACCCCTGGGCAGCTTGTTCCAGTGCTCAACCAAGGATGTGGTTGAGGCCTTATGACGACAAGCTGGGGGCAGATGTTGCTGGGTTGGAGGGCAGAAGGACTCTGCAGCAGGACCTCGACCGCCTGCACAGATGGGCAGAGTCCAAGGGCATGGAGCTCAACAAATCCAAGTGCCAGGTGCTGCACTTTGGCCACAACAACCCCATGCAGAGCTACAGGCTGGGCTGGGAGTGGCTGGAGAGCAGCCAAACAGAAAGGGATCTGGGGGTGCTGATTGACACCCACCTAAACAGGAGCCAGCAGTGTGCCCAGGTGGCCAAGAAGGCCAATGGCATCCTGGCCTGCATCAGCAAGAGTGTGGCCAGCAGGAGCAGGGAGCTCATTCTCCCCCTGGACTCTGCACTGCTTAGGCCACACCTTGAGTGCTGTGTCCAGTTCTGGGCCCCTCCATTGAAGAAGGACATTGAGGTGCTTGAGTGTGTCCAGAGAAGGGCACCGAGGCTGGGGAGAGGCCTGGAGCACAGCCCTGTGGAGAGAGGCTGAGGGAGCTGGGATTGGTTAGCCTGGAGAAGAGGAGGCTCAGGGGAGACCTTCTTGCTGTCTCCAGCTACCTGAAGGGTGCTTGTAGCCAGGAGGAGGTTGCTTTCTTCTCTCAGGCAAGGAGCAGCAGAACAAGAGGACACAGTCTGAAGCTGTGCCAGGGGAAGTTTAGGCTGGAGGTGAGGAGAAAGTTGTTGCCTGAGAGAGTCATTGACTGCTGGAATGGGCTGCCCAGGGAGGTGGTGGAGTCAGCATCCCTGGAGGTGTTGAAGGCAGGTTTGGACGTGGCACTTGGTGCCATGGTCTGGTCTTGAGGGCTGTGGTGATGGGTTGGACTTGATGAGCTTTGAGGTCTCTTCCAACCCTGGTGATACTGTGAGACTGTGATACTGTGTGTTTGTGCTGAGACCTTTCCAGTGTCTTTCCCATTTTATTATTATTGCTGTCCAGTTTAACAGGAGGTATTTCAGCTTTTCTGGTGAGAGTTCTTTATTAGAGAGAAAAATCTTGTTTCTGTTGGGGTATACACCATTGCCTTCCCCAACCCTGCTGCTGCTCTCTGCACAGTGTACCAGAGCTCATTTCTTTGACTCAGATCAACATTAATGTTGTAACTTCATGTTCAGCAAGCAGGCAATGGCAAATCAAGCAGTGTCAGGAGGCAAAAGAGAATCTGTGCTCTTCTACCTGGCCAGTTCGCTGCAATTCTTGACCTATGTTATGGATTCAAAGCTGGATGCTGGATCTTGTCCCCTTTTTTTTGATCTTGTCCTTCTTTTTTTCTTTACTTTTTTCCTTTTTCTTTTTTTATTTTTCCTTTTTTTTTTTCTTTTTCCTTTTTTTCTTTTTTCTTTTTCCTTTTTTTCTTTTTTTCCTTTTTCCTTTTTTTTCTTTTTCCTGTTTTTTCTTTTTCCTTTTTTTTCCTTTTTCATTTTTTTATTTTTCCTTTTTTTCTTTTTTCCTTTTCCTTTTTTGTTTTTCCTTTTTTCTTTTTTGCCTTTTTTTTCTTTTTCTTGTTTTCTCTTTTTCCTGTTTTTTCTTTTTCCCTTTTTTCCCCTTTTTCCTTTTTTTTTCCTTTTCCATTTTCTTTTTTCTTCATTTTCTTTTTTTCTTTTTTTTTTTTTTTGCTGTAGCTGTAGATTTCTCTTTTGGAATTGGACATCTCATTAGGATCAGAGTGTGAGATTTTGGTTGGAAGGTTGCTGTCCTCTGATTAGGAGCTCTGGGGTAAAACATCAAACTGCTGATACTTTTCCTGAGTCCAGCATAATTCATAGAATCATAGAATGGTTTGGATTGGTAGGGACCTTAAGGATCATAGAATCGTAGAATGGTTTGGGTTGGAAGGGATCTTAAGGATCATAGAATCATAGAATGGTTTGGGCTGCAAAGGGACCTTAAGGATCATAGAATGGTTTGGGCTGCAAAGGGACCTTAAGGATCACAGAATGGTTTGGGCTGCAAAGGGACCTTAAGGATCACAGAATCATAGAATGGTTTGGGCTGCAAAGTGACCTTAAGGATCATAAAACCATAGAATGGTTTGGGTTGGAAAGGACCTTAAGGATCACAGAATCATAGAATGGCTTGGGCTGCAAAGGGACCTTAAGGATCGTAAAACCATAGAATGGTTTGGGTTGGAAGGGACCTTAAGGATCATAAAATCATAGAATGGGCTGGGTTGGAAGGGACCTCCAAAGGTCATCCATTCCAACCCCTCTGAAGTCAGCAGGGACGTTCTCACCTACATCAGGTTGCCCACAGCCCTGTCAAACCTCACCTTGAATATCTCCAGGGATGTGGCTTCAATCACCTCCTTGGGCAACCTGTTGCAGTGTTCCACCACCCTGTTCCTAACATCCAGTCTACATCTGTTCTTCTCTACTTTGAAGCCATTACCCTCATCCTGCGACTGCAGGCATTTGCAAACAGCCTCTCTCCATCCTTCTTGTAGGTCCCTTTCAGGTACTGGAAGACTCTTATCATCCAGTTCCAACCCCACTGCCATGGGCAGGGACACCTCCCACTGGCCCAGCATGCTTCTGGCCTCATCCAACCTTGCCCTGAACATCTCCAGGGAGAGGGCATCCACAACCTCCTTGGGCAACCTGTGCCAGTATCTCACTACCCTCACTCTAAAGAAATTTTCCTGATCTCCTGTCTCAATCTACCCTCCTCAAGCTTCTTGAAGCTGTGTGGATGTTGAACAGTAATTTGGCAAATAACAAAACCCAGCTGGTTTGTTGTTTGTGTGGGGTGGTTTTTTTTCCTATACTCTAAGGACTTTCCATCATTTCCAAGTCTGCCTTTTATCCCATGTATCAAATTTCTCCACTCACACCTAACAATGTGTTTATTAGTTAATTCCCCCCTGAGCAGCATGGCAGAAAGATGCTGTCTTAGGAATATTTGAAGTTTTTCCAGACAAAAAGGGGTTTGATATCAGAACTGTTATTGATTTCCAGTCACTGGAAAGTACACACACATCACTGTAAAGGTTAAGTGCCCAGAAGAATGCAAAAGAGCAGCAACTCTGAGTCAGAAGCAATACCAGATTAAAAGGAAATCAGGCTGAAGGAAATGCAGTGCACTGTTTTCTGCATGAGGCTGGGAGGTGTGTTTCATCTGGCTCTGTAAAGAGGGTTATTTTTTCCTTTCTTTTCTTAACCCAGACACAAGCACACCAAGATTTAATTTGGCCACAAGTAGTGTATACATTGCACTTAACCCCAAGTGTACATCACTGAGTGCTGGGCTGCAGCAAGAGCAGTGTGGGCAGCAGGGCAAGGGAGGAGATTCTGCCCCTTTGTTCTGCTCTCCTCAGACCCCACCTGCAGTCTTGTGTACAGTTCTGAAGCCCTCAGCACAGGAAGGACATGGAAGTGTTGGAGTGGGTCCAGAGGAAGCCACCAAGATGCTGAGAGGGCTGCAGCAGCTCTGCTGTGAGGACAGACTGAGAGAGTTGGGGCTCTGCAGCCTGGAGAGGAGAAGGCTTCCAGGAGACCTTGGAGTGGCCTTATGGGATCTGAAGGGGGCTGCAGGAAGGCTGGGGAGGGACTATTGACAAGGTCTGGGAATACCAGGACAAGGGGAATGGGTTTGAAGTGGTAGAGGGGAGATTGAAAGTGGATGTTAGGAGGAAGTTGTTTGGAGTGAGGGTGGTGAGACACTGGCACAGGTTGCCCAGGGAGGTTGTGGCTGCTCCCTCCCTGGAGGTGTTCAAGGGCAGGTTAGATGAGGCCTTGAGTGAGCTGTGCTAGTGGGAGGTGTCCCTGCCTGTGGCAGGGGATTGGAACTGGCTGAGCTTTGAGGTCCCTTCCAACCTTCCCATTCTATGATTCTATGATCAGCCTTGGGGTGTGTTGGTAACGAGGAGAGACATTTGCAAATCCTTAATACCCTTAATGCTGCCCATCTGCTGTTCTGAAATCCTTAGGAATCTGTCAAAAATAAAAATCAAGAAGATAGTTATGGGCTCCAAAAGCTGAAAAACAGACCTAAGCCAGTCTAACAGCTAAAGATTTTGTCAGCTGGATCCTAATGCCCCTAAACCTTTGGCATAACAACAAATGTTGCCTTTGAGACCTTATCCCCTTCTATCTGAGCATCTGAAATCACTCAACAGAAATGCTACAAAATAAAACCAAATGAAATGCTCCACTTCTAAATGGAAGGCATGATCCTGGCATCTGTGCTTCTGCCCCAAGTGCTGTCCTTCTGTGCCATGCTCAGCATGAGCTTTTCTTAGATTTATGCTTGTGGGCATACGGACAAGTGGAAGTCGTTTGGAGATGGCAGTTGTCCTCCTTTTTTCTTGTGACTTTTCTCCTCATCCACTCTCAGTTCGTAGATTCCTGGAATGCTTTATGTTGGAAGGGACCTTAAAGATCATCCAGTTAGAACCCTCTGCCATGAGCAGGGACACGTTCTCCAGGAATCACAGAATCAGTCAGGGTTGGAAGGGACCACAAGGGTCAGCCAGTTCCAACCTCCTGCCCTGGGCAGGGACACCTCACACTAGATCAGGCTGGCCACAGCCTCATCCAGCCTGGTCTGAAACACCTCCAGGGATGAGGCTTCCACCACTTCCCTGGGCAAGCTCTTCCAGGCTCTCACCACCCTCATGCTGAACAACTTCTTCCTGACATCCAGTCTGAATCTACCCATTTCTAGCTTGGTTCCATTCCTCCCAGTCCTATCACTACGTGGCAGCTTAAAAAGTCCCTCCCCAGCTTTCTTGTAGTCCCCTTCAGATACTGAAAGGTCACAATAAGGTCTCACACAGGACTGCAGGTGGGGTCTGAGGAGAGCAGAGCCAAGGGGCACAATCCCCTCCCTTGCCCTGCTGCCCACACTGCTCTTGCTGCAGCCCAGCACACAGTTGCTGTCTGGGCTGCACTCACACTGCAGGCTCAGGTTGAGCTTTTCATCCACTGAATACTCTCTGTACTGCATACAGTTCTGGAGCCCCCAGCACAGGAAGGACATGGAACTGTTTGAGCCAGTCCAGAGGAGGCTACCAAGATGCTGAGAGGGCTGCAGGAGCTCTGCTGTGAGGACAGGCTGAGAGAGTTGGGGCTCTGCAGCCTGCAGAAGAGAAGGCTTCCAGGAGACCTTGGAGTAGCATTGCAGGATCTGAAGGGGGCTGCAGGAAGGCTGGGGAGGGACTATTGACAAGGTCTGGGAATACCAGGACAAGGGGAATGGGTTTGAAGTGGTAGAGGGGAGATTGAAAGTGGATGTTAGGAGGAAGTTGTTTGCAGTGAGGGTGGTGAGACACTGGCACAGGTTGCCCAGGGAGGTTGTGGAGCACAAAATCACCCAATATGATCAAAGATCACATTTTGTGCTTCTGTGCTCCACAGCCTCCCTGGAGGTGTTGAGGACCAGGTTGGATGAGGCCTTGAGTGACCTGTACTAGTGAGAGTTGTCCCTGCCTGTGGCAGGGGGTTGGAACTGGCTGAGCTTTGAGATCCCTTCCAACCTTCCCATTCTATGATTCTATCAATTTTTAGACTTCCCATGACCATTTGAAACCCAAGATGTTTCAAAGCTGTGGCTCATCACTAACCTGGAGGCCAGCCTGCCTTTGGGACTAAGAATTCCTCCTCCCCATCCTGTCATTTGTGGGTAGCTTTGTGGCAGGTAACAATTGCTTGCTTTCTTTTGCCTCAACTATTCATGTTGCTGGTTATTATTTTCCCACCCATTCCTAGTAAACTAATGCAGCAGCACAGCATGGTAATGAGTTGCTTATTTGTTTGGTTAGGCAGAAGTTGGATTGTGGTGAGTAATCGAATTACTCCTCTGGAGACAGGGATTTGGAAGTGAAGTGATCAGGTGAAGCGATTACAGCTGTAACCCTTACAAGCATAAAGGGATGTGTTATGCTAATCCTTTGTGAATGGCTTGAATTGGAAGAGAGGGGAATAAAAAAGCTCTTGGAAGAAGGAGGGGGTGTGAAAGGACTGCTATGTCCTTTACTCTTTTCTCATTATCTTCCAGTGAGAGAGAGAGAGAGAGAGGGGAAAAGAAAAAGAAGTAGTAAAATGTAGTGGTTTACATTTCCAAGTCTGTAAGTTGAACCATTTAGTCTCAAAGTGCCTGAAATAGTGAGTAAAAAAAAAAATGGGGGGGGAAGAAAGAGGACCCATAAAGAAAAAGCAAACAAAGAAAAGAACAAGGAAAAAAAAAAAAAAGAAAACGAAACCAACCCCAAAAAATACCCAAAAAACCAAACCAAAACAACAACAAAAAAACCCCAAAACAAAACAGCCAAAAAAACCCCCACAACAAAAAAACAACCAAAAAAAACCAACAAAAAAAACCCCCACCCAAACCAAACCAACCAAAAAAACCAAACCCAACCAAAAAAACCAAACCCAACCAAAACAAAAACAAACAAAAAAAAAAACCCAACCAAAACAAGCCAACAAAAAAACCCAAACCAACACAAAAAAAAAACCAACAAAAAAACCCCCAACAACAACAAAAAAAAAACCCAACCAAAGCAAACCAACAGAAAAAAAAAAACAACACAAAAAACCCAAACAAAATAAACATACAAACAAAAAAACCCCAACCAAAACAAACCAATCAAAAAAAAAAGCAACCAAAACAAACCAACCAATAAAAAAGCAACCAAAGCAAACCAACCAAAAAAAAACCCAACCAGTACAAACCAACAAAAATAAAACCAGCCAAAACAAACCAGCCCAAAAAACCACAACCAAAACAAACCAACCAAAATAAAAACCAAAACAAACCAACAAAAAAAAAACCCAACCAAAAAGAAAAAAGTCCAACCAAAACAAACCAGCCCAAAACAAACCAACAGAAAAAAACCAAAACAAACCAACAAAAGAAAACCCCACAAAAAAACCCCAAAACAAACCAACCAAAAAACCCAAAATGAACTAACAAAAAAAGGAAACTAACNGGAAAAAAAAACCAAAAACAAACAAAAAAAAAAAGAAAACAAAAAAAAAAAAACCCAAAAAAAAAAAAAACAACAAAAAACCCCCCAACAAAATACCACAAAACCAAAACAAACCAACCAAAAAAACCAAAACAAACAAACAAAAAAAAGAAACCAACAAAAAAAAAAGAAAGAAACCAACCAAAAAAACCCCAAACCAACAAAAAAAAAACCCCACAAACCAAACCAACAAAAAACCCCACCCCAAAACAAACCAACCAAAAAAACCAAAGTGAACTAACAAAAAAAGGAAACTAACAAAAAAAACCCCAACCAAAACAAACCAACCAAAAAACCCCAAAAGAAACCAACAACAAAAAACACCCCAAAATAAACAAAACCTCAAAACAAACCAACAAAAAAAAAATCTAAACAAACCAACCTAAAAAAAACCCCAACAGAACAACCCAAAAAAAACCCCAACAGAACAACCCAAAAAAAACCCTCAAAACAAACAACCCCCCCAAAAAAACCAACCCAACCATAAAGAACCCCCAAACAAACCAGAAACAAACCACAAAACCCCTCCCCCCAAAAAGCCCTAACAAATAAAATAATTTTAAAAAAAGAAGGAGGGAAAAAGAAGAAGCCCCTTGAAGCCTTCTCCCCTCGAAGCCTTCTCTTCTCCAGGCTGCACAGCCCCAACTCTCTCAGCCTGTCCTCACAACACAGCTACTGCAGCCCTCTCAGCATCTTCATGGCCTCCTCTGGACCCACTCCAACACTTTCATGTCCTTCCTAACATCAGGTGAGAAAATGGCCTGAAGCTGTGCCACAGGAGGGTTGGGTTGGAGACTAAGAAGAAATTCTTTGCTGCAAGAGTGGTCAGGTCAAGAGCATCTTGGCCTGGATCAGCAATGGTGTGGCCAGGAGGAGCAGGGCAGGGATTGTCCCTCTGTACTCAGCGCTGGTGAGGCTACACCTTGAGCACTGGGGGCAGTTTTGGGATTCTTACTCCAAGAAGGACATTGAGGGGCTAGAGCATGGCCAGAGAAGGGCAGCAAAGATGGGGAAGGGTCTGGAGAACAGGGCTGGGGAGGAGCAGTTGAGGGAGCTGGGGGGATTTAGTCTGGAGAAGAGGAAGCTGAGAGAGACCTCATTGCTCTCTACAGCTCTCCGAAAGGAGGTTTCAGTGAGGTGGGGGTTGGGATCTTCTCCCTAGGATCAGAGGAAATGGCCTGAAGTTGTGCCAGGGGAGGTTTGGAATTCAAGAATGGTCAGGGATTGGCACAGGCTGCCCAGGGAGATGGTGGAGTCCCAACCCTGGAGGTGTTCAAGAAACCTGTGGCCATGGCACTTAGGGGCATGGCCATGGTGGTGTTGGGTTGCTGGTTGGACTGGATGATCTTAGAGAGCTTTTCCTACCCAAACCATTCTGTGGTTCTATAAATGGGTTTGGTTTCCTTTGGGTTTTGAGATCTCAAACAGTTTTCCCTGTTACTCTTAGCATTAGTGAGAGTTGGAGGTGTTCAAGAAGTTTGTAGATGTGGTTCTTCAGGACAGGGTTTAGTGGTCATGGTAGCTGGGTTACAATTGGACTTGATGACCTAAAAGGTCTTTTCCAACCTTAATGATTCTTTTTTTTTTTTTTTTTTTTTTCCTTTTCCTTTATTTTCCTTATGTACTTCTTGGAGGATGGAGAAATTAACTCTGACAAGCAGCTTAGCACCCGCCCAGCTGCTCACTCCCTTTGCCACTGGCAGAATGGGGAAGAGAAACAGAAGAGCAGAAGAAAATTTGTGGGCTGAGCTAAAGATGGTTTCATAAGAGAAGAAAAGATGGGTTTGGGTTTTGTTTTGGAAGGAAGAGTCACTCACCACCTCCTTTAAACAGCCCAGTGCCAAGCCAGGATTTAGGTGGTGATGGTTAGGCACAATCCCAAGCACAATTCCAGGCTGGGTGGTGAACGACTGAGGAGCAGCCCTGAGGAAAGGGACCTTGGAGTCTGGTGTGATGAGAGGCTCAACATGAGCCTGCAGTGTGAGTGCAGCCCAGACAGCAACTGAGTCCTAGGCTGCATCAAGAGCAGTGTGGGCAGCAGGGCAAGGGAGGGGATTCTGCCACTTTACTCTGCTCTTGTCAGACCCCACCTGGAGTACTGTGTGCAGTTCTGGAACCCTCAGCACAGGAAGGACATGGAAGTGTTGGAGCAGGTCCAGAGGAGGCCACCAAGATGCTGAGAGGGCTGCAGCAGCTCTGCTGTGAGGACAGGCTGAGAGAGTTGGGGCTCTGCATCCTGGAGAAGAGAAGGCTTCGAGGGGACCTGATAGTAGCCTTCCAGGATCTGAAGGGGGCTACAGGAAGGCTGTGGAGGGATTATTTACAAGGTCCTGCAACGACAGGACAAGGGGCAATGGGTTTGAAGTGGCAGAGGGGAGATTGAAAGTGAATGATAGGAGGAAGTTGTTTGCAGTGAGGGTGGTGAGACACTGGCACAGGTTGCCCAGGGAGGTTGTGGCTGCTCCCTCCCTGGAGGTGTTGAAGGCCAGGTTGGAGGAGGCCTTGAGTGAGCTGTGCTAGTGGGAGGTGTCCCTGCCTATGGCAGGAGGTTGGAACTAGATGGTCCTTGAGGTCCCTTCCAACCTTACCATTCTATGATTCTGTGGTTACCCACCTGCATTATCACAGGCAAAGTGGCAGTGCTGTGGAAGAAGGAGATTGGATTTAAGTGTGGGAGTACCTGCTGATAGTTCTGGGGCTACAGGTTGAGGAAGAGTTGTTTTCTTCAATAAAAAACATTGGAATAGTGTGGCCAGCAGGACCAGGGAAGTCCTTTTGCCCCTGGACTGAGCTCACTTTGAGTGCTGTGTCCAGTTCTGGGCACCTCAATTCAAGAGAGATGTTGAGGTGCTGGAAGGTGCCCAGAGAAGGGCAGCAAGGCTGGTGAGGGGCCTGGAGCACAGCCCTGTGAGGAGAGGCTGAGGGAGCTGGGGGTGTGCAGCCTGCACAAGAGGAGGCTCAGGGCAGAGCTCATTGCTCTCTGCAGCTACCTGAAGGGAGGTTGTAGCCAGCTGGGGTTGGGCTCTGCTGCCAGGCACCCAGGGACAGAAGAAGAGGACACAGCCTGAAGCTGTGCCAGGGCAGGTTCAGAACGCTGGATGTTAGGAAGAAGTTCTTCAGAGCAAGAGAGATTGGCATTGGAATGGGCTGCCCAGGGAGGTGGTGGAGTGCCCATGCCTGGGGGTGTTTAAAAGGAGGCTGCATGAGGCACTTGGTGCCAGGGTTTAGTTAATCAGAAGGTGTTAGGTGAGAGGTTGGACTGGATGATCCTAGAGGTCTTTTCCAACCTGCTTAATTCTGTGATTTTGTAGAATTTGGCTGTTGCTGTCACTAGAGTTTTTTTTTTTTAATCAGCAATTGTAATTAAAGTTTCTGTATTATTAATGCTACTTTTTACACTTGCCAGAAGTCGAGATTAGTGTGAGATGGTTCAGTGCAGTGGAACTTGTTTTGGATTCACATTCATTAAGTAAACATTAAGTCAATGAGCTAAGAGAGAAGGAAAGTCAGTCAGTGTATTGCTCTGCAGTAAGATATTTCATGTATTTACTGTTTCTTCTCCAAAATGCACTCAATAAACAGATAGAAAATTGATACTATATAAAATACACCTCGTGGTGCTGAAGCTGATCTAATAAATAGCTGCAGTGTCTGTGAATGTTTAATCAAATAGATTTTCTTAGTGGGCATGGATACATTTTGCTGTAAGTGAATGAAAATAAGATTTGGTGTTGGTTTTTTTTTTATGGGTGTGCTTCATAGAATCATAGAATGGTAAGATTGGAAGGGACATCAAGGATCAGCCAGTTCCAAACCCCTGCCATAGGCAGGGACACCTCCCCACTAGCACAGGGCACTCAAGGTCTCCTCCAACCTGGCCTTGAACGCCTCCAGGGAGGGAGCATTCACAACCTCCCTGGGCAACCCGTGCCAGTGCCTCACCACCGTTTTTTTTGTTTGTGGTTCTGCTTAGAGTTTTGAGCAAATACAAGAAATTCTACCAAGAAATCACAGCAGGTCTGGTGTTTAGGGAAACTGCAAGTCCCCAGGTTGGTGCCTGTTTGATGGAGCAGGTGAAGATGCCCTGTAAGAATAATTTTTTCAGAGATTCATAGAATGGTTTAGGTTAGAAGGGAACACAAATGTCATCCAGTTCCAATCTCCCTCCTCCTCCCACCAGCACAGATTGCTCAAGACCTCATCCAACCTGTCTTTGAACAGCTCCAGGGAAGAAACATCCACAACCTCTCTGGCAAGCTATGCCAGTGTCTCACCACCCTCACTGGCAAGAATTTCTTCCTCTTCTTTCCATAGAAAGCATCATCTGAGTTCCCACTGCTAACAGCACAGGGATGGCCTCTCTAGAGTGCCCAAAGTGGTTCTGGGACAGGTCTGGGGCTGTGCCTTTGCTTTTTTTTTCCTATTTTCTTTTTTCTGACTTATTTTTCTCCTGTTTTTTCTGCTTTTTTTGTTTGGTTGGTTTTTTCCCCCTGTTTTTCTTTTGTGGTTTTTTCCCTTGCCCTTTTTTTTTCTTTATTTTTCCTTTTTAGTTTTTCTTTTTTTTCCTTTTTATTTTCCTTTTTTATTTTTATTTTATTTTTTTTCCTTTTTTTCCCCTTTCCCCCCCTTTTTTCTCATTTTTTTCCTTTTTTCCTTTTTAAATTTTTTTTCCTTTTTTCTTTTTTTTCCTTTTTTCCCTTTTTTCTTTTTTCCCTATTTTTCCTTTGTTTTCATTTTTTCTTTTTTCCTTTTTTCCCTTTTTCCCCTTTTTTTCCCTTTTCCCCCTTTTTTTCCTTTTTTCCCTTTTTTTCCCTTTTCCCCCTTTTTTCCTTTTTTCCTTTTTCTCCCTTTTTCCCCCCTTTTTTCCCTTTTTTCCTTTTTTCCCTTTTTTCCTTTTTTCCCTTTTTTCTTTTTTCCTTTTTTTTCTCCTTTTTTCCCTTTTTTCCCTTTTTTCCCTTTTTTCCCTTTTTTCCCTTTTTTCCCTTTTTTCCCTTTTTTCCCTTTTTTCCCTTTTTCCCTTTTTTCCCTTTTTTCATTTTTTCCTTTTTTCTTTTTTCCTTTTTTCTTTTTTTTCCCTTTTTTTTCTTTTTTTCGTTGTTTTCCTTTTAATTTTCCCAATTTTTATTTCCTTTTTTTCCCCCTAAGTTTTCCTTTTCCTATTTCTTTTTTTCTGACTTTTTTTTTCCTTGTTTGATGTGGGGCTTTTTTGGTGGTTTATTTTTTGCTGTTCTTTATTTGTATTGGTAGTTTGTAGGTTTTTTAAGTTTTATTTTATTTTTTCCTGTTCTCCTAATAGTCCAATTATTTTTTCACCTTTTTTCCCCCCCTTTGTTCTGCATATCTGTTTTCCAGCCTGGTTTTCTTCTCACTTCCCTTGCCATACCTCTGTACTTCCAATCCCCTGTCAGACCTAGGGCAGCTTCAATCTCCTGTCAGACCTAGGGCAGCTTCTTGAAGCAAGAGCTGCCTTGCTGCCACTAAGCCCTGTGAATCACCTTTCTTTCACTCCCTCATTCTTTCTTGCTGCAGGGTTTCTCCAGCCCTGGGGAGAGGTCTGCAAGGAAAGCAGGAGAGTGTTTCAAGGAGGAAAGCAATCACAGGCTGTAGGCAGTGAGCTCTTTTACCCACTGTGCAGCCACAGTAATAGCAGCTTGAAAGGCTGCTTGCTGTCCCCTTTCTCTCTGAATGAAACTTCAGCTGATCAGGATGCTTTCTGGTGAGCAAAGACTGCCTTATCTAATGTCTCTTCCTAGCTGGCTTCAGAAGCAGGACCTGAAGAGCAGTCTTCACCTTTAGAGGCAATCAGTGACCACTGGAATATTTCAGCAAAGCAAACCAGGAGCTGGGTTTTTTTTTTTTCCTTAAGTACTCAAGACCAAATGCTTAAAACTTGCAGTCAGCTTTAAAAAGTGTCCAGGAGCCAGCTCTGATTGAATCTTCCAGGATTGGGTTTGAAATTGTAAGAGGCTTTTTAAAAAAAGTGAAATACTGGGAGGAGATGCAAAGTTAAAACTGCACTCCCTGAATTTCAGAGGGCACAGCCCCATGCATTCAGTTGGTTTGGAAAGAGGCAAAGTTAAAGCTGCACTCCCTGCATTTCAGAGGGCACAGCCTCATGCATTCAGTTGGTTTGGAAAGAGGCAAAGTTAAAGCTGCACTCCCTGCATTTCAGAGGGCACAGCCCCATGCATTCAGTTGGTTTGGAAAGAGGCAAAGTTAAAGCTGCACTCCCTGCACTTCAGAGGGCACAGCCTCACGCATTCAGTTGGTTTGGAAAGAGGCAAAGTTAAAGCTGCACTCCCTGCGCTTCAGAGGGCACAGCCTCATGCATTCAGTTGGCTTTGAAAACAAGGCAACAATGACCACATAGAGCAGTGAAATGAACATTCTGGGTTGTTGCCTTCACATATGAAGCAAGAATCTTGGCATCATTCAGGCTAGAAGGGACCCTGGAGGACACCTGGTCAAACCCTTCCTCAGAAGCAGGTGCAGCTTAATTGGATCTAAATTGGTAATTAAATTAGATTGCTCAGGGCTTCCTCATGCTGAGCTTTGAACATCTCTGAGGCTAGAGATTCCTGTCTCCTTGCTTGGCCACCCTCGTTGTGATTTCTTGGGTGAGTATTTTCCATGCTGTGTGCTTTGGGATTTCTCTTGTTGCAAGTCAGGTCTGTTGCCCGTAGTCTTTTTGTGGTACATGTCTCTGAGAAGAGTCTACCGTGTCTTCTCCACATCCATCCACCCCTGAGGCAGCTGAAGATGACTACAAGATCAGTTCTGTCCTTCCTTGTTTTTAGCAAAGCTGCTTTCTGCCCCTAGGCTGCACCGTGGTGTGAAGTACAAGGTGTTGCACTTGTATGTGGAAGTGAGAGAGGATGGAATCGTTTTCAAGGGAGCATATCCCCGGTAGCTGAGTGCAAATCTGTCAGCCTCGGTGCAAGGCTGGGAGCACAGAGCTGAACATTTGTTTTTTACCAGTTGCACCGAGTTGTGTTTTTTACCAGTTACACCGAGTTGGTTGTTTTACAGGTTGTGCCCAGTTGGTTGTGTTAAGGCTTGCACCGAGTTGGTTGTTTTACCGCTTGCACCCAGTTGGTTGTTTTACGGGTTGCGCTGGTTTAGTTGTTTTATCACGGGTTGCGCCCAGTTGGTTGTGTTATGGGTTGCGCCGAGGTGGTTGTTTTACGGGTTGTGCCCAGATGGTTGTGTTACGGGTTGTGCCCAGATGGTTGTGTTACGGGTTGCGCCCAGATGGTTGTGTTACGGGTTGCGCCCAGTCGGTTGTGTTACGGGTTGCGCCCAGTCGGTTGTGTTACGGGTTGCGCCGAGTCAGTTGTGTTACGGGTTGCGCCCAGTCGGTTGTGTTACGGGTTGCG
>VWZE01013894.1:38040-52697 GCA_013396675.1 Eubucco bourcierii | reverse complement strand
TTTTTTGGTTGGCTTGGGTTGCTTTGGGGCTTTTTTGGTTGGCTTGGGTTGCTTTGGGGCTTTTTTGGTTGGCTTGGGTTGCTTTGGGGCTTTTTTGGTTGACTTGGGTTGCTTTGGGGTTTTTTTTGGTTGGCTTGGGTTACTCTGGGGCTTTTGGTTTTTTTTATTGCTTGGAGGTTTGGTGTTTGATTAGCTTGTTTTTTTCTTTATAAAAAACCTTCCTAAATGATCTCATGCTCTAAAGGCTGCCTGCCTTCCATGTTCTCAGGGGAAAACTCTTAAAGCAGGTCTTACACCATTGTGCTTAGGAAGTACAACCTCCTCCATGCTGTGGTGCTGTGAACTTACAAACCAAAGGCTGACCAAGCTGTAGATCAGAAGATGCTCTGAACTTCTTCATTTCCAGAATCACAGAGTGTCAGGGGGTAGAAGGGACCTCCAAAGCTCAGCCAGTCCAACCCCTGCCAGAGCAGGAGCACCCAGAGCAGATCACACAGGAACACATCCAGGCAGCTCTTGAGTATCTCTAGAGAGGGAGACTCCACAACCCCCCTGGGCAACCTGTTCCAAGCGATGCTGGACAGGGCTCTGGCCAACCTGATCTAGTAGAGGATGTCCCTTCTGAGTGCAGAGAGAGTTGGAATGGGTGACATGTGGAGGTCCCTTCCAACCCAACCCATTCTGTGACTCTTAAATGTCTCCAAAGCACACACAGAAGTATTCCATCTTAGTGGCAGGTGTAGTAGAAATGCATAGAAGGCACCAATCTGCTCCTTCAGTGTGACCTGTGGGCAAAGTGCTGCCAGAACATTGTCTCCTCAGCATTCTTCTTGCTGTTTTTGCCCTCTTCCTCTGCACAGGGCCAAGGTTTCAAAGCTAGAGAAGCAAACAGATTCAGCACATTCCTCACTTGATCCTTCTGAATCTTTTTAAGGTCAGCTCTTTCATAATTGGTTGTAAATTCGTGGGCATTGCTGTTTTGAGAGTAGTCATTGTGAATTTAAATTGCTTCTCAGTGGAACACTGCAAGAGTAAGTCCTCATTAATTTTAGTTCCAGTGCCTGGTAGCAGCAGACATTTGGTTCACCTAATTCTGTTTTCCTTGGAGTTTCCTGCCAATGTACTACCAGTTAATGGACTGATCTGAAAGTCCTGGAAGGGAGTAAAGATGGGGTTGATTTTATTTATTACATCTGACTTTCCCAAGCTCAATGCATATATATATGTGTGTGTGTGTGTGTGCACTTGAGAGGGTTTAACAGTAGCAGTCAGCTCTTTTATATATCAATGTATATAATAGCCTGGAATTTCCAGGCAGCATTCTGATTGTTGTGTGGCAAGATCTGCTGTGCTAGTTTGTTTAATTAGCTAAAATGCATGTAAATATTTATAAGCTGCCTGTTCAGCATTTTAAAAAGCCTCCAGCAGCATTGGCTCAGGAGGTTTCTTTGGGCTGTCTAGAAGCAGACTGTGTAAGCAGGTGCTCACCTGTTTACATCCTGCCATATTTCATAGAATCATAGAATAGGAAGGTTGGAAGGGACCTCAAGGATCAGCCAGTTCCAAGCCCCTGCCATAGGCAGGGACCCCTCCCACTAGTACAGGGCACTAAAGGACTCATCCAACCTGGCCCTGAACACCTCCAGGGAGGTTGTGGAGCACAGAATCACAGAATGTGATCCTTTATCTTTGATCCCATTCTGTGCTTCTGTGCTCCACAACCTCCCTGGGCAACCTGTGCCAGTGTCTCACCACCCTCACTCCAAACAGCTTCCTCCTAACATCCACTTTCAATCTCCCCTCNAACACTTCCATGTCCTTCCTGTGCTGAAGGCTCCAGAACTGCACACAGTACTCCAGGTGGGGTCTGAGGAGAGCAGAGCCAAGGGGCACAATCCCCTCCCTTGCCCTGCTGCCCACACTGCTCTTGCTGCAGCCCAGCACACAGTTGCTGTCTGGGCTGCACTCACACTGAAGCCTCAGGTTGAGCTTTTCATCACCCCAGACCCCCAGGGCCTGTTCCTCAGGGCTGCTCTCAACCATTCCCCACCCAGCCTGGAGCTGTGCTTGGCATTGTGCCTACCCAGGTGCAGGACCTTCCACTTGGCCTTGTTGAATGTCCTGAGGTTGGCCTGGGCACAGCTCTGCAGCCTGTGCAGGTCCCTCTGGATGGATCCCTGCCCTCTAGCAAGTGACTGTGCCACACAGCTTGGTGCCAGCTGCACACTTGCTGAGGCTGCACTGATTCCTCTGTGCATGGCACTGACAAAGATGTTAAACAGCACTGATAGAATTGTTCTGGTTGGAAAAGCCCTCTAAGATCATCGGGTCCAACCACCACCTAACACCAGCATGGCCATTAAAGCATGTCCCAACAGACCATGGCCACACATCTGTGTGCAAAGCAACTGTGGTACTTCCTCTGCTTCTGCAGTGCCTCAGACCATCCAGATCTGACCAGAGGTTAGCCTGAAGCTGTATTTAGCTCATCTTTACATGTAAGCCATCCTTTGAGATTTTTCAAATCACAAAGCCTTGGGGCTCTGTTAGGCCTTGCTGGTAGCATCTGTTCCACAACAAGGGACACAGGAGAGGACAGAGATGGGCACAGTGTGTTGGAACACAAAGTGAGGCAGCAGCTTTTATCTCAGCATCATCTCCCAACTCTTCTCTTCCAGGAGGGGTGCAGGGAAGAGGCTGGTGATGCCAGATATCTTCCTTCCCCCCAGCAGAACCTGGAGTTCATCCTCTTCCATGGGGCAGCCATGGGCTCTGGTTACTATGGTGACACTTCAGAGCACAGCTCAGGGAATCGCATTCTTGGTTCATAATCAAATGCAACTTTCATTTTTCATAATGCTACCCTAAAAAGCTGTGATGTAGAGTCCTGGTAGCACCATCTTAGATATAGCCAAGCCCTAGTGATGTTCTGGCATGTCATTGTCTCCCAGAAGATGTACTCCAAAAGAGAAGCTCTTTGGAAAGGGTAGAAACATGACACAGAGTCATGGAATCATTTTGTCAATGACCTGGATGAGGGCATTGAGCTTACCCTCAGCAAGTTTGCTGATGATACAAAACCAGGAGAGGAGGCTGACACCCCTCAGCAGTGCCTGCCATCCAGTGAGATCTGGACAGGCTGAGAGCTGGATGAAGGCTAAGCACATGAAGTCCAATAAGGACATCCAGATTGGATGAGGCCTTGAGTAACCTGTACTAGTGGGAGGTGTCCCTGCCTATGGCAGGGGGTTGGAACTAGATGATCCTTGAGGTCCCTTCCAACCTTACCATTCTAGGATTCTATGATTCTATGACAAGTGCAGGGTCCTGCAGCTGGGAAGGAATAGCAACAGGCACCAGGACAGGTTGGGGCTGCCCTGCTGGAAAGCAGCTCCATGGAGAAAGACCTTGGAGTGCTGATGGGCAGCAAGTTCTGCAGTGTGCCCTTGTGGGCAAGAGAGCCAATGGCATCCTGGGGGGCATTAGGAAAAGTGTGGCCAGCAGGGCTAGGGAGGTTCTACTCCTGCTTTACTGTGCCCTGCTGCAATACTGTGTCCAGTTTCGGGATTCCCCAGTTCAGCAGAGACGGGGACCTGCTGGAGAGAGTCCAGAGAGAGGCAGGAGAATGATTTGGGGACTTGAGCATCTCCCCTATAGAGAGAGCCTGAGAGCCCTGGTGGTGTTTAGTCTGGAGAGGAGAAGGCTGAGAGGAGATCTGAGCAATGTGTACAAATCTCTGAGGGGTGGGGGTCAGTGCCTGGGGCCAAGCTCTTTTTGCTTGTCAGAAGCAATAAGCCAAGGACCAATGGATACAAACTGGAACAGAGAAGGTTTCAGCTCAATATGAGGAGAAACTTCTTTGGAGTGAGGGTGCTGGAGGCCTGGAGCAGGTTGCCCAGAGAGGTTGTGGAGTCTCCTTCTCTGCAAACTTTCCAAACCCACCTGGATGCATTCCTGTGTGAACTACCCTGGGTGATGCTGCATGGCAGAGGGGTTGGAATCAATGATCTCTGGAGGTCCCTTCCAACCTCTTAACATTCTGTGACTCATGATTTTGTTTGGAAAAGATCTTTAAGACCATGCAGTCCAACCATTCACTCTGGCAAGTCTGGTGCTAAATTGTGTCCCTTAACACCAGATCTGTTCAGACGAGGAAACCTGCAGGACTTCATGAACCATGTGCTCAGTTTGCTGGAGCAAGTTGCAGATGCCATCTCCCTTAGCCCTGCAAAAGAACATTCAAGTGTTGCCATCAAAGAGAATCAGCTGAGACTTTGGGTTTTAAGGTGTAATTAAGCTGAAAGGGGTTACAGGTCTTCTCTCTTTGAGCTCGAGTTTATTAATTAACTACAAGACTCCTGAAAATTTCCTTAATTGCACAATGATTATCATTCCAGCCACAAAACAAAACTGATGGGGACAGAATGATCTTTCTGGGAGGATGATTAAAACTCAGGGAAGAGCAAGCTGAATGAAAATACTCATTAGAGAGTCTCTTTTAATTTCTCCAGGAGCCCCTTCTCTCAGCTGATAGCCTTGGCAGTATCTCCAGAGCTGGTTTCTTTCGATGCTATCCTGATGTTACCTCTTGGAAATGCATTCAGGTGGCATTCCTGGGTTTAATTAAAAGTTTTCTGAATGCCAGGTAACAAAGGTGCAGAACAGATTATCTCAGGCAGAGCTATTTTGAATATCAAGCTACACAGCAACAGCAGCAGGTTGGTGAGGACCCAAAGATCTGCCATAAACAGGAATTAGCATTCGCAGGAAACGCGGCGCAGTGAAACGGGAGCATTAATAATGCATAGGGGAGAGCTGCTCCCCTCACTCACACAAAGCAAACCCAGCATCAAATGCTGGGAGCCTTGAGGAAGTCAAATGGTGTGGTGAGGAGGTTACATCTGAAACCTTGCTCAAACCCTCTGATTTAAAAGCTGTCTGTTAGGAGCCTGCCTGGGCTCTAACTGGCACCATCCAAGCAGCCCTGCGAAATCCTACCTGAGTTTTCTGCTTGAATAATTCTGTTTGGATGAGGGAGTAGAATATCATTACCTTGATTCCAACACACCAGCTCCTTAGGAAAGATGTAGGTGAATAGATCTTTGTGCTGAGTCTCCTAAATTCCCTGACAACTTTGCAAGGCTGAGTGTAAATTCTGAGCTGCAGGAGGAGGAAGGAGAAGGCAGCAAAGTGATGTGTGCTGGGTCTGGGCTCTGTTTGCATGCTCTGCCCTCAGAATTAAGCATAAATATTACAGGGTCACAGAATGAACCAGGTTGGAAAAGGCCTTTGAGATCATCAAGCCCAATCTATCAGCTAACACCTTCTGATTAACTAAACCCTGGCACCAAGTACCTCATGCAGCCTCCTTTTAAACACCTCCAGGGATGGGGACTCCACCACCTCCCCGGGCAGCCTATCCAAATGCTGAAGAACAAAGATCCCATTCTGTGCTTCTGTGCTCCACAACCTCCCTGGGCAACCTGTGCCAGTGTCTCACCACCCTCACTGCAAACAACTTCCTCCTAACATCCACTTTCAATCTCCTCTCTACCAGTTCAAACCCATTGCCCTTGTCCTGTCATTCCCAGACCTTGTCAATAGTCCCTCCCCAGCCTTCCTGTAGCCCCCTTCAGATCCTGGAGGGCTACTCTAAGGTCTCCTGGAAGCCTTCTCTTCTCCAGGCTGCAGAGCCCCAACTCTCTCAGCCTGTCCTCACAGGAGATGTGTTCCATCCCTCTCTCCTCACAGTCTAGCTCATAACTCTTATGTATATAAGCAGCTTTTCTTGTAGGGGAGGTGAAATGCAGGGAACCCTCCACTGCAGATCAGAAGCTTCCTGCAAATTCTGCACAAGCTGGTTGAGCACTGTGGGGTTATCTCTTCCCAGGCTGACAGTCAAATTGGGGAAGACATAGTGCCATGCAAAGTTATTGTAAAAATTGACACTTAGTGGCAGGTCTGTTAAAGCAAGGCTGGCCAAAGGAGTTGGTGCCCAATGGAGAATCCATTCTCATGGTCATCATCCTGTTAGCATGTAGGCTTCTCCTTCAGATCAATTAATTGCCTTTTAGTATGGTCTGCTGTTTGGAGGCAAAGGAAAGGCCTGGAGGAGTGGGTTACTAAAAGGGAACGTTAGGAACCAGCAAAGCAGGTGCTTTTATAACTCTTTTTACATCTGCTTGGCCTCATTCAGAAATATGCAGTAGTTAAGTGCAGTTATCAAAGTAATTTCACTTTCAACTATTGTTTTAACTAGGCACAATGGTTTGAAACTGGATCAGGACAGGTTTAGAATGGACATTAGGAAGAAATTCTTTATATGAGGGTGGTGGAACACTGGAACAGGTTGCCCAGGGAGGTGAGAATATTCCAGGTCAGGCTCCCTGGGGCTCTGTGCAGCCTGATCTAGTTGGGGATGTCCCTGCTAACTGCAGAGGGCTTGGACAAGATGACCTCTAAGAGATCACTTCCAGCCCAGTGCATTCTGTGATTCCATCACCCCTGTTAGGGACTGAGCCTCTGGCCCAGCCCAAAGAGCTGCACAGCCCAAGGGCTGCTCTGCAAACACAGCCAACATCCCCACCATGGGTCTCCATGCCTTAAAGTTTGCTTTTTTTGTCCAGGTGTGCCACTGGGGCTAACAAATGACATTCTTCAGCCCCTGTAGAGCTCCCCCAACATGTCACTGGCTGTCACAAGTGCTGCACTGCTCCTGTTCCTAAGTACTCTGCAGGATGGAGTTCCCAGTGATGCCAATGGAGAAACAGGAGTAGTTCTCCTATGAGGACAGGCTGAGAGAGTTGGGGCTTTTCAACCTGGAGAGGAGAAGGCTTTGAGGGGACCTGATAGTAGCCTTCCAGTATCTGAAGGGGGCCTACAGGAAGGCTGGAGAGGGATTATTTACAAGGTCCTGCAACGACAGGACAAGGGGCAATGGGCTTAAACTGGCAGAGGGGAGATTTAGACTGGATGTTAGGAGGAAGTTCTTTACAGTGAGGGTGGTGAGACACTGGAACAGGTTGCCCAGGGAGGTCGTGGATGCTCCCTCCCTGGAGGTGTTCAAGGCCAGATTGGATGAGGCCTTGAGTAACCTGTGCTAGTGGGAGGTGTCCCTGCCTATGGTAGGGGGTTGGAACTAGATGATCCTTGAGGTCCCTTCCAACCTTCCCATTCTATGATTCTGTGGGATTCACACTGCAGTGTGGGGACCCAGATGAAATCCTAGCAATGGGCACTTGTGAAGCAATCTGGTTCAGTAAGAGCTGCATAGAACCACTCTGAAATTTCCAGCCAATCTGAGTTTGTGAGAGCAGAGCTCAATTTCTTTGATCAGAAAAGGGATTCTTTCTCTTCCTGAAACTTTCTTCCTTGTTTGCCAACCAGTATCAACTTTCTGCAAAGCTACTAGGGGTCTTTTAGGGATCTTTAGTAAAGAGACCCCTTTATTAAATTTGCCAGAGTTGTGGACACCTCATCCCTGGAAATGTTTAAGACCAGCATGGACTAAGCTTTGATCAGCCTGGTCTAGTGGGAGCTATCCCTGCCCATGGCAGGAGGGTTGGAATTGATGATCTTCAAGTTCCCTTCCAGCTCAACCCATTCTATGATTTCATTACTCTGTGATTCTATGAAATCTTCTCTCTCTCATTTAGAAGCTTGCAGGGAATGAGATTGAGCACATTCCTGTGTGGGTTGGGATGAAACTGAGATCTCTGTGCATCCTCAGTTTGAAAGGGAATAAACTATCATCACTCCATGATATAGCTTTAGAGGGAAGGATGTTGTAAGACCTTACCCTGCCAAAGGCTTCCAGAAGTGATCCTTAGCTCTTCCCTTCTCATCTGATGTGGCAAGATTTTCCTTTGGTGAAGCCTTGGTTGGTTGAGTTGCTTTGTTTGGCAAGAGCAGGAGTTCAACCTGCAGAGAAGCAAAAACCCTTGACAGTGTGATCATCAGAGAGACAGGGAGAGCAAATCCTCAGAGTAAGCAGAACTTCTGCAGCCTTGTGAGATCAGTAGCCAGGACACATTGACTTGTACCCAGAAGTTTAACACCCAGGCACCAGGGTCCTGTGGATTTGGCCTTTGGCTGTGTGGGTGAGGTCACACCTGCTTCTCAGGATACACTTTGAGCTCTCAGAATTTAAGCACAAGTAGTAAGAAATTATTTCAAATCCCAAAGTTTCATTCAGGGAGTCTATGCTACCTGCAATGGCTTCCACAAAATAATGTCCTCGGTTGCATACCACTCACACAGGCATAAATAATAGATTGCAGTGTGATTTATAACTATAATTGCTTTCATATAGTCCCCAAGAGTAACATTTAGTCGATATTATCCCTTGCTGGAAACATGCATCTAATAGTCCTGGCTTCATTTCAGTCAGAGGCAGTTTTTCTCTTGCTGTTGTGGAATATGGTTAGTGTTTTGCCCATGGACTGTAGCATCAAGAGCAGTGTGGGCAGCAGGGCAAGGGAGGGGATTGTGCCCCTTTGCTCTGCTCTCCTCAGACCCCAGCTGCAGTCCTGGGTGCAGTTCTGGAGCCCCCAGCACAGGAAGGACATGGAAGTGTTGGAGCCAGTCCAGAGGAGGCCACCAAGATGCTCAGAGGGCTGCAGCAGCTCTGCTGTGAGGACAGGCTGAGAGAGTTGGGGTTCTGCAGCCTGGAGAAGAGAAGGCTTCCAGGGGACCTGATAGTAGCCTTCCAGGATCTGAAGAAGCCAGCTATAGGAAGGCTGGGGAGGGATTATTTACAAGGTCCTGCAATGACAGGACAAGGGGAATGGGTTTGAACTGGCAGAGGGAAGGTTTAGACTGGATGTTAGGAGGAAGTTGTTTGCAGTGAGGGTGGTGAGACACTGGCACAGGTTGCCCAGGGAGGGTGTGGCTGCTCCCTCCCTGGAGGTGTTCAAGGAAAAAGGTTGGCTGAGGCCTTGAGTGAGCTGTGCTAGTGGGAGGTGTCCCTGCCTATGGCAGGGGGTTGGAACTAGATGATCCTTGAGGTCCCTTCCAACCTTCCCATCCTATGATTCTATGTCAGTCTCAGCTGCTGCTTAGTCTGTGACTATTCAATACATTTTTAGTCTGTAGAATGGGTTGGGTTGGAAGGGGCCTCCAAAGGTCATCTAGACCAACCCTTCTGCAGTCAGCAGGGACATCCTCTACTTGATCAGCTTATACTCAGAACCTTGTTGAGCCTGACCTTCACTGTCTCCAGGGATGAGGCTTCCACTACCTCCCTGGGCAACCTGTTCCAGTGTTCCACCACCTTCATGGTAATGAACTTGTTCCTAGCATCCGATTAAAATCTCCTCTTTTCTTATTCCAAACCACTGCCCCACATCACTACAAGCCCTTGTCACAAGTTCCTCCCCAGCTCTCCTGCAGTCCCTTTCAGGTACTGGAAGGCAACTCTAAGGTTTCCCAGGAACCTTCTCTTCTACAGGACAAACATCCCCAGCTCCTTCACCCTCCAGCTCTGTGGTACTCTTCTGGTGGGCACAAGCTTGATCTCATAAGCAGCATTAACCTCCTGGAATAAGTTGCTGTCTCTTACATCCAAGCCTTTGGGATAAGGAAAATAGAATAAATGGATAAGCAATTGACATCCTTCTGGCTTTGCACTGTTCTGTAAACTTGGACAGAGAACTGCATTTTGAACAGTTACTGCTGATCCAAACTGCTCACAGGGTAGAATCACAGAAGCACAGAATTAAGCGGGTTGGAAAAGTCCTTTGAGCCCATCAAGTCCAACCTCTCACCTAACACCTTCTGTTTACCTAAACCCTGGCACCAAGTGCCTCATGCAGCCTCCTTTTAAACACCTCCAGAGATGGAGGCTCTGCCACCTCCCTGGGCAGCCCATCCCAATGCCAATCTCTCTTGCTCTGAAGAACTTCTTCCTAACATCCAACCTGAACCTGCCCTGGCACAGCTTGAGGCTGTGTCCTCTTGTCCTGGCCCTGGGTGCCTGGCAGCAGAGCCCAACCCCAGCTGGCTACAACCTCCCTGCAGGGAGCTGCAGAGAGCAATGAGGTCTGCCCTGAGCCTCCTCTTGTGCAGGCTGCACACCCCCAGCTCCCTCAGCCTCTCCTCAAAGGGCTGTGCTCCAGGCCCCTGCCCAGCCTTGCTGCCCTTCTCTGGACACCTTCCATTACATAGATAAGAAAGGATGAGTGCCCAGCTTATAAGTAAACTCCCTCAGTAACCTTTCCTTTGGATGCTGTGATGCTTAAGGAAGTGGTGTGGTGCTGAGGGAGTTGGTTTAGTGCCATTGGCTTAGCAGCAGTGATGGGATTATGAGCTCTAGGTGAGTGGTTGGACTTGCTGATCTCAAAGGTCTCTTCCAGTCTGCAGCAGTTGCCTGATCCTGTGATTTCCTGGGAAGGCTGGAGCTGTTTCTCCACACTAATTTTCAGAATGAAATGGCAGTGTGAGCACCCAGCAATGCTTTTAAACATGACTCTGGGGAGCACCTCTACTACAGCTTAGTCTGTCAAGCAGTCAGTGGCCTGTCTTTCCCTTGGAAGTCCAAGTCAGTTCTCATTCTTTCCCCTCTACCCTCTCATCCCTCACTAACTCCTGTGGCAATTCCACTGTCCTGATCCAGGCTTCAAGCTTTCTACCTTTGCCTGTGGGTTTGAGTCTTCCATTTTTGAAGTGCACCTTCAGATCAGATCCAATCCTTATGACTCATATTTTAATCCCTCTCAAAGACCTGGCCTTAAATCTTCATCCCCACAACTACATGTCTTGCTCAAGCTTTAGTTATTTTACAGCTTGAGTAATTCTCACCTTTGTAGGTCAGGGCTACCCAGATGCACTCACATTGCACTCACAGTGGTCCCAAGCACAGCAGCTGCACCACTCCTGCCTGCCCCTCACTCTACCCTTCCCACCCCCTTGCAGTTCCTCACTACCCCACACACCAAACATGATGGGGTTTTTTTCCCATTGGCATACAAACCCATTTATATGTTAGCCTTTGGTTGGTCTTTTGACTCTCCTGATTGGCCTTTTGACTCAGCTGCTTGTCAGATGTTAATTCAGATTTGTCACATCCAGCCCAGCTAACAACAGACTGGGAATCGATTCCTTTTACACACTGAGAATCTCAAACACCTTCTTCTTCCAGTTTCACCTCAAAAGTCCTCCCCCTTGTTTGCATCTTATGTGTATCCAGTATCTGAAGGGGAGCTAGAAGAAATCTGGTGAGGGACTCTTTAGGTTGTTGGGTGGTGATAGGACTAGGGGGGAATGGATCCAAGCTAGAGAAGGGGAGATTTAGGTTGGATGTTAGGAAGAAGCTCTTCCCCCATGATGGTGATTGAAACACTGGCACAGGTTGTCCGGGGAGGTGGTGGAAGCCTCATCCCTGGAAGCTTTTAAGGCCAGGCTGGATGTGGCTCTGAACAACCTAAGCTAGTGTAAGGTGTCCCTGCCCATGGAACTGGATGATCCTTGAGGTTCCTTCCAGCCCTGACAGTTCTATGTTTCATGTGGACATGGTACTCTGGGACATGATTTTGTGGTCTTAAGTTGATGGTTGGACTCTTTTAAGAGTCAGTTGTATGATTCTATGATTAATTCTAGCTTGAGTTGTGCATAGGCAGCTACACATGCACACACCACTCACAGGATCCTAACTCTTGCCCCTGAACACCTCAACAACACACACAATGCAAACAGGACACACAGTGTGGAGTCCTGCAGGTGTGCATGCAGGTGTGTCTTTGCACAAAGGAGGAAACATTTAGTATTTCTCAGCAGATAGAGTTCAAGGTCTAAGAGAGTGAGATAATGATGATGAAGATGATGATGATGATGTCTTAGAAAGATGATTAAGTTTTAGGATTAAAGCTCTGCCAGAGCTCTCACTGTCTGCCCAGCTCTTCCATGGGTGTCTGGAAGGTTGTTCTCAGGGTAAATTGTTTTTAAGTGGTTCAGATGCTCCTAAGATGGAGCTTAAAGAAATGAGTCCGAAAGAATTATTTTAAACAGCCTGACCCTTTCCTCAAATGATTATCCAGGTTCCTGCCCATGCAACCTGAATAGAAACAGTCTGAGTAACATGGTTAGACCCAGAAAGCATTAGATGGCAGTTTGCCCTGGCACTGCCTGTCTGAAAGGCCCATGGAGCTGACTTTCAGGGCAGCAATAGGAGCAATAGGACTTTTTCCCTGTGAGAGTGACAGAAGCCTGGCACAGGCTGCCCAGGTGGGCTGTGGAGTCTCCCTCTCTGGAGATATTCCAGAGCTGCCTGGATGTGTTCTGTGTGATCTGCTCTGGGTGCTCCTGTTCTGGCAGGGGTTGGACTGGCTGAGCTTTGGAGGTCCCTTCCAGCCCCTGACATTCTGTGCCTCTGTGGTTCTTCAGCTCAGTTTTCATTCAGCTTGTTTTGGTGGTCTGTTGAGAAGCATCCTAGTTTGAGTGAAGGACATCTGTGTAATGACATAACCAGGGTGCTACCAACAGTGTGTAACTACTCCACACACAGCTGCTGTGAGGAGGGAGAAGTTAAGTGGCATCTGCTGCATGCGTGGGTGAAGAAAGGTCGGAGGGAGAGGAGGGACATGTACGAACCTTGCTTGGGTTTTTGTTTTGTTGTGGTTTTTTTTAAGGTTGGAAGGGACCTCAAGGATCAGCCAGTTCCAACCCCCTGCCATAGGCAGGGACACCTCCCACTAGCACAGCTCACTCAAGGCCTCCTCCAACCTGGTCTTGAACACCTCCACCGAGGGAACAGCTGCAGCCTCCCTGGGCAACCTGTGCCAGTGTCTCACCACCCTCACTGTAAAGAACTTCCTCCTAACATCCAGTTTCAATCTCCCCTCTGCCAGTTCAAACCCATTGCCCCTTGTCAATAGTCCCTCCCCAGCCTTCCTGTAGGCTGCCTTCAGATACTGGAAGGTCCCCTGGAAGCCTTCTCTTCTCCAGGCTGCAGAGCCCCAACTCTCTCAGTCTGTCCTCACAGCAGAGCTACTGCAGCCCTCTGATCATCTTTCTGGCTTCCTCTGGACCCACCCAACACTTCCATGTCCTTCCTGTGCTGAGGGCTCCAGAACTGCACACAGGACTGCAGGTGGGGTCTGAGGAGAGCACAGTAAAGGTGCAGAATCCCCTCCCTTGCCCTGCTGGCCACGTTTCTCTTGCAAAGTGCAAAGCCACAGCCTTGGAAAGGCAGAACCAGAGAGCTGAAGAACTGTTTCCTATTTTACAAGTAAACATCTCATGGGATTTTACCCCTGGCTGAAACCTATTTATATTTTTTGATCCTTTTGCCAGGCTGGAAACCCTTCACCTTCCTGCTCCTTTGCACACCAGGCTGTGATGCAGAGAGGTGCAGGCTGAAGGGCTGTGCTATTATTTCAGATGCATTCTGCTTTCCTGTAACCTGTGGCCTCAACTCACACAGCTGTGCTGTGGAGTGGTTTCATCTCTCTGTAGAACAGTGATTTGATTTTAATATTTTTTTTTTTTCAGGGCCTATAAACAGAAACAAAGGTACTACTGACTTTAGGCATGGCTTTGTAGGTGACTTTGAAGAATCAAAATTCCTAGTGGAATGCAGAGCTCAGGCCAGCTGCTGTAAGGTGAATTAATATACAAAGGTGTCTAAAGGAAAGGAGTTTAGAATGCCAACTGTGTCTTGGAAAAGAGAGTTTAATTTACTGGTTGGGAGTTAATGTCAGCTCACTAGTCAGTGTTAAATATTCCATGTTTAATATCTGAACCAAAAAACAGCATTAAAGGAAGCAGTGGGGATTTGCTTGATAGATTGTCTCTGCTTTGTCTTCTGCTTTGTAATACAGTAACAGACTTGGAAATCCAGATGCAAACCCATGTCTGTGTACATGACATTATCTAAATTATATATATATATATATATGTATTCATGTACCCATCCCTGCCTGAGAGCAGGGGAAAGGCAAAGAGCAAAGCCACACTGGGTGTTGCAGATGTATGAGATGTCTACATTGCAATCAAGCACTCAAATAAACAGAATGTGTCTGTGTGCATATGTGTGGGTGCCTGTGGCTGTATTCTGGCCACTATTAAAACACATAGTTGGAAATCAGCACCAATTATCACCAAATCACCCAGGCCTGAAAGGACCTCTGAGATCCTCAAGTCCAGCCAGTGTGATTTTCTTCTCCTTAGTGCTTATGCTTTATTTTAATTCCTTTTTTTTATTATTCCTTTTTTTTCTTTTTTTGATTTTTTTTTAATTCATCTTCCTTTTTTTTTATTCCTCTTCTTTTTTTTTTTATTCCTTTTTTTTTTATTCATCTTCTTTTTTTTTTTAAATTCCTCTTCTTTTTTTTAATTCATTTTTTTTATTCCTCTTCTCTGGTTTGTTTTTTTAAATTCCTCTTCTTTGTTTTTTGTTTTTTGGGTGTTGTTTTTTTTTTTTGTCTTCTCTGGGGTTGTGGTTTTTTGGGTTTGGTTGGTTGGTTGGTTGGTTGGATTTGGGTTTGGGTTTTTTGGGGATTTTTTTTGTGGTTTGGTGGTTTTTTTTTATTATTATTATTTTTATTATTCCTCTTCTCTGGTTTTGGGTGTTGTTTTGATTCCTCTTCCCTGGGTTTTTTTTTTAATTGCTCTTCTCTGGTTTTTCTTTTTGATTCCTCTTCTTTTTTTTTTGATTCCTCTTC
>VWZE01013894.1:18622-30785 GCA_013396675.1 Eubucco bourcierii | reverse complement strand
CCCCTTGTCCTGGCATTGCAAGACCTTGTCAATAGTCCCTCCCCAGCCTTCCTGGAGCCCCCTTCAGATCCTGGAAGTCTACCCTAAGGTCTCCTGGAAACCTTCTCTTCTGCAGGCTGCAGAGCCCAAACACTCTCATAGCCTGTCCTCATAGCAGAGCTATCCTCCAGGGCTTTCTTAGATATGCAGGAACATGAAGTCCTTCCAGCCTTAGAGGATGGTGTAGGACCTTGCTGGTGGATGTTCCAAGGACTTCTTAAGTATATGGCTGGATAATGTACACTAACACTCTTTTTTGTCTGCTGTAGCACAGAATATTAAAGGTCTACTTTAGAATATAAGAACAAGCAGCCCTTTTAGTCAGAGAAACACCAGATAAGCACTGTCCAAACGCTTAACAGGATCCTCTGCGATGTTTGATGCAGAAACAGAGCTGGTGGAGCTAAGCTGTGCTTTAAACACACACTTTTCAGAGCCCAGGATTTTCAGTGATAGTTGTGTCTCTCCCCCATGGTGTCAGATCTATCCAAAGAGGCAGGTTGCCTATCTAGTACATCACAGCTTCAGGTGGAAACAGGGAGACTGCAGAACAGCCTAATGCGTGTCACAGGTTCCTGCAGAACCAAGGCGCACCGAACACTGCTCTGACTACTTGGGGTGCATGCTTTAAGAGTGGTAGGCTTTAAGTGATAATTAAAATACATTATCTGCTTCCCCCTGGCTTCTGGAGAGAGTGAAAAACCACTTCCAGTTCTTCATCAAAACGAAAGACTCGAGGGGTATTTCTGAGGTGTGCGCCTTAAGGCTGTTAATTCGAGGGGGGCTGGTGGTACAATGAAGGTGCTGCTGAAGTGTGCTGCGTTCAGTGTAAGACAGAATTGAAGGCAGAATTGAAGATGGAGGCAGTGTAAGGCAGAATAGAAGATGTTCCCAGACTGCATGAAGGGGAAGAGTGGTGATGGTGAGGGTTGGTGTTTGTTTCTTAAAGAGCCAAGGTTCAATATCAGGAGCAAAGTGTGGTATTGTGTCCTGTCTTGTGTACTGAACGGGGAGAGCAACTCTGTACATAAAAGGTAATATGAATCCAGATTGAATAATTATGCTTCTTTTGTTCTTTTGTTGGGGTTTTTGACTAACAATGTAGTTGAGAAGGTTAAATTATTCCTTCCTAACAAGGCAAGCGAGGGGAATGAATTAACCCATTTTATCAAATCAAGGCGCAGACTTAAATGGAGACGGTTGATAAAGAACTCCATGCACAGATGTTGCTTATTTATCATTTCAGTTAAAACTTAATTATATTCTCCAATTTGTTTGCATTAGTGTAATTACTCCACAGGAAAAAGAAATATTAGCAGGGTACAGAAGTTAGCGCTTCCCTCCCAGCGTTCGTGCGCGTACGGCAAGCGCGCACCCGGCAGCTCTGTCGTAGCAGGGGGCGACTCGTACCAATGCCAGCCTTGCCACTCGCTCAGGAGCCTAGGGGATGCTTGCTCAAGGCATTTGTGCTCCTCAAATATGAAGGTGGTTTGGGTTTTTCTTTTTGGCTGGGCAGCAAACTTGCGAAGAAACGCAAGGACGCCATGGGGACCACCCGGCAGGAGATGACCCACATGGTGAACGCGATGGACCGCAGCTACGCTGACCAGAGCACCTTGCACGCAGAGGATCCCCTCTCCATCACCTTTATGGACTCTCACAACTTCAGCCCCAGATGTAAGTACAACAGGGGCAGATGCAGCCCCGGAGCGTGGGTCAATAGAGGAACAAGCAGAGCAATAGGGAAAACAGCTCTGCTCTGTAAGGAGGGTTGTTGTAGCTTCAGGTGTTGTGGTACCGCTGATAAACCTGAGGTTGAGCAGACATATTTGGGTGTTATCCTTACTGCTACGTGGCCAGGAATTGAACTGTTTACATGTGCTTCCAGCAGGCACTGGTAGCTGTTCTAGAGAGGGTACTGCACTTCTAGAATAGCTCAGTTAAAACCTGAAAATGAGTTTTTCCTCCTGAGGGTCTTTAATGCCAACACGTTAAACATTACTGCATAGCACCGTGTCTGTAATGAATAATAATGGGAGGTCCAAATTAATTTCTCTTCTCTTGGCAGTGAGGAGGTTACAGCAGAAGGAAACTGGCAGTTTTCATTGCTGTTTGTGAGGTTTAGGAGCAAGCTTGTTAACACATCTGCAAATTTCCTCTGTATTTATGTTCCTTCTTTGTAGGCTTGCCAGCTGTCTGGTTTGGACAAAGTTTGGCAGCTTTGGTTGCTGACTATTAAGTGTTTGGGTTATAGCTACCACTGTCCAGCAACCTCTGCCTCCCAGCAGCTGCACCACACCTTGCACAAAAGCAGGATGCTCCACTGGCAGACTCAGAGTACCTCAAAACTAATGTGTAGACTGCCCAAGGAGGGACAGTTCTGCCACGGAGCTGGCAGGAATCTGATCTTTTCCCACGGCCACGTGGACTTGTGGCTTGGCTCTGAGCAGCTCTGAGCAGTTCCTAAATGGCCATCTTTTGGGAATGGCACTCCATCTCTCTTCTCTTGCCTCCCTTACTGCTCACCATGCTTGAGCAAAATACATCCCTTAAGGCCCTTCTTTCCTGATTATTGTAAAGGAAATGGATTTTGAGGGAGAGTTTATTGCTCAATTTATCGGAGCTTGCCAAACTGCGGCGCGCTAACATTTTAAGTGACTCATAAGCAATTATAAAGGAGGTTTTAGGATCAGCCTGTGAGTGTTCCTGCACAGTTTGGTCTGGAACTGTTTGAAAACTCTCCAAAGTTTGACACCTTACTGGCACTGAGATTTGTGGGGGCAGATTTGCAAAGGCAGCTCGATTTGGGCTAAGTTATGGCGGATCTCAGGCTAAATATCCATCAGGAACCTACACGGCTATTAGTGAGCCAGGGCTGCCAGGCACTTGGGCAGCATTCCTGATGGACTAACATGGGGCCCATGTGGCCCAGCCACCACACCTGCTTGGTTGGCTGGCAAAGACATTTGGCAGCACTGTTTTCCAGTGCCCTCAGGACGTGATTCTTTTTGGTGCTGGAGGGTTCATTTCTCCTGACACTCCTCTGCACTGACGTAAAGAACCTCCCAAGCCTCCTGCCATGCCTGCTATGCAGCAAACCTTTACAGGCAGATTTGCATGAGAACTGGAACTCAGCTACATCACAGAGCTGTTGATATTGTCAATTTTTCTTCCAGGATGGAACCAACCCAAGTGTTAGACCCCACCATTTCTGTCCAACACAGCCCATTTGTGTCTGCACACTTCTGGTTTTGATAGCAAATAACAAAATGCTGAGCATTTCATTCAGGCACCTGTGATGTTCCTAACCTCACTGAGAGCAGTATCTTTGGTATTTCACATAAAGAAAGCTATTATCTGTACATATGTGTATAATT
Source organism: Eubucco bourcierii (assembly GCA_013396675.1). Taxonomy (NCBI): domain Eukaryota; kingdom Metazoa; phylum Chordata; class Aves; order Piciformes; family Ramphastidae; genus Eubucco; species Eubucco bourcierii. The sequence continues at coordinate 27,369 of VWZE01013894.1, read as the reverse complement.
TTTTTTTTTTTTTAATTACCTGGAAGGCTTCAAGGAAATAGCATTTGATTTTGAGATGAGCTATTACAGGGAGGGGATGGGCCTAAAAGGAAGGGAGTTGGTGCTGTGAAAGTGAACCTTTACTGCGAGGCAAAGGAACAATAGTGAAGGAGGAGCCCTTTCAAAGACTGAATTGCATGGAATGCCTTCTTTATTTCATTCCTGTTAAGAATCTCTTTGCCTTGATCATTACATTTGTGAAGTCCAAAATCACTGCCTTTCATTCCTCCTTTATTCAAGATGCTTTCTGGGACTGTGGGTTCCTTCTGATTTCCTGTTGTAGCAAAATTAATGGAGTTTAGCTGTTGCTGGGTTGTGCTCTGAAGCAGATTGTCCTTCTTGAAAACACACCAATGGAGGCTGATGTGTTTCTTCATGGGCTTTGTTTTCCTGCAGTGCCCAATGATCCACTTGTGCCGACAGCTGTGTTAGGTGAGGACTCCAGTCCTTCATTACCTGTTCCTGCATGAGCTTTGCTTTCCTTGCATGGTTGAATGTTGAAGCAGCTTGTGTTATCATAGAATCACAGAGAGGTAAGGTTGGAAGGCACCTCAAAGATCATCCAGTTCCAACCCCCTGCCATAGGCAGGGACACCTCCCACTACCACAGGTCACTCAATGCCTCATCCAACCTGGCCTTGAACACCTCCAGGGAGGGAGCAGCCACAACCTCCCTGGGCAACCTGTGCCAGTGTCTCACCAACCTCANCCCTCTGCCACTTCAAACCCATTGCCCCTTGTCCTGTCATTGCAAGACCCTTGTGTTATGCAAAAGATAGCTCTGCTCTTGTCAGAAAATAACTCTGCACTCAGCTTAGCCATTCAGAATTAAGCTGACACTGCTGTAGGAATAGAAATGATGATGAGTTCTCGTTGAGGAGTCAGTACTAGTCAGTGCTAACTGAAGGATAAATGAGGAAAGAGGTAAATCTTTCCATTCCCAGTAGTAAATCTTTCCTCCCCTTAGCATTCAGACTGAGCTCTGATGAGCTGACCTGTGAAACTAGAAGTTTGTTGAGAGAATCATAAAAAGAAAAAAAAAAAAAACAACAAAAAAACCCAGATCCAACTTGGCATTATTTGGCACCCAGAGCTTGATTTTCAAAGTGGAAAGAATGAAAAGACAGTCAGGAAAGGGAAAACCATCTGTGGTGTTCAGGAAGGAACAACAGCTTTGTAGGTTCTGCACAGATATTGGTCTCCTAAGTTTATCATAGAATGGGAAGGTTGGAAGGGACCTTAAAGCTCATCCAGTTCCAACCCCCTGCCATAGGCAGGGACACCTCCCACTAGCACAGCTCACTCAAGACCTCATCCAACCTGGCCTTGAACACCTCCCTGGGCAACCTGTGCCAGTGTCTCACCACCCTCACTGCAAACAACTTCCTCCTAACATCCAGTTTCAATCTCCCCTCTGCCAGTTTAAACCATTTTTGATATGTTTCACATAAACACAGGATTGTCAGAGCTGGAAGGGACCTCAAAGATCATTCAGTTCCAACCCTACCTGCCGTGGGCTGGGACACCTCACACTGGATCAGGTTGCTCAGAGCCACATTCAGCCTGGCCTTAAAGACCTCCAGGGATGAGGCTTCCACCTCTCTCTAGGCAACCTGTGCCAGCATCTCACCACCCTCATGTTGAGGAATTTCTTTCTAAGATCTAGTCTGAATCTCCCCACTTCTAGTTTTGCTCCATTCCCCCCAGTCTTATCACTACCTGACAGCCTAAAAAGTCCCTCCCCAGCTTTCTTGTAGCCCCCTTCAGGTACTGAAAGGTCACAATAAGGTCTCCTCAGAGCCTTCTCTTCTCCAGACTATACAATCCCAAATCCCTCAACCTGTCCTCACAGCAGAGCATCTCCAGCCCTCTCATCATCCTTGTGAGCCTTCTCTGGACACCTTCCAGCACTTCCAGATCTTTCCTGTAATGGGGGATCCAGAACTGGATACAGTGCTCCAGGTGGGGTCTCACCAGAGTGGAGTAGAGGGGGAGAATCACCTCCCTTGACCTGCTGCCCACACAGGATCTGGTTGGCTTTCTGGGCTGCAACTGCACACTGGCACAATTGCCTTTAACTGGTAATCTTTTCAATTTTATACTTACTTTAAAGTGAGTGGCCAAGCTGCTTATTTTACATTTCTTTTTTTTTTACCTTTGTCTTTTTTTAGAGTATAATTTGTAGCTGAATCCCTGGTTTGATAAACACAATGTGCAATACTGAGTTTCAGTCAGCCACTGAGGTTAGTTTAGGATAAACGATAAATAGCAGGAAGTTGGCATGAGCATAAAGTGATGACAATTAGATTCCTAGAAGTAAAACTTAAAGGGACCTGGAGGCTGTTTAGTCCCTGCTCTGTTTTGAGATGGGACATGACATAGACAGAGGAATCAGTGCAGCCTCAGCAAGTGTGCAGATGGCACCAAGCTGTGTGGCACAGTCTACTTGCTGGAGGGCAGGGATCCATCCAGAGGGACCTGGACAGGCTGCAGAGCTGTGCCCAGGCCAACCTCAGGACATTCAACAAGGCCAAGTGTAAGGTCTTGCACCTGGGTAGGCACAATGCCAAGCACAACTCCAGGCTGGGTGGGGAATGGCTGAGGAGCAGCCCTGAGGAAAGGGACCTTGGAGTCTGGGGTGATGAAAAGCTCAACCTGAGGCTGCAGTGTGAGTGCAGCCCAGACAGCAACTGTGTGCTGGGCTGCAGCAAGAGCAGTGTGGGCAGCAGGGCAATGGAGGGGATTCTGCCCCTTTGCTCTGCTNTTCCAGGAGACCTTGGAGCAGTCTTCCAGGATCTGAAGGGGGCTCCAGGAAGGCTGGGGAGGGACTATTGATGAGGTCTGGTAAGGCCAGGGCAAGGGGAATGGGTTTGAAGTGGCAGAGGAGAGATTGAAAGTGGATGTTAGGAGGAAGTTGTTTGCAGTGAGGGTGGTGAGACACTGGCACAGGTTGCCCAGGGAGGTTGTGGATGCTCCCTCCCTGGAGGTGTTCAAGGCCAGGTTGGAGGAGGCCTTGAGTGAGCTGTGCTAGTGGGAGGTGTCCCTGCCTATGGCAGGGGGTTGGAACTGGATGATCCTTGAGGTCCCTTCCAACCTTACCATTCTATGATTCTAGATGCAATAGAGACTCTTTCTGGCAACTGATTGTCTGTTTTGTTATAAACTCTGTAAGGAAGAGAATTCTGCTCTTGCAAGTAGCATGTTGCAGTGCCTCCTAAATAAAAATGGTCCATATTAGTATTTCAGGTCCATATTAGTATTATTTGGGACCCAAAGCACAATTTGCTGAGTATTACTACTAAGTGTTACTGCTTCTCACTCCTAGTTTGTCCTAACTAAACTAATCTAGACTCAATTTTCATTGCTGAGGGTTGAGCCATTTGCTTTTGAGAGATTCACAGAAAATATGGAGAACACTCCTGGCCTCAAAACCACCTGTTGAAAGGCTCCCATGTCCTCAGCTGTGCCTCTGGAGTTGAGTTAAACCCAGTTCTTTTACTTGTAGCTTTTCTAAACTTGCTGTCATGTTCTTCCACTCAACACTTTCCCAACTCATAGGTCAAATTTTTAAACAGAGGTGCCCCAAGCCAGGTAGAGTTGTTGGAAGCCTCAGTGCTGGATTAAGTGCCATAGTAACCGATACCCTGCTCCTAGCTTTCCTGCTCCCTAAACTGTGTTTTGCCTTTTTCCATCCCATCTGTGTGCTGTCCTGCTTTGAGTTCCCTGCCCAAATCCCAGCTGCCATTAACCAGTCCCTTACTCCATTCTGTACTTACACATTCCCTACACACAGTGTGTTGCATTCACTCTTTAGTTCCCCTCGTTGGGTTTTGCATTACAATGAAGAGAGCTTTGACATCTGATCCTGTGCTTGTGAAGTGCTTGTGGTGCCTTACCACTCAGTGCCCTCTGCCCACACGGGCAGGCTGTTTTCTGTCCTGTTATGCATGGTGTGGGTAGTAACATTGGTAGAAGGTACACCCAGGAGGAGCCTTTGGAGAGCTTCATGTAAGATGTCCTCTGAGGCTGACAGCCAATCACTATGTGTGAGTAGTGTCTGGTCTTCACCAAGCCTCCCATACTTACAAGTGGGAGATGTATCAAGTCATAATCTGCTCCTCTCCTTTTGGTCATGTTGCAAATGCCATTCTCTTGCCTGCAGTTTAAGTTGAGAACCATCAGAGCACTTAGATGCTGGAGCCTTCCACTTTGGGCCCAAGGAAACCTAACCAGCTGGGTTAAGAAGTGTGAAGGGTGGTAAAGTAGCACCTTTGCCTGAGAAAGCAAAGGCTTAGACTCAGTGATTCTGCTTCCTGCAAACTGATCAAAGGGCTTAGAGAAAAAGAGCCTTTTCCTGAACATCTTCTGAAAGCTCCTTTCTTTTAGCTTTATCTCAGGCACTTAGAAGCTGCATAAATACTACCTGGTGATACTTGTCAGGCTGTTTCTGATAGCTCATCTTGATTATGAGCACATGGCAAAGGTCAGCATGCTGTCACTACCCTGTGCAGATGCAGATAGGGGCAGCTGTGAACAGCAAGGGCAGGGAGTCAGTGGGAGGAAGGCAAGAGTCAGTGGGAGGCAAAGGCAAGGAGTCAGTGGAAGGCAAGAGTCAGTGGGAGGCAAGGGCAAGGAGTCAGTGGGGGGCAATGAGTCAGTGAGGGGCAGGGAGTCAGTGGGGGGCAAGGGCAGGGAGTCAGTGGAAGGCAAGAGTCAGCGGGAGGCAAGAGTCAGTGGGAGGCAAGGGCAAGGAGTCAGTNGGGCAGGGAGTCAGTGAGGGGCAGGGAGTCAGTGGGGGGCAAGGAGTCAGTGGGGGGCAAGGAGTCAGTGATAGGCAAGGGCAGGCAGTTAGGGCAGGGAGTCATTGAGGGGCAGGGAGTCAGTGGAAGGCAAGGGCAAGGAGTCAGTGGGAGACAAGTGCAAGGAGTCAGTTAGTTGAAGACCTGTTGAACAGTTCCTGTCTGCATTTCCATCTGCTGCTGGGGGTATTTAGTCTTGCCAGTGCTAGGTGGAAGAGGTTTTCATTGTGTGGGCTGAAGTAGCAGAGAGAAGTGGACAAGTGTTTGGGTACACCATGTAGAAGGAGCTGGGTACCCATAAGCTTGATCCTTTGGAGCTACATCACTTGGCCTGCTCTACCTCCACATAGCCCTTGCTTGGCCCAGCATCACAAAGCAGTTTTTGTTGGTGTTAGAGATGATCAAAATTTGATGGGCACTAAATTCTCAAAGATGTTGGTTTAGGTGAAGCTTTTCCTGTTTTGTAGCTGCACTAGGTTTCTTTTTCTTCATGCACAGGCTATTAGAGCTGCTCTCCATTCTGTGTACATTAGCACTAAGTTAGCATGACAATTTTGCTTTTCCTCAGTCCCTATCATTACACTGATGGCTTAATAATGTGGCCCTTAGATTTTTTTTTTTTTAAATGGGTTTTATTGTTGCCTATTGTGAAGCTTTAACAACTTTTAATGTCATTTTCTCTTAGTCGTTTCCTAATACAGTCCTGAAATAAATTTCTTATGTTCTGTTCACTCATTGTTTTTTGCTGCTTCAATGGGTTAAAGTGCCTATTACTGGTAAGTACACTGCAAGGAATGAGGAGAACTGCAAATCCTGAGGTGGTTTGAAATGTGTATGATTTAATATAGGTAGCACTACAATAAAAAGTGACTGCTGCATGTCACATTATTAGGCAGTTTAGTGAGGCAGAAATGTACTGAGATTAGCAACTTGGGTGACAGTTGGAAGAATCTGGTTTCTTAATAGGAGATCTCATTGCAGGAGGCATTAAGGGGGGGTTGCATTTTGGTGGAACTGGAGAAAATCCGACCCTTAGGGTGTTCATTTCTTCCTAGAGTGTTTTCCTTCCTAATCTGGATGCTTTGCAAGGAAAATGGTAAACTGATTTCAAAGCAGTGCAGGAGGGGTCAGCTACAGGCTTCTCGTCCTGACAGATCCTTTCCAAAGAGGTTTCAATTAGAATTTCTTTTTTTCTCCCTCTGTAAATTCATTTCAACTGCTGATTGCTCATTTGAACATAAAACATTTCACAGCAGGGATTGGCAAAATGTAATCACTTCTTGCAGCTCTGACGTTTGGTTTTGATAAGAGGATTGGCACAGCATAGGGCATTAGAGGAGACTTCTTTATTTACACAGAGCAAAGACCATGGCTGGGATCAGCACACTCAACAGTTCTGGTTTCCCTGCTCAAAGACCTGAGTTACAGTGACCACTCTGCAGTGCTGATTGCATCTTCCCAAGTGGAGGTGGTGTCCTGAAGTGGTAGCATAACTGCTTCTTGTTTTGCTGGGATCTCAATTTGCTGTTGGTTGGGCTTCAGACAAATGATGTGCTGATCCCACTCCAGAGTTGCTCTAATTTACTGTTCAAGGTGCAGCATTGCTGTTGATACATATTAGCCATTAGTGGGGGGGGAAAAAAAAAAAAGAGTTGTTTTTGGTGATAGAGGCCTGGAGTTTCCAAGTACATTAATGCCATAAAGTTTTGTAGCTTCAAATAAAATGCCCCTCAGACATCTTTATTGCGGGATGAAGGATTGCAAACTTTTGTATGTGTTTGCAGTAAAATTCCTTTATGCACTTCACAGTATTTATGTGCTGGAGAGTTAAGTGCTTTGCCTTCTCAGGAATTAGGCATGGTTTTGAAGGAGGAGGTTGGAAATAGATGTTGATGTGCCTAGCAGCAGGTGTTGCTGCTCTGCAGGTAGCTAACGCATCGATTTCTCGCGCCTGCAGATGAAAACCACAGCGGCACGGCGGAGTCCAGCCGGCTCCTGGATGTCCCTCGCTACCTCTGCGAAGGCACAGAATCCCCCTACCAGACTGGGCAGCTGCACCCTGCCATCAGGGTGGCTGATCTCCTGCAGCACATTAACCTAATGAAGACCTCTGACAGCTATGGATTTAAAGAGGAGTATGAGGTGAGACCTTCAGTGGTGGGTGTTTGCTAGGGAAAACCCCGTGTGGAGAGGGGCAGCCTTTTGTCTGTGTGGCCTTGCAAAAGGAGGCCGCTAGATGCAGTGGGTTTAAGCAAAGATAGACATAAGATGCAAGATTTCTCTCTAGGTAACCTCAAAATAAAATGGGAAATGGTTTGAGCCTTTGCAAGTGCCTGGGAAAAAGCTCCCCCATGTCTGTTCCTTAGGCTAGAAGAAGACATGGCCCCTGCTGAATCTTTTCAGCACCTTGTAAGAAGTTGCTACACTTTTATTGCTGCTTTTTAGTTGAACTACTGTAATTAGTTCTGTGAGCTTTCTGAGCCAGCTTCTCCTGCAGCATATTAACCTAATGAAGACCTCTGACAGCTATGGATTTAAAGAGGAGTATGAGGTGAGACCTTCAGTGGTGGGTGTTTGCTAGGGAAAACCCCGTGTGGAGAGGGGCAGCCTTTTGTCTGTGTGGCCTTGCAAAAGGAGGCCACTAGATGCAGTGGGTTTAAGCAAAGACAGAGACTAAGATGCAAGATTCCTCTCTAGGTAACCTCAAAATGAAATGGGGAATGGTTTGAGCCTTTTCAAGTGCCTGGGAAAAAGCTCCCCCATGTCTGTTCCTTAGGCTAGAAGAAGACATGGCCCCTGCTGAATCTTTTCAGCACCTTGTAAGAAGTTGCTACACTTTTATTGCTGCTTTTTAGTTGAACTACTGTAATTAGTTCTGTGAGCTTTCTGAGCCAGCTTCTCCTGCAGCATATTAACCTAATGAAGACCTCTGACAGCTATGGATTTAAAGAGGAGTATGAGGTGAGACCTTCAGTGGTGGGTGTTTGCTAGGGAAAACCCCGTGTGGAGAGGGGCAGCCTTTTGTCTGTGTGGCCTTGCAAAAGGAGGCCACTAGATGCAGTGGGTTTAAGCAAAGACAGAGACTAAGATGCAAGATTCCTCTCTAGGTAACCTCAAAATGAAATGGGGAATGGTTTGAGCCTTTTCAAGTGCCTGGGAAAAAGCTCCCCCATGTCTGTTCCTTAGGCTAGAAGAAGACATGGCCCCTGCTGAATCTTTTCAGCACCTTGTAAGGAGTTGCCACCCTTTTATTGCTGCTTTTTAGTTGAACTACTTTAATTAGTTCTGTGAGCTTTCTGAGCCAGCTTCAGTGTGGATCTCCTGGATTAGGTTTAACTAAAGGTTTAACCTGCCTGGTATCATCCAGTGGCTGCTGGATGGAAGCACTCTCATGATTTCTTCTAACAGCTTGCTAGGGCAATACTGGGACTAAAACTCCAGCTGAGAAGCAGTAAAGACATGCTGAGGGTAGTAACATCTTGAAGTTCTAATTAGACCTGCCTGAGCATGCCTACTTACAACTTTAATGTTAATATGGAGGCAGAAATTTCCCAGCACTCGAGGTAGATGAATACAGACCCACTTCACATCTGATCTCTGAATCTGTTGTGATTCTTTGGGATTAGAGAGCATCAGGCAGGACACGCAGGAAAGATGGGAGTGGTACTGCCAAGGTCTCTCTCAGAATACTGCTAGGTTTAAAATGAGTTTTCTCTGAGTAAGTAATTGCTTCTCACTCAGTTTTCAACCTTCTCTCCTTTCTGCAGCTCTCTCTCCTGTAACATAAGAACTGGAATAAATAAATGTGTGGTTTTTAAAAGAATATTATTCTCCTTTCCTCTCTTTTCCTTAAACACGCTTCGTTTATGCTCTGCCTAACTTCAGGGCTAAGCCCAAGTGTCACCTGCT
>VWZE01013894.1:4412-14696 GCA_013396675.1 Eubucco bourcierii | reverse complement strand
AACCTCTCACTTCTGCATAAAACCTTTTAAAGTTTGAAATTCCACAATGGGATTTAAAAGACAACTTAAATAATACTTTTTATTTTTAAAAAAATCACCTGATGCAAACGGGACATGTGAACAAATTCTGACTTTTGTCTAGTTAGCAGCTTGACAATAAACAAGTTGTTGCATTCAGAGTAGTTGGAAAGACCCTGGAACAGCCAGTACAAGTGGTTTCCAGTACAAGTGGTTTTCTTTTCTTCTCTAATTGCACCTTACTAATTTTTCCTGTCCAGTGTTGGTTGCTAAATTATTTAAGACTCTCTTGACTACCCAGGATAGAAAGATTTAGCTCCAGGTGTATTGCTGTCTCTTTATTGTGGTATTTTAACATGTCAATCTCTGTGAAGTATTAGACCCTGTGATATTTTGCCTGGGGCCTTGTACAAGAAAGCTCTCCCAGATTTGTAATAATTCCAGTTCCCTGAGGAGGTTGTTTCTCTTATTTAGGAGTAAATTGAATCTCGTTATAACCAGACAGGAAAGCTCCAAATTAAAACTGGCACTTGGCAATTTTAAAGTGACATTTCTGCCTTCTTTTGGAAAGCATTACTGAGTGGGAACCAGCATAGCACAGGTTCCACTTTCATCATTTGAAGCTGGGACTTGATATTAAGGACTCCAGGATACATTTTTTTTTTTTTTTTCTTTCAGCCTTTTGATGCAATCTTGGTCTCTTGTGAAGCCAGGAGTAAAGATGCTCAGAAGTTTTTTCATGAGCCTCAGAGGGAGAAGCTTTTGCTGTAGACAGGATAATGAAGCAGTCTGTGGAAAAAAGATATAAACTCATTGGGTGCACTGTAATTTTTCACTTCTTTATTCCATAGCAGGAATCCAGGGACTTGTGCTTCTCTGTCGTGCAGCACTTAAGTCCAACTGCCTAATAAAGCCATAGCCTAGGAAATAATGGGAGTTGCTCTTTAACATTTGCAGATTGTGTCACAGAATTGCAGAACCTTAGAGCTTGGAAGGGACTCCCAGAGATCATCCAGTCCAACCTCCCTGCCAAGGCAGCAGCACCCAGGGGAGTTCACACAAGAATGCATCCAGGCAGGGTTTGAAAGTCTCCAGAGAAGGAGACTCCAAAACCTCTCTGGGTAGCCTGCTCCAGGCCTCCAACACCCTCACACTAAAGAAGTTTCTCCTCATGTTGAGCTGAAACCTTCTCTGTTCTACTTTGTATCCATTGCTCCTTCCTTGGCTTATTGCTTCTGACAAGAAAAAAAAGACCTTGAGATGATAGGTCCCCCTGAAATACCCCTCAGGTACACACTGATCACATCCCCTCTCAGCCTTCTCCAGATTGAACAGCCCCAGGGCTCTCAGTCTCTCTCCACAGGGGAGATGCTCAAGTCCCCCACTCATCCTTGTGTCTCTCTGCTGGACTCTCTTCAGCAGGGCCCTGTCTCTTCTGAACTGGGGTGCCCAAAACTGGACACAGTATTACAGCTGTGGTCTCACCAGAGCAGAGCAGAAGTGGAGCAGAACCTCCCTAGCCCTGCTGGCCACACTTTTCCTGATGCCCCCAGGATGCCACTGGCTCTCTTGCCCACAAGGGCACAATCTGTATTGTCACCTCACCAGCAATACTGAAGTTTCCTTCCTCTTTGTAGCTAATGTTACTGGCACTGCCCAAAATACATCCTGAATTACTTCCTTAAGAGCAACAGCTCTTGTTTGTCTGTAGGCAGCTGAGGAAAGCTGTACAGTACCCCCAGCTCTGGCAACAGGCTCAGCCAGCTGGAAAGGCTTAGTCACATAGGCTTATCTGTCCACCTCAATATATATATGTGTGTGTGTATATACTTTTGCAGAAGGTTCCACTGCAGCAGGCCCTTGGTTCTGTGCAGACACCACAGTCCTCAGCTCTGCCCCGTTCGGGCTGGGGTACGAAGTCCTTTGCGCCTCGCAGCCCATTCACTGTTTTAGACAAAGACAAAAGGTCTGTGTTGGCTCATGTCAAAACCACAGACAGTCTGATGGCAAAGAATATGACTGGATTTTTGCTAAACCTTTACTAAATTTTCACTCAGATTTCAGTAAACATCCCAATGTAGGTGCCTGGGAAGGTCATGTCAGCAGAGGACTCACTTTTAGACCCCAAGGGAGCTGTCTAGAATACCCCTCCCTGTACTCTGCAATGTCTGCTCAAGTCAGGTGTTCTTATTTCCATTTTATCTGTTGTCACTCCAATCTTTGCAGTATGAACTGGTTTTTTGAAGGGTTTGAGCTTCATGCTGCTCTTAGATATTAGGTTTATTCTGAAAAGTTTGTCTAGAGCTTACTGTAGTACCCTTATGCTTTTATTTGCCCCTCTCTGACAAGTAATATGGTACTCAAACCAACTTATATTGCTGTTTTAGGGATATCAGAGACCAAGTCACTACATTGCAACCCAAGGTAAGAACCTGGCAGCCTCAATCCAGCTGCCACAAGTGTTCTCTGTGGTGTCCAGCAGTGTTTTGCTAAAATGGAAGTGAGTGAGCATAAAACATCTCCAATATTGCGAGCTGTCATCGCCTGTTATGGTAAATTAATATGGCACATGCAGGTGGGATGTGAACAAATGCAAAACTTGCACTAATTTATCATGTTAATTAGCTATTGAGCAAGTCTTTCAGTGATAAATTCAGCTGATAAAGTCAGAAGCCACCAGCCTGGTTTCCAATTAGGAAGATGAATAGAGAAGAGAGGCACGTGGATGGAGAAGAGAAGGGTTTCAACATGCCCGCAGGCTTTTTTTCTTCCCTCATGCATTATTTTACTGGAAATGTAAAATAATACATTTCCAGTGCAGTCTTTTACTGTCCAGGATTTAGTCCAGGATGCAGGCAGCAAAAATAGTAGTAATAAATCAAATGCTATCTCAGAAAATCTGGGTAGAGTAAAGCCAGAGAAGGACAAAACCTCTCTTTATCATATAACACCCTGCTAATGAAAGGGGAGTTGGGGGGGGGTGAGGGAAATTGCATTTCTATGGAAATGATTCATTTTGTGTCTCTGATAAAACTCCTCACAATGAGGAAAAACAAATAGATTAGTCTAAGACTGCACTGGAATATCAGAGGCTATGAATTAAACTAAAAATTATTAGATTTAGATGTGTCATTATTTGATCTGTGAGCGTAATCAGAGAGCCGGCTGGAAGTGTCTTGTTATTTGTAGCTGCACACAGCAAAGACCTACCAAAGGCTTGTCTTGAAGCAGGACACTCAAATTTCTGTCCACACTTTTTTGTTATTTTTGTGTTAAGTGCAAGTAAACAGGTCTCTCTGTGGCAGTTAAATCTGCATTTGTGTCTTACTTGCTGGTTTGCTGTGTAAATCGTTGCACGTCGCTGTTTAAAGGGCACCAAAATGTACTGCTGCTTTAGTAAAGCATAGGGAGGGCTATGGGTGAGTCTTCAGGTGTGTGTTATATGCAGTAGTGTTTTAGTGATGCTGGGCTGTGGTCAGGGAGCTGTTTCTGAGCTGATTGTGACAGTGTAAAAGCCTCTGAGGTGCAGTTGTCTCTTGTTCTATGGCAAAACTTAAGCAAACGATGCTCATTTGCCTCACGGAAGAGTAATTAAGGTTAGTTCAGCTACCCTTCCATGGGCACTTCATGGCTCAGCACCTGCTGTACTTGTACACTGTGGTTAAGCCCACAGGACCTGCACTGCCAGCCCCCTTGGGTGATTCTTGACTCCACCATGGGTACCTCTTCCATCAGCATCTGGAGACCCTCACATCCACCGCACTGCGTTGAACAAACGCAAAGCAAACCTAGAAATGTAGCTCTAGCTGTAGTCACACCTTGCTGTGTCCTTTTTCAAAGGACTTCTGGCATCTCACCGCCTGAACCACCTGCTGGTGATTTCTTTTAAGTGGTAATTCAGTTAAACAGAGAAGGCTCAGCCTTGGTTAGAAATAACAATGCCAGCTGGAAACTGGCAGGGTGGTATCATGATGTGGTTTCCGAAGCTTTCACCTTCCAGCCAGCGTGTTCATCTGTAGCAGCTCTGCAGTTTATTTTTACCATTGGCTTTGAGTGGGTTGGGTTTTTTTTTTTGTTTGTTTGTTTGTTGGTTGGTTGGTGTTGGTTTGTGTTTTTTTTTTTTCCTGCAGAGTGCTGTTACCTGGAATGTTTTTCTTGCAGGTCCAGTTCACGAGACCGTGTATGACTTCTGGAGAATGATATGGCAGGAGCAATCGGCTTGCGTCGTGATGGTCACAAATTTAGTGGAAGTTGGGAGAGTGAGTTTGCTGGGTTGCTTTTCTTCTGGTGCTACAAGCCTAAAGAGAAACCTGCTGGCAAGACACACTCTCAGCAGGATGTGGAACAGGACCCTGCATCCTGAGCAAAGGGGAAGGGGAAGTCCAGACGCTGTGGTGGTGGTTACAGGACTCTGTACAACCAAAGCTAACTCCTTCAGAAGGTTGATGCTGTCTCACCTTCAGTGAGAAGTTGTCTGCAGCCAAAATTCATAGTTAAGATTGGTATCTTGTCACTCACGTGGACCTGTGAGCAAAAGTGCTTCAATATCAGTGGCTGGAAAATGGCAAATTATTTGCTCTGTAGCAGTAACACAGCCCTCAGGGAGTAATGTAAAGTGATCTGGGATTACTTTCAACAGTTTGATGGCTGATGTGAAATGCATCTCTGCTTAACACAAGTGGAAATGTATTCCATGGCTCAGCACTAAAAAAAGATATAAATGCTCATTTAGAAATTAATTTGGCATCTAAGCAGGGCTGTACAAAGCAGTGGAGACTCCTTGGAGCTAGTGCTGAGCTTGACAGAGCAGGCATTAACTGTGCATGACAAGCCATGTGAGGGCCTGGGCAGCTTGGAAACAAGCATGGCTGCTGCAGTGCAGTCCCTGCAGGAAAGTGTCCTCAAGTTTTGCTTTTCCTTTGCTGTAAAATGCTTCCCTCTTTTGTGTTTAGGTGAAGTGTTACAAGTACTGGCCTGATGACACAGAAGTTTATGGGGACTTCAAAGTGACTTGCATAGAGATGGAGCCCCTGGCCGAGTATGTCGTCAGGACCTTCACTTTGGGAAGGGTGAGTACATTTTGGAAGGGCTGTTCCCTGACAGCTGGGAGTATGGAGTATGTTTGCATGTGTTCCTTTACACCACCAAACCCCTCTGCCTGTTCAGCAGGTCTGTGGTGCAGGCAGCGCTACCACACCCTGGCAGTAATGCACTGCTTTGGTGCCGTCTAAACATGCATCTCGCTGCGGGGCCCTCTCTGGCAGTCAGCTCTCCTCTGAGCTGAGCTTAACTACTTGGGCACCAGTGATGCCTGTTCAGAACCACAAAATCACAGAAACAATCTGGCTGGAAAAGTCCCCCAGGATCACCAAGTCAAACTCATATCCCTGCTTACAAACTTCACCCTTAAACCATAGCCCCAAGCACCACATCCAAACGACCTTGAAACACCTCTGTGGTTGGTGGCTCCACAACTTCCCTGGACAGCTCATTCCAGTTCCTGACCACTCTTGCTGGGAAAAATGTTTCCTAATGTCCAGTCTAAACCAACCCAGTGACAGCTTGAGACCATTCCCTCTTGTTCTGTCACTATTTACCTGTGAGGAGAGCCCAGCAGCAGCCTCTCCACAACCTCCTTTCAGGTATCTGTAGACAGCAATGAGCTCTGCCCTCAGCCTCCTCTTCTTCACATTAACCCATCCCCAGCTCCCTCAGTCGCTCTTCATCAGAGTTGCTCTCCAGGCCCTTCCCCAACTTTATTGCCGTCCTCTGCACTGGCTCCAGCACCTCCACATCCTCCTCGTAGTGAGGTGCCCAAAATTGAACACAATATTTGAGGTGTGACCTCTCCTTTCACGCTGACCCTAATGCTGCTAGGTCAGTCCCACATAAAGAACACACTCTGTATGTGACATGCACAATGCAGTTGTGGTCTTCTGGTTAGTCCTGGTGTTTGCTTGTAAATGTAGCAGGCCCTTGGCTTAATTAGCAAAGCTTTTGAAAATCTCTGAGTTGGAACCACAGAATTGTCTCCTATGGCAAAACCCTCTAAGATCGTCCAGTCCAACCATCAACCCAACACCACCATGACCACTAAACCATGTCCCAAAGTACCAGGTCCTCATGTTTCTTGAATGCTTTCAGGGATGGGGACTCCACCACCTCCCTGAGCAACCTGTACCAATCCCTGACTACTGTTGCAGCAAAGGAATTTTTCCAAATCTCCAACCTAACCCTCCCCTGGTGCAATTTCAGGCCATTGCCTCTATCACCTGATACTAGGGAGAAGAGCCCAACCCTCACCTCACTGCAACCTCCTTTCAGGAAGCTGTGCAATGAGGTCTCCCCTTAGCATCCTCTTCTCCAGACTAAACACCCCCAGTTTCCTCAGCTGCTCCTCGTAAGACTTGATCTCTAGACACTTATGGTGCATCTAAGTCATTAAACAAAAAATACATCTAATTTAAAAATCTCAGATTATAAAAAAAAAAATAATCCAGCTTCGTTGTATCTAATATGTAATGAGCCCAAACCAAGAAGCTTAATGGCAAAAGAAAAAATTATGAACTTCTAAATGGAAAAAAAAAACCAAAAAACCAAGACATCAGGTTGCCCAGGGAGGTTGTGGGTGACAGAATCACAGAATGTGATCAAAGTTCCATGGCCTCCTTGTGTTGGGGGCTCCAGAATTGCACACAGTGCTCCAGGTGGGGTCTGAGGAGAGCACAATCCCCTCCCTTGCCCTGCTGCCCACACTACTCTTGCTGCAGCCCAGCACACAGTTGTCTGTCTGGGCTGCACTCACACTGCAGCCTCATGTTGAGCTTTTCATCTGTTAAATGCTCTCGCTGCTGTGTGCAGTTCTGAGGCCCCCAGCACAAACAGGACATGAAACTGTTGTAGTGGGTCCAGAGGAGGCCACCAAGATGCTGAGAGGGCTGCAACAACTTTACTCTGAGAACAGGCTGAGAGAGTTGGGGCTCTGCAGCCTGGAGAAGAGAAGGCTTCCAGGAGACCATGGAGTGGTCTTCCAGTATCTGAAGGGGGCTACAGGAAGGCTGGGAAGGGACTAGCGTGGCCAGCAGAGCAAGGGAAGTGATTCTGCCCCTTTACTCTGCTCTCCTCAGACCCCACCTGGAGTACTGTGTGCAGTTCTGGAACCCTCAGCACAGGAAAGACATGGAAGTGTTGGAGCGGGTCCAGAGGAGGGCCACAAAGATGATCAGAGGGCTGGAGCAGCTCTCCTATGAGGACAGGCTGAGGGAGTTGGGGCTCTTCAGCCTGGAGAAGAGAAGGCTTCGAGGGGACCTGATAGTAGCCTTCCAGTATCTGAAGGGGGCCTACAGGAAGGCTGGGGAAGGATTATTTACAAGGTCCTGCAATGACAGGACAAGGGGCAATGGGCTTAAACTGGCAGAGGGGAGATTTAGACTAGATGTTAGGAGGAAGTTCTTTACAGTAAGGGTGGTGAGGCACTGGAACAGGTTGCCCAGGGAGGTTGTGGCTGCTCCCTCCCTGGATGTGTTCAAGGCCAGATTGGATGAGGCCTTGAGTGAGCTGTACTAGTGGGAGGTGTCCCTGCCTATGGCAGGGGGTTGGAACTAGATGATCCTTGAGGTCCCTTCCAACCTTACCATTCTATGATTCTATGACTACTGACAAGGTCTTGCAATGCCAGGACAAGGGGCAATGGTTTGAAGTGGCAGAGGGGAGACTGAAACTCAATTTGAGGAAGTTCTCTGGAGTGAGGGTGGTGAGATACTGGCACAGGTTGAGGGTGGTGAGACACTGGCATAGGTTGCCCAGGGAGGTTGTGGAGCACAGAAGCACAGAATGTGATCTTTGATTATATTCTGTGCTTCTGTGCTTCACAATCTCCCTGGAGGTGTTCAAGACCAGATTGGATGAGGCCTTGAGTGACCTGTTCTAGTGGGAGTTGTCCCTGCCTATGGCAGGGCGTTGGAACTGGATGAGCTTTGAGGTCCTTTCCAACCTTCCCATTCTATGATCTTTAAGCTTTCTTTGCTTTAAATAATTGGTGAAAGGATGCAAAGAGCATGGAGGTTCCACTGGTGTGTGTTACCATAGAATGGTTTGGGTTGCAAGAGACCTTAAAGATCATCTAGTTCCACCCCCCTGCCATGGGCAGGGACAAACTCCCACTACACTTGCTCAAGGCTCTGTCCAACCTGACCTTGAAGACTTGCAAGGAAGGGGAAGGTTATTACTGTAGTCAGAGAATATCTGGTGTGTGAAATAGCTGAGATTTCATCTCCTGTTTGTTTGTTTGTCTGTTTTGTTGCCTTTGCAGAGGGGCTACAATGAAATCCGTGAAGTGAAGCAGTTCCATTTCACTGGCTGGCCAGACCATGGAGTTCCTTACAACGCCACAGGGCTGCTTTCCTTCATACGCAGAGTCAAACTCTCCAACCCCCCTAGTGCAGGGCCCATCGTTGTCCACTGCAGGTGGGTGCAGAAGAGGCAGACTGCTGCTCTCCACCACTGTCTGCCTGGTTATTTACTATGGTCTCTTGTGAAGCATCCATGTTATGGTTTAGAGTCAATACTTTAGCCTGGTTCCTAATAGGAGCTTTCCAGAGACTTTGAGTAAAAGCTAAATAAAGTTTGGGGATGTTTAGTCTACCTTTGTAACCATAACCTCATTTTTTTGCCTCCAAGTTCTGGGTTTGTTTGGTAATTTACTCCAGGGGTAATGTCCAGTTGGTTGGGGTCCAAATCCAACCTGCAGCACATCCATCAATTTGCAGGGCTTTGATTTTTTGTTGTCCTCATTTTGAATCACCTAATCCATAGTGTGGTAGGGTTTGACTGTCCACAGAAATGTTAGGGAGTAACTGGACTCTAAATAAATGTATGCAAGAGGTTTTCTCCTCCCTGCAAGAGCTGCAGCAGGTAAACCATAATGACACTTCAGGTTACCCATAGTGTGGTAGGGTTTGGCTGCCTACAGAAATGTTAGGGAGTAACTGGACTCTAAATAAATGTATGCAAGAGGTTTTCTTCTCCCTGCAAGAGCTGCAGCAGGTAAACCATAATGATAGTTTAGGCTATCACTTTAGGTAGCCTGCATCCATTCTGTGGCAGCATTCAAGAGGAAGTGTAGATACATCTGCTTGGATAGCTGGGTGCTGTATGCAAATGTCTGAACAGATTAGTGATTTAAATCCAAGTAAACAAGTAGATGAAGGAAGATGGAATGAGGTTAATAGCAACAAAAGAGGATGGTGTTCATCCTGGGCACGGTCTGCAGCATTTCATAGAGTCATAGAATTGTCTGACTTGGAAAAGACCTCTAAGACCATTGACCTAGCACCACCACAGCCATTAAACCACATGGGCAGGACACTGTCCTTGGACAATTAAGATTTTCTTTCCTCTTGGTTAATTGCATTTTGTAGCTAAAGTTCCTCAACCATGCAGATTTTAGAGAAGTCACTGTGCAAAAAACCTGCCCATCTAAAACCAAACTAAATCAGGAGGGAGTCTTCTGGATGCTGTGAAATGTGCTGCCCCAACCAGCTTAGGGCTTGGCTGCTATAACATATATTTGACTTCCTTACTGCACTGTGTAACTTTAAAATCATCCCTGGGCTTATTAAAGAGGACCAAGATTTGTCCTATTTTGAAGTGCATGAGCTTAATCAGCCTCCAGAGTGAACTCCCTTTTCACTTTAAGTATTGATCTGAGTGATAAAAGAAGGAAACAGGTTCAGTTGTTGTTGTTGTTCTGTTGTTAATGGGTGAGATGTTAAAAATCAGATGGAAAAAACCAAAACATTGCTTTGGGCACATTAAAAGCTTTAAAGGACATTTATGAAGAGGAGGAGAGGAGATAGAAAGTGGTGGTGATGGAAGGAATGAATGGCTTGATCAAAATGCAGTCAGCAGTGGCTTTGTGGAGTCTCTGAGTGCTTCTGTGGGGNTGTTGTTGTTGTTCTGTTGTTAATGGGTGAGATGTTAAAAATCAGATGGAAAAAACCAAAACATTGCTTTGGGCACATTAAAAGCTTTAAAGGACATTTATGAAGAGGAGGAGAGGAGATAGAAAGTGGTGGTGATGGAAGGAATGAATGGCTTGATCAAAATGCAGTCAGCAGTGGCTTTGTGGAGTCTCTGAGTGCTTCTGTGGGGCTCTTGCTGACAGTGTTTGCTGACTGTGAGTGATGCCACGGGACTGTTGCTGACAGTGTTTGCTGACTGTGAGTGATGCCACAGGACTCTTGCTGACAGTGTTTGCTGACTGTG
>VWZE01013893.1:13554-54500 GCA_013396675.1 Eubucco bourcierii | reverse complement strand
AAAAAAAAAAAAAAAAAAAGAAAAAGAAAAAGAAAGAGAAGGTCCTGAATAAACAAGGCAAACAAACACACATAGCTTACAGTTGTTACCAACTACAGAATTAAAGGGCTGGAGAGCACCATCTTTTTACACAGACAACCAATCTGATTCAGAAGTGGTGACTTGTTCATGATGAAATCAGATTGTAAAGGGCACTACTGTCTTTGGAGAAGGAATTCTAGGAGAATAAGCTAATGCAAATTAGCAGTAGCTCATGTCCTGGATGAGCATGCACTTTGCTGAGTCAAAAATTGGCAAGATAGCCAGGCCCAGAAAGTTCTGGTAAATGAAGTTAAACCCAGTTTGTGGCCAGTCACATGTGCTACTGCCTAGGACTCAATACTGGGGTTAGTTCTCTTACATCAGTGATTTGGATAAGGGAACTGAGTGCATCTCAGTAAGTTTGCAAATGACACCAAATTGGGTGGGTGTGCTGATCTTCAGCTTGAGGCTAGGAAGACCACGCAGAGGGATCTGGACAAGCTGGGTCAATGGGCTGAGGTCAGTTGTATGAGGTTTAACAAAGTCAAGTGCCAGGTCCTGCACTTGGATCACAACAGCCACATGCAACACTTCAGGTTTGTGGCAGAGTAACTGGGAAATTGCTCGGTTTGGTTGACAGTCATCTGAACATGAGCCAGCAATGTGCTCAGGTGGCCAACAAAGGCAAAAGCAT
Source organism: Eubucco bourcierii (assembly GCA_013396675.1). Taxonomy (NCBI): domain Eukaryota; kingdom Metazoa; phylum Chordata; class Aves; order Piciformes; family Ramphastidae; genus Eubucco; species Eubucco bourcierii. Next base: position 53,785 of record VWZE01013893.1, on the reverse strand, counting down.
CCTGGCCTTACTCAGGAACAGTGTGACCAGCAGGAGTAGAGAAGTGATCATGCCCTTGTACTCAGCACCGGTGAGGCCACACCCCAAAACCTCAGTTTTGGGCCTCTCACTACAAGAAAGACATTAAGTTGCTAAAGCATGTTCAGAGGATGGTCTAAGGAACAAATTTCATGAGGATCACCTGAGAGAACTGGGATTGTTTAGTCTGGAGAAGAGGATGCAGAGGGTAGACCTCACTGGTTTCTACAACTGATTTTCTATCGCCATAAACAGGAAAGTGGACTGGGTTTTTTAATTCTGTTTTTTCTTTATAAAATCATAGAATCATAGAATGGTAAGGTTGGAAGGGACCTCAAGGACCATCTAGTTCCAACTCCCTGCCATAGGCATGGACACCTCCCACGAGTACAGGTCCCTCAAGGCCTCAAACAACCTGGCCTTGAACACCTCCAGGGAGGGAGCAACCACAACCTCCTTGGGCATCCTGGTCCAGTCTCACCACCCTCACTGGAAAGAACTTCCTCCTGACATCCAGTCTAAATCTTCCCTCTGCCAGTTTAAACCCATCGCCCCTTGTCCTGTCATTGCAAGATCTTGTAAATAGTCCCNGTAAAGTGGCAGAATCCCCTCCCTTGCCCTGCTGGCCACACTGTTCTTGATGCAGCCCAGGACTCGGTTGGCTGTCTGGGCTGCATGTGCACACTGCAGGCTCATGTTGAGCTTCTTATCAAACCAGACCTCCAGGTCCTTTTCGTCAGGACTATTCTCCAGCCATTCACCACCCAGCCTGGAGTTGTGCTAGGGATTGTGCCTATCCAGGTGCAGGACCTTAACACTTGGCCTTGTTCAATTTCATGAGGTTGGCCTGGGCCCACCTCTCCAGGTCCTTCTGGATGGCATCACTGCCCTCTAGCATATCAACTGTGCTACACAGCTTGGTGTCACCTGCAAACTTGCTGAGGGCGAACTTGATTCCTCTGTCTATAGCATTGACAAAGATGTTCTTGCAGTTCGTATTTTTTTGTAGTTTAAATTTCCAAGAATCAGGTTTTCACTGGCAAGGGTGATGAATTAACTAAACTGCAGAATGGCAAAGCATGGCACAAGGAAGCACCAACTAGCAGATTTCCTCCTTGCTTCCAAACCTACCTTCATCAGTAGATCCTTCACATGCAGACACTATCAAATATCACAACTGGCACACATTTTATTTTAAAACAAAGCAATGGAAAAGACAGTGTCAGTGACAGACACTTGAATAAGATACTATAATGAGACACGTTTTTTAATCTTACATTAATTCTTCGTTTTATTGTCTTTTGACAGTTTAATACAGAAAGGTGTCTCCTGGGAGCTTCAAAGATTATAATGTTCAATATGCTCATAGCTATATTAATTATCTGCAGCAATCTGGTCCAATAAATCCTATGATGCTACCAGTACCAGAAATTAGTTGATGTGAGACAAAATATTCTACCCACTGAATAGACAGAACCTAGATTTCAAGTGTCTAGAGGCCAAAATTCTCTGCTGTAAGGCAATATTGCCCACTAATTTCAGAACTCTCCCATATGATTTATGTATTATTCCCTCACTCTTCAATTAGAGCACATCTGTTTTACAAGTCTTCCATACCAGGTATAGGAATAATGCCCTTTCAACCAGTAACTGCTTTTCTTCTTGATTGGATCTATTAAACATATATATACATAAACGCATGTGTGGGGGCAGAGAGAGAAAGAGAGAAACAGAGAGATGATGAAGATAATGAAGGTTAAAAGGAATGGTTTTGCTGTCTTCAGATACCCTGGTAATAGGTATAGAGAATATCAGGTTAGACTAACCTCTGAGGTTGACAGTTATCACATGAATGACAATGGATCCCAGCTACAGCAAAAGAAATCTCAATAAATACTGGGAGAAATACTAGGTTATGGTGGTTTGAGGCTAATTGGAATATTTTAATGAGAGAAATTAGATCATTGGCTGTGAAAAGAATATAACAGTGATGTTTGTATCACTCATTGGTTCTGCTGAGGGACATAAAATAGTCGAAGTATAAATAAAAGCTCTCACTACCGCTTCTTTGGTCTGTGTGTCTGGCTGCAACTTGTCTTGATTTTTTGCACGAAACCTGTGTAACCCGATCTAACCATTTCCTTTTAACTCCCTGTTGGCTTTTGACATCTCACCTCAGATGTCTGCAAAAATTAACCACTGAGCTATCTGGAGCTTTATCTGGCTATTTCTGAGATAAGGGCTGGGGTGGAAAGGAGGGGGGTTGGTCAGGAGACTTCCTGGGCAGTCTGGCTGTTCAGGAGGGATTTTGAATTTCTGTATTACTCTAACTTGTAAATAATTGTAAATATCTGTAAATATGGTGTAAATTTGTGCTACACTGTAAAATATAACTTCATCCTTAACTTCCAGACAGCTGAGTTAGTTTGGTGAATCTTGGGGTGGGGGAAACTCCCAAACCACTACATAGGTTCACGATGAGGTCAGTCAAACATTGCAAGAGGTTGTCCAGCAAATCTGAGGACTCTATATTTATGGACATATACAAAACGCAATTTTACAGGTCCCCAGCAACCTAACCTGAAATGGCTACAGAAGAACTTGAATCAGGAAATTTCTCAAACACAGTTATAAAAAGAATAATGCACAGACTGTTTGTAAATCAAAAAAACACAACCATGAAGCTGGTACTCACCAAAGAGTTGGACTGGTGTAAATGGTATGGTCTGAGCAAGTCTCATTAAGTTGTTTCTTTCAACAGCTGCAAATGACACATATTTCACTACTTCAGTGAAGCTAGCTGAGTTTCAAAAGCATCTGGCAGCACTTTACTGTAGTGTACAAAGCCAAGGTAGCTTCAGTATGATCCTGTGTCAGATATGATCACCATTCTACCCAGCAGCAACTTCCCTTTCCAGGCCCATTGCATCTTACAAACATCAATTGTCATTCTTTCCCATGTTCATTCCATCCTTCAAAGGAAGGTTCTTTCTGTGGGACAAGTCTCTTGCACCACGGCTAGACTGCTTCTGCTAATTCCTCATCCTCCCCCTTCCACCAAGAGCTGCTGCTACTTCCCCCTCACACTGGCTCCAGTGCAGCAACATTCACACTGTGTTGATGAGATGCACTGGCCCCAGCTGCTCTCACTGCTTGTTTCATCAGGCTCAGAAACACACAGATATTTATCAAGGCATCACAGGAAAATCCACACTTGTCCTGCACAGAGCTGTTTCCTTATCTGTGATCCTCATCAAACATTAGTAACATTATTATATCTCCCTAATTAGCAGCTTATTTCTGAGGCAAACCTTCAAAACTTCAGAGTGCCAACTCAATACTTATGGATTTGTGCTCACAATGACTCAGTTGTCAAGAAGGAGGAGAGAGTTGTAAAGTAAGCCACAAAGAGGGTAAGACTAGAGTAAGAACAAAACTTGGACACTATTGTTCCTAATTTTCCTGTTCAATGGCTGAAGATAAAACTAGTGTCCAAATTAAAAACTCATGATGACAGACTACTTCAGATCTTAGACATTGTCTGTTCTTTTTAAGATTACTTCTCTGAGCAAAAATTAATTAGAGATTATTTAGCCCAAAAGGAGACATCAAAGGGGACCCATGACATGTCACCTCATGAATTAGGATCCTCATTTGAGAAGATCTCTACATTTCAGATTCCACTTCAAGGTTTGTTTACATATTCCAAATTCATCAGGCACTGGCTAACATGCCTGAGTAGTTTTGGAGCATGCACTGAATATCAAGGTCCTCCCTTGATGTCTCCTAACTAGTCACAAAATTAGCAAGGATAAGGATTTGAACAGGGCAGCTGCCATATCTGTGGGTCTGTCAGACTCTGCCAGCACTCATTCTAGAGTGTCAAGAAGCAATGTGAATTGGACTTGCACTAGTTGCTGAACTTGGGTAAAAAATCAAATTCTTTTGGGTGTGCAGAGAGGCAGAACTGTATTTGCTGGCACAATATGATAGCAAGAACAATAAATAAACTGTGTATGGTGCAGGTTTTTAGCACTGACCTTTTGAGCTTAGTTGGCTAAATTACATCCTAGTCTTCCTGCCGAAAGAAAATCTACACTGAAAAAGCCCAAGATGTTAGGCAACAATGGAACTGCTCTCATCTGTGCTAAAAAGTCCCAGCTAAACTTTAATAGCATGCCTGGCAAGACCCAAATTAATCACTACTTTAACGCTGTGATGTCAGAGAAATTACTTCCCTACACTGGTTACAAACCAGGAGGTGTTATTCCCAATGAAAACTGTATGTTTTTTTCAACTTCAGGAGGCTGCTAATGCTTCCGATTTACCCTAGGCTTCACTTCAAAGGAGGCCAGGTCCTGTGGGCAATAGAGACATCTACTGGCAAACTTTGCTCTGTTCTCCTCCAGGAAAAAAAAACAAAAAAAAAAACCCAAAAACCCAAACAAACAAAACAAAACCAAAACCAAGACAAACCAAACCAAACCAAAACAAAAAAAGAAAACCACCCAAAAAACCACAAAAAATCAAAACAAACCAACCAACCAAACAACAACAACAAAATAACCCAACACCAAAAAAAACCCCCACCAAACAAAAAACAACCCCAAAAAAACTAAATCCAAGCTTTGTGGGCAAATCTGTGCATATTCAGTTAAGGGAAAGACAGGACTGCTGACAATTAGCATTAAAATTATTTCTTTTCTGCCAGATGTCCAGGAGTTCATAGATATAGAAACACAGATTAAGTAGTACAGGACCAATTAATTTAAGAAACCAGTGCCAGGAAGCAGATAGGAGGACGTGGGAGGTGTTAGGGCAAGTGACAGCTATAAATGAATGAGTGCCTCTTCTTCTCCCCCAGGATTTGGAGTTCTATTCATTGTTTCCACTAATATTTTGAAAGCTATTACCTACATTCTGCTCTGGATTTGTCAGAAATACCCGGAATAGAGCAAATAGCAGCTAGAAAATAATCCATAATTTCCTCACCATAGTGTTAAGCAGAACCTTCTTAGCACTGACCAATTGTGCAGCTCTTCAAAATTAAAATTACAGAAGATGACAAGGGAAGAACTAATGTTATTCTTAATTTGTTAAATTATTCAGCTATCATTTTGGTGCCTACATTTTTACCTGAGTAGTGATGATGCAGATCTTGAGATGTTTTCAAGCAGGTGAAGCTATCTGAAATAACATTTAAAGGATCATTATTTTAGAAATTGTAGCAGAGACAAGTGCATGATTTGTTTTTAAATTCCTTTCATCCCAGAGTTTGTCATGAAACAGATTAATCAGAATGTCTTAGCCTTCTAAAAAATAGAATTACTAATAATCTTTAGCTACATTATAACACACACTACACTGGCAGATTTCAATCATCAATGCACTATCACCAGATTACTTATTCAGGGAAATGGTGGCAAACTTGTAATATTAACCTCAAGGACAAGTAGCTTCTCTAAGCCAATTACACCTCTGGGATATTAAATGCTCTTTCCTGTCCATCATGCTTCACAACCTCCCAAAGGCACAATTTCTCCAAGTTCATGCTCAGTCATTAAGCATACCATTTGCTCTACACCAAAGTCACAATAATACTGTCCAATCAACCCAGAGCATCTAAAATGCTGTTAAAATTAAAACAGCCAAACAATTTCTGTAGTTACACATTTAACAGGCATATCCAGATTGAATTTGGGCCAAAAATCTTTATTTAATAATACTTTTTAATAAAAACAAAGTTAATGGGCATGTTTCCATTAATTAGATTATATTAACTTTGTTCTACTGGAAAACAATCCTTCAAAATGCGAGGAAATATATATACTGTGCTAACTTTAATTATGAAAAATGACCTAATCATAACTGAATCTTGGCCAAAACATTTGAATATTATGCTTTTCTTCTTAGTCTATTTCATTTGCTTAATGCTTTTCTTCTTAGTCTATTTCATTTGCTTAACAATCCCAAGCACAAATACAGGCTGGGTGGTGAATGGCTGGAGAGCAGCCCTGAGGAAAGGGACCTTGGAGTCTGGGTTGATGAAAAGCTCAACATGAGCCTGCAGTGTGCACATGCAGCCCAGACAGCCAACCGAGTCCTAGGCTGCATCAAGAGAAGCGTGGCCAGCAGGGCAAGGGAGGTGATTCTGCCCCTTTACTCTGCTCTCGTCAGACCCCACCTGGAGTACTGTGTGCAGTTCTGGAACCCTCAGCACAGGAAGGACATGGAAGTGTTGGAGCGGGTCCAGAGGAGGGCCACAAAGATGATCAGAGGGCTGGAGCAGCTCTCCTATGAGGACAGGCTGAGGGAGTTGGGGCTCTTCAGCCTGGAGAAGAGAAGGCTTCGAGGGGACCTGATAGTAGCCTTCCAGTATCTGAAGGGGGCCTACAGGAAGGCTGGGGAAGGATTATTTACAAGGTCCTGCAATGACAGGACAAGGGGCAATGGGTTTAAACTGGCAGAGGGGAGATTTAGACTGGATGTTAGGAGGAAGTTCTTTCCAGTGAGGGTGGTGAGGCACTGGAACAGGTTGCCCAGGGAGGTTGTGGCTGCTCCCTCCCTGGATGTGTTCAGGGCCAGATTGGATGAGGCCTTGAGTAACCTGTACTAGTGGGAGGTGTCCCTGCCTATGGCAGGGGGTTGGAACTAGATGATCCTTGAGGTCCCTTCCAACCTTACCATTCTATGATTCTATGATTCTATGATTCTTATATTCACTTTTCTAGCAAAACAGATCTTAAACAAGAAGCATAAACAGTTGTTGGGCAAAGGGCCAGCATTTCCACTGAGTGCCTTTGATGTTTCAAGCTCCCTTTTGCTGGACTCGAGTAGTCTTATCATATTTCATACGCTGTAAAACAATAAACATGGAAAGAGGTGCAGGAACCAAGTGCTTATTTTTTGAGGATACTCTAGAGAGCAGCCCCACAACTTACCAACACTTGCAGCAATGTGCTTTAGCACTGCAGTTTTTAGCACATCTGAACTCAAAAAAAGCAGGTTTCAAAGGGGAGGTAAGTCTAAGCAGCTCATTTATGTATCACAGCTAGCTTCAAAAAGACACATTCCCAGCAGCTCAGCCTGTTACAGCTAAGTATCACTTTAGGGAAACTGGAAGATAGTCTCCTATGAGGAGAGACTGAGGGAGTTGGGGCTGTTCAGTCTGGAGAGAAAGCTTCAAGGTGACCTTATTGTGGCCTTTCAGTATCTTAAGGGGACCTACAAGAAAGCAGGGGAGGGACTTTTTAGGATGTCAGGTAGTGATAGGACCAGGGGAAATGGAACAAAGCTAGAAATGTGTAGATTCAGGATGGATGTTAGGAAGAAGTTCTTCACCATGAGGGTGGTGAGACTCTGCAATGGGTTGTCCAGGAAGGTGGTAGAAGCCTCATTTCTGGAGGTGTGTAAGGCCAGGCTGGATGAGGCTCTAGACAGCCTGATGTAGTGTGAGGTGTCCCTGCCCATGGCAGGGGGGCTGGAACTAGATGATCCTTGTGGTCCCTTCCAACCCTGACTGATTTTATGATTCTATGACTCTATGAAAAAGACAACAAATGCAAATGAAGTTAACTGGAACTCTACTTTTGTGGAACAAAGTAATTACTTGCTATAATCTTGATTTTCTTCATTAAGCATTTAATAATAAATTCAGTGTTTTGCTGATTTCATAATTTCAGGGAAACCACACACACAGTGGAATTACAGCAACCTGCAACTTCAAAAATCACACAAAAAATTATATCACAATCTATCCTCAAGAATACACTCTAATTCAGGAGGTCACTTAGACTGATAGAGATGAAAGCAGCACCACCTCTTAAAGGGTTTCTTCCTGGTGAGAAGGGCAATGTTACTGGGTATTCTAAAGTGAAAAGAGGTTTTTTTTTCTTTTAAGATTTTGGTAATTACCATTGAGAAAACATCTCCTTATAAAAAAAACCTTTCACTTAAAGCAGAAAACAGTAACTAGCATATGAAAGAGCAGCCAAATATTTTTCTAATAACCCACCAACTATAATAAATTTACCTCCTTCTGGATTTTGTACTTCAGAATTGTAAGATTTGCAAAAATTAAAATGAGTGACAAGCAATCAAAAACTTACTGTCAGTTTCCTCTGAAGTTCTCAACCTGTTTAAAAGCAAACATTTGATATTTTAGACATTTCTGTCATTATGGTAATGCTGTTACATACAAAAAAAGTGATCTATGTGAAGGCAAAACTCACAAAGGTTTGATCAGCAATCAGAACAAAATAACTCTCAGTAGTTTTGTTCACTGCAACAATCAGCAAATAATCTTCAGTTACTGAATAACAGTCACACTTTTCTGCATGTTTCTTTCTCTGCTTTATGTTGAATTGTTCTTGTGATTCTGTACTGTGTTGTTTACACTACGATAACAGTATCAGTTAAAGATCACTTCTATCACATACACAATTGTTCATTTTTCAATCAGTGTTGAGATGTATTCAGAGATACTTTTCATCTGTATTTACCACTGACTTTTTAAACTGATGGTCCTTTGGATTAGCAAGACTACAGAAAGACTACACCATCAGCGTTAAAAAGTCTCTGTTATGGAAGATATTAGATGTGATTCACCTCAAAGACCAGAGAGACAAGAAAGTAAATGACAGAATCAGGCCACTCGACAGCTTGTAAGTCCTTCTGCTAAGCATGCAGTTTGCCTGCTGCCTGTAAATGGCTAGGTAAAAAAACAAAAAAAACCAACCAACCAACCAACCAACCAAAAAAAACCTCAACCACAGGATGGGTAAAAACCATAGTGTCTTTTTTTTCCTTTTCCCATGATGAAATCACATAGGATGCAAAGCTTTCTACTGTCTTTTATTTATTGCATTACAGTGTAAGAGAGATAAAATCAATAGATGAAATAAAGAAAAGGAAAAGGAATATAAGGGCCGCACCGCATGTGGAAAAAATACCCCTAATACTATTATAATTATCAATTAGGCTGGAAAAAAAACAACCAAACAACAACAAAAAAAACCAGCCACCATAAAACAAACAAACAAGACCAACAAGCCACCAAAACCAACCAAAAAAAAAAGCAATACAATAAAACTGAAACACTTTTCAAATCAGTATACTTTCACTAACATAAGCAAATCTTAATAACTATTGAAAACCCATTAAGAAAACCAAGCTAAACATTTTGTAAACATACAGACTCAATAAAGAAGAGATTAATCAGAATAAGGGAAGCTCTAAGGAGCTGTTAGCATTTTAATTATTAAAAAAGGAAACATGAAATTTGCAGAGCAAAAGCAGATGAAACTTTTCCTGCTCACTAGATTGGAATGATAGGTAGTTATAGATGCCATAATGACCTCAGTAATTGAATTAGAAAATTGGATTATTGTTAGAATAAAAAGGGGTGTCTATTCCACCTAAAATTATACATTGTGTTTAAATGTATCTTCTTTATCTCCATGAATAAGTGTTAAAGAAACTTAAATGGATTGAATTGCCTTAACTCTTCATTTCATGTAAATTTCTTATCCTAAGTATATTGCAGTACTGAAGTAGAAACCTCCAGAAAGTACAGAAGTCCCTCTTCTGAAGCGTTTGATGAATATCTTAGTATATTAAGAATACATACAAGGAGTTTCTGTTCAGATTACTTTTCTTGGTCGTTCCAAATATGTTATTACTCAACTCCTGGGGAAAAAATGAGATACTTTTACTGGTAAAATCTGTACTTCACTGTCATATGGACATTGCACAAGTCAGAAAGGTACAGTCTTGGAAACACTTAACAATATGCTTATCATTAGCATTGAGTCATTGCCATATTTATGGAAAATTAAACTAATTTGCTCACTATACAGTTTTCCATGCTGTCTCCATACATTTGAATAAAATACTAAGGTAGTCATCTATATCTCAATACATCTATCAAGGTGTGTTAAAGGTCTTCTAATATGGACAATACTAGAGAACTCTGTGTATACTGGAAAATTCCAATTTAGGGAGAGTCTTTACAGTTGCTGAAAATAAAATACACTCTAAACTTTTATCACAGAAGAAAGCAACACACTGAGCATCTTTCCAGTGATATTTAGATCACACATTTCCCATGTCTTACAGTTAATGGAACACTCAAGCAGTCTTTTGGTCTTTCAGTTATATTGGGAAAGATTGGTCCAGCTGGCTCCTCCTAATACATTAGTCAGAAATTGACTACTATTCAGAAGAGTAACACTTCTACAATCCAGGTTTCTGCCCTCAGTCTTCAGGAAATATAAACTGGGTTAGGACCATCAAAGTCAATGAGGCAATGCTGAGATACAGGCAGCTACACATTTATATTATGGAACTGAAAATTAATTCTAATAAATAATAAGGTATAATGTTTATAAGTCTGTGATTAAGAAATCTAAGCTTTTCAATTATTATGTCCCTCTGTGCAGAAAATAGCTATCACTGTTTGACAGACTAAGAGTTTTGTAGCTAAATTCCCAAAATTTACTGGACTCTGCTAACCAATTCTGCCAACAGGTTCAAGACCAAGCTGTGTGCTCACTTCTTGATTAGTGAAAGATCAATGCAAGCGTAATTTCTGACCAGCTTCTTCGTACTCTGAACCACTCTGTGAGTCCATAATTTCACATCCTACTTCAATAATATTAATATGATTTAACGGCTGTTATTACTTTACACACACACATGCATTGTGCCATCAGACAACAAAGCTCCTCATCTGTCAAAAAAAACTACAGCAGCAAGTGCAGGGACATCAATAAAGCAACTATGGGCTCATCTCAGCCACAACTGCAGACTAAGACATGCAATCTGAGGTCTTACCTTTTGAGAATGTCTCAGGTAATCACAGAATGGTATTGTACGTCTACTGACGTCTTGATTTTTCATTTTCTGGTGCATGTAACTGAGACGTTCCAAACCTAGCCGAAAAAGCAGGTGTCAGTTATTTCCATAGCACAAATTAACAGCTCTGCTGCTATAAACCAAACATTTATGCAATTCTACAAAATAAACCTATATACCCTATTGGCCCAGCATAATGGGGCATAAAACCAACAACAGAATTTCAGAGTTAAAACGGCTTATTTCCGTTCTCTGTCAGGAGATTTCAGAGGACCATGCTCTGCTGAGTCACTGCATTCCATGGTGTTTCTCCCAGCAGCTCACTGGATGAAGTGAGTGAAACTACATCAAACAAAGCTGAAAGATGAACTATGAAAAGGATTTCTGAGAATGAAGGAGCTGAAAAATTATTAAAACAAGAGCAAGAATGTCATTCCCTTTTCATTCCAACACAGAGATCATTTCTTCGCTTTGGAGGATGCGTTTCTGAGAAGCAGTAATGAATAATATATGCAGAGGATCTGCCAGCAGACCCAGTATTGAAACACTGCTGTGAGTGTAAATGCCCTGAGAAAATGATGAGAGAGCTTATTCTTTTTTAACTAGCCACCATGGCACTGTAGAAGACACCTCAGGAGAGGAGATGAGGGTATTATCCTCCTTGTTTCCCACTTACTCCTGAGGATTAGTACTCTAGTATATCCCAAGTGAGATAGGAAGCACTCATGGGAAGCTGTAACTGACTTTGCATCTAACCTATGTTCCTTTTGACTCTGCAACAACACAACAAATAATCACGTCATATTGTCTGCAACTTTAATCTAAGTCTACAAAAATTCTACCATAAGATGAAAGTGGCGAGTCAATTTGTGAATTTTTATTTACTGCTTCTTTTTTAAAAGCTGTTCTGATACTCACCATCTGCAAAATATCACTTACTTAGCTGACTGAAATTAGACACAGTGAGCCAGTTCTTGCTGTGTTTCTCTTGCTCATCCCAGACATTGATCTCTGCAGGCTCTGAGTTCACTTGGGTGTTCTGTGGACAATCATCCACTCTGATCACCTGGCAAGACACAGACAAAACAATACATGATTTACAGGATGACTAGCACCTCTGCAGTTTCTCTGACAGCCTGTGGCATAGCCTTTCAGAGTTTCACTGAAATGCCAATAATTGAACTCATTCTCAACAGAAAAACAGAATTTCTCATTCTTGTTACAAATTGTACAAGGTACATTGTTTTTGTCTAGTAAATACTACTGATGAAAGATGTAGCACTACAGCTTTTTAAAACAAAGTCTGAAGTCCCTCAGAACCCCTTCAGAGGTCCTAAAGTTAAAGATCTGTTGCTGATCTGAGTATCTTAAGTAAGCACATCAATCTTCTGCTTTTATCTCATTAAAAAAAAAGATAACTCCTTCCAGATGACAAAGAGCCCAGAAATCTCTTTATAATTTTATAAATACATACATATATATACACACACATACAATTAGGAAAGCTGCCTCACATATAGTACACAATCAATATACTGTTTTCAATGCGATAAATGTTTGAAAGATTCAGAGAAAAGACTGAGACTCTTGTATGCAGATGACAACATTATGAGGCCTGTCTTGCTTGTTTACATTTGCACAGTCCGGACACGGTTCAGTAATCCTTCAGTCTATCCTATATCATATGAAGCCTCTCCAAGGCCTCCTGTCAGCAGAAGTGGAAAAGACCTATTACGTTCTGTGTAAAATCAGTAAACACCCTGGTATACTATCCAGCAAAGTCCACAGATTTCAGCACATGAGAAACTGAAATCCCACATATTCAAACAAAAGGAAAATTAAACCAAATCCAGACAAAGAAGAGGCCTCATTTCTGTGCAGTGTTTTAAACATACACATTTTCAACTAAGCCACACTGTAAAAGCACTTTTAATGAATGGAAAAGACAGCTATGGGATACGTGATTCTCTCATACATACACATACCGGCACCTGAAGGGGTTTTTGATTCTTCTTGTTTCTCCCAGGTTTTATGTCTTGGTTTTGTTGTTTTGCTTTTGCTGTCTCAGCACAGTGGAGCTCACTGGATCTTAAAGACTCTGTGGGAAAGAGTCAAAAAAGACTGGTATGCTATAGAGCTTTTGTTTACTAAGACAAGGTCTGATAGACTGAGACTCTTCAAAGGAACATGAGAAAGACTTGCGGCACCCAAAGCCAATACTAAGTTCGGTGCAAAAATATGCATCATCACAAGATACAAACCAACAAATTAGAAACATCATCTCCTACTGTGGAATTTGCTATACTTTAGCTGTTGTTAAGCAAACTTGGTTGTGGACAAGGTAGGGTTTGACACTGACTACAAAAATGCATACCTCTTCATTCTCCATGCATCTACATGACCTATGATACTCCTAACGTATCTCTTGGGGATTGTGTAATTTACTTTGGCTCCTTCAATTCTTGTGTTCATCCCGAGGACAGGAGACTTCCCCAGAGTGGCCACAGTCCCTCTGTTACCCTAGCTCTGTAGCCTTAGCCATACAGATCCCACAAGATGGGGAGAATCATGGGAGCTTACACATAGGTGTGGTGCAGTTTGGATACCAAGCACATTTAAGACATTCCCTACAGTAGTTGCACTCAGCACAAAGAAAGCAAACAAGTAACTCTGTGCTCTATACTACCACTCTCAATTGAAGCTAATGCCTACTGGGTGTAAAGGAAACATTTTTATATTTTGGGCTCCCCACTGAAAGATACTGTACAGATGCAGTGTTTTGTAATTACCACCTATGGACTTGCACGTTTTTCCTCTTTTCTCTTTCTTAGGGGATTGTAAGGTGTTGCTTCTGCAGAAATTCCGATTCTTCCAGAGTGGGCTGATCCAGGAGGTGCTGCGTTTCAGCTTGTTCTGAGAGATGAAGCTGCCATAACATGACTTGTCAGAACTGTAGGAGAAAGACTTTGCTTCTCTTATCTGGACATGCCTGGGACAGCCACCCATGCAACTGCAATCCCTCTTAGAAGGGGAATGTAAGCTTAGGGCCCTGTTTTTTGTTTCTGTGCTGAAAACTCCTTTTTCATCACCTTCAGAGAATCCCCAATTCACATAACCACCTTCAGTTTCTTTCCTGTCATTGCAGGAAGGTGCTGCACTCTCTTCAACATCCAGTGATGGTTGGAAACCAAGAGGACAATCAGTCTCTTTGTCATTAGTATTTTCTGATGGCAAATGAATAATGAAGTCTCCTTGCCTCCATTGATAATTTCCTGGGTTCTTCTCAACAAGCCTGATATTCTGCAAGTTTTGCTGCACCACAATGCTACTTTGCAGTCCATCTCTGAATGCCTCATCCCTGTACATGGAAGAAGTATTCGAAAAGGAGAAATTTAAGGTAACGTCCTCAGAAAAAGACCCTCTCTGATGGTCAGGGGGCACCAGCAAAAATTGTCCATATCTAGGGGTTGACTTGGTCTCAGAGGATACTCCTGAAGTAAGTGTGTCACTTTCTATTTCTGTCTTTTGAGAGATGTCTTCCACCACCTTGTTACTCTCAGTCTTTGAAATGTGATCTTTGCACTCTGATGGCCATTGGCTTCTTACCAAGCTCCGAAGGAGAGAGGGTGGCATGCTGTAGTAGTGATATTTCTTGTCATACAAACACTCCAGGCTGCTCAAGGTCTTGGAGTAGAGTGCATTGCTCCAGCTATGTGGCAGTTTCCTACAGGTTTGATGTGTTGTGTCAGTCAGTAAAGCTTCTTTCACCTGCAAGGTGTCAACAGCTGAAATCACTTTCAGGATGTCCACTGTCAAGGCAGACAGGTCTTGCAAATGTCCTAGCTGGCTGTCTATGGAGAGTAAAGACTCCTTGATATAAAACACCTTCTCATGTACTTCTTTAAGCTGCAGAAATGTCTCCTCCACTCTAGGTGGAAAAAGAAAACACAATTACAATACCAAACCAAAGATCTTTACTTCTGCTTGCCAGAGGATAAAGGGAGTCACTAACACATTACAAAAAGTCAGTGCTTCAAGCAGTTTTGTGGGGAGTTTTTTGCTTCATTTTGGGTTTTTTTGTTTGTTTTAATGGTGACTTTCACTATCCAGATTTACAACATGTTATTCAGATTATTGAGCAGAGGAGGAAGATAACCTACTTGCCACACTCTTCTTGATGCAACCCAGGATGTCTTTGGCCTTCTTGGCCACAAAGGCACACTGGTGGCTCATGGTCATCCTGCCAGGACTCCCACATTTTTTTCCTCATAGCTGTTTTCCAAGCAGGTCAGCTCCTAACTTCTACTGATACAGTCATCATGTATTTCATGTATCACTATGATGTACATGACATCATGCATGTTGGCCAATCATCATGCATTTCTGCACTCTGCTGCAAGCATCAGAAGAGCAAGGCTCACACAAAATCTACTCTTGCACTTTTCAGTACAGGGAACTGCTGAGAAAAGGGTCTTCCCAAGGACCTATTTGGGCTCTGAGAACAGATTCTCTGCACCACCAGTTATTTTCAGGTAAAATTCGATTGCCCAAAAAGCAAGGTATTTTTTATGCTCTTCAAATCCTCTGTGAACAGTGCAGGCTTCTTGGACTGGCATGATCTACTTCTAACCAAGTCATTATCTTCACGTTTCCTGAAGATACTCTCTCTGGTGCTCTGTCATTAAGACAATTATAATCTAGCTACAGGCAATATGCAAAAGCTGCTCCTTTCTTTTGTCACCGAGTCACTAAAGAGCTTAATATCTACCTGATAGCTGAATTAAAAAAAAATAAATAAAGGGCAGTGTTCAAAAGTATGTTATGCACAGAAATTAATTTCTTGTATTAATGCTGCATAATGCTTCACTGAAGTGTTTCACCTTTGCACACTGAAAAAAATTCCTTTCCAGATCTATATTTACCCACTAAATGAAATCTTTTTGTTGCAATCAATTCTGCAACTTTGGAAAAAAGTGTGTCTTTTTATTTCCTTTACAGAGGACATTAATTTTGTGTGTTTTATTTTAATATGCAGAAAACAAGATTATGAACAGGAAAGATTAAGAAGCTATCTTACTCTAGGCAAACAAATTTATTAGATGAGACCAGTTCATTAAGACTTTTCATAGCACTCACTTTCTTTAATTGTTCCCATTAAACAATGCCAGCTTTGCCAGCAGTTTGAATAGGAAGTGTGAAGAGTTTTGGTGTGTATTGACATTTTGTAAACCAAACCACCACGAAGCAGATAATGCTGCAATGGCTACATGGTTATTTCTGTAAACAGACATTATACTCAATCACAAGCAATACTCTCCATAGTGTTCCTACACTGTCACACCTTTAAATAAAAATAGGTGCTGTACACTGTAATCTGGCTTGTTTTTTTGTGGTGCTACCTGGTCTGCAAAAGTGAAACTGAGCAACATCCACCCACTGCACACAAGGAGATGCAGTTTTAGCAGTAAGGTTTCCTAGCCAGCCATGCCATGCAGTTCAAACAGATGCATTACATTTTCAAATTGGTAAGGCCTATGTATGCTGCTGCACCTCCTATTCACAATGGCCATAACCTGTTCCAAAAGCATTAGCTTATCACTGTCTTTCCATATGACAAATGTATACAAAGAGCGCAAATCTGCAGCAAAACACACCTTTCTGTTGTCACACGGATCCTTTCACTGTCACTGGAACTCAAGCTTTCATTCTTCTCATGAAAATATTTTTCCACACACTGTTCCTCAAAGTCATGGAGTTTCTTTAATTCCTCATCACTCAGGTACAACTCTGAACAAAGAAAGTAGAAGTTGGTATGAAACATGCTGACAAATGCAACTGTTTACAGGGTTTGGGGTGGGAGTAAAAAGGAAACAAAACCAAACCGTTGGAACTATTTCCTCCTCCTTCCTTAACAAGAATGAATCACATCTAACACCATGAATTCGGGTTTATGTATAAAAATTCAAGAAGCTAAACAAATCTAAACATGGGCTTTATCTTTTCTTAGACAGGGAGCAAAACCACACTGATAAAAATTCCGGTGCACTCCCTTTTTAAAGCCTCGAAAGTACATGTACAAATGACTGATCACAAAGATGTATTTCCTCCCAAATCATTTAATGTGCTCTGCTACATGTGTGATTCACAAGTCTTAGATAAAGATATGCATGACTTAATAAAGCTACAAAACTCTTTTTCACCTGCTTCACGTATTCATATGTATAAAATATTAAGCAAGATTACTGAGTGAAAATACATTTGAAAGTTCAAAACTGCACTGCTTGGGCTACAAAAATGCTAATCTAGCACACCTAGACTTCTGAGACAAAAGATCAATTATAAGTCAATAGGAAGAAAGCTGCTTCTCTGATTCAAACTTCATGTCTTTCAAGCTCTTCTTTTGTTTCCTTTTTCAGATTATCAGTCCTCACTATGCTTCTAGTGGAGTATCTGGGCAAAGCAACATGGTAGTGTTTACTACAAGTGTGCAATACTCAACCACAACCCACAGCTCAGCAGGAATCACAGAATCACAAAATTAACCAGGCTGGAAAAAAGACCTTCGAGATCATTGAGTCCACTCTATCACCTAACCCTTCCAATTAACTAAACCATGGCACTAAGTGCCTCATTCAGTCTCCTTTCGAACATCTCCAGGGATGGTGACTCCACCACCTCCCCAGGCAGCCTATTCCAATGGCCAATCACTCTTTCTGGGAAGAACTTCTTCCCAATGTTCAGCCTAAACCTGCCCTGGTGCAGCCTGAGACTGCATCCTCTTGTTCTGTCAATGGGTGCCTGGGAGAAGAGACCAATCCCTGTCTAGCAATAACTTCCCTTCAGGTAGTTGTAGACAGCGAGAAGGTCTCCTCTGAGCCTCCTCTTTTCCAGGCTGAACAACCCCAGCTCCCTCAGCTGATCCTCACAGTGGTCTGTGCTCCAACTCCCTCACCAGCCTTGTTGCCCTTCTCTGGACACATTTAAGCACTTCAACATCTTTCTTAAATTAAGGGGTCCAGAACTGGACACAGTACTCAAGGTGTGGCCTAACCAGTGCTGAGTACAGGGGCAGAAGGACTTCTCTGGACCTGCTGGCCACACTATTCCTGATACAGACCAGGATGCCATTGGCCTTCTTGGCCACCTGGGCACACTGCTGGTTCATGTTCAGCTGCTATCAACCAGTACTTCCTCGTCCCTCTCTGCCTGGCTGCTCTCCAGCCACTGTTCCCAGACTGTAGCACTGGATGGGGTTGTTGTGGCCAAAGTACAGAACCCTGCACTTTGTCTTGCTAAAACTTATGGCATTGGACTGTGCACATCTATCCAGCCTGTACAGGTCCCACTGCAGAGCCCTCCAGCCCTCCAACAGTTCAACACTTGGTGTCATCTGCAAACTTACTGATGGAGGACTCAATCCCTTCATCTAGATCATCAGTGAAGATATTAAACAAGATTGGGCCCAGCACTGATCCCTAGGGCACACCACTAGTGACAGCTGCCTACTGGATATGGCACCATTCACCACCACTCTCTGGGCCTGGCCATCCAGCCAGTTTTTAACTCAGCACGGAGTGTCCCTGTCCAAGCCACAGGCTGCCAGCTTGGCCAGGAGTTTACTATGGCTGACATAGTCAAAGGCCTTGCTGAAGTTCAGGTAGACTACATCCACAGCCTTCCCCACATCCACCAGGTAGGTCACCTGGTCATAAGAAGAGATCAGGTTGGTTAAGCAGGACCTCCCTCTCCTAAATTCATGATGACTGGGTCTGATCACTTGGCCATCCTGTAGGTACCCTGTGATTGCACTCAGGGTGATCTGTTCCATAATCTTGCTGGCACCGAGTTCAGGCTGATAGGCCTGGAATTTCCTGGGTCCTCTTCTGACAATTCTTGTGGATTGGGACCACCCTCAGTGTGCTGGAGTCCCCCTCTCAATGTGAATGAGACTTGGTCAGCTCTCATGCTCTTTTCCTCTCTATGCCCTTTTCCTCTCTAATTCATCTACATTCTTGCCTCCAAGATTTTATTCTCTTCATCTTGGTATTTTCATAGATTTTCCACAGGGTGGCACTGGCTTCTCACTGCTAAAACCAGTTAATTATACCCACATCAAAATTTAAATAGAAGAAATTTATCAAGCAATACATAGAAATACAGAAAAGGGATACAATGGTACATAAACAGAAAAAAGTCTCATTCCCAAAGAAGTGTAAGGAAATCATGAAACCTCTTCTAACTTTTATCTGTGCTAAGCAGCATTGCAGTTTTCCTCGTGTCTAATGCACTTCAAATGTAAGACACTATGATTTACACTATGCAAGCATATAAGCTGTAGTACTTCAAAGGCAAACTGATGTATCCAGTCATGATGATGAGGAGCTACGTCTGGGAACAGCAGTAAAGTGCCTCAGCATTGATTAGTTAGGTCCATTTCTGAACTCTGTAACCACCTGTGAGCATGCTAGATATCTTCAGGGATTCACATTCTGTACAGAAAATCCTAAGTGAAGCATAACCCAGGCAGGGTCTGTTCACTTCTATTAGGCATCAAGGATGTATGCTGCATCAAAAAAACCATGAGGCTGCATAATACTATGCACCAATGTTCTCCAAGAATTTTTTTAGGTAAGGTTACAGTCACCAGCTTCTCATCCTCATCTTTACATTGTTTCACCCATTATCTATTATTACCTATTACCAAATGCTATCTATTATCGAAGCACCATGCCCCACTATTGAGTATTCATTTCAATCCCAACATCTTGTGGTACCCTCCCTAAGACAGAAAGGACTTCTTTGGGCAGACCTCCAGGAGCTGGCCACAGTGGGATCCTGGAAAAGGTGAAGGGTGAAGGAGGTGATGCACTGGCACAAAGGGAAGGATCCAGCAAGGAGGTGGGAGACCCCTATGCTCTCTGTCTGCATCTCCTCTGTCCTCAGACTCCATGGCTACTTTCTCTGAGAAACTACAAAAGAACTGCTGGCATCGTACAAATACACAGGAAGGTATACCTCCGATATTGGTTACTTACTTTCAAAATAAGGCTATTAGTTCCTACAGAATAAGCTGCTATACCTTCGTTTCAGCTCAGAGTTGTCACGTATTTTGACTGATGCACAGTATTTAGCACAGCAAAAGCCAAACACAAAGCAGCTTTTCCTACAAAAGTTCTCAGGCAAGTGAGTTAAATTTTGGTTTGCAAATAAAAGCAACCTCCTACTCAGGTGCTACTTAGGTAGTTGGTTATCTATTTATTTGAGGAAGTGATCTACAAAGCTATGGGACGTGACAAAAAACATTCTTCAGCAGGTTTTCCTTTTGGTCCTCAGCTTTCCTCTACTTACTCAGCCCAACGTCACCTTCTTCTTGATCCATCTCATTCTGGGGCTGATGGCGGAAGATGCGATTTATCAGGAGTCCAATGTGGCTCAGGAGGATGAAGG
Source organism: Eubucco bourcierii (assembly GCA_013396675.1). NCBI lineage: Eukaryota > Metazoa > Chordata > Aves > Piciformes > Ramphastidae > Eubucco > Eubucco bourcierii. Next base: position 33,466 of record VWZE01013893.1, on the reverse strand, counting down.
GTGGAGGGAGCCATGGCTTCTCATGGTAGGTCATAATGTAGCGATACCGGTTGTACTTCCAGAGCTTATTTGATATGGATTTCAAATCATAATAAACATTACTGAAAAAAAAAGACAGAGAGGAAACAAGGATAAAAGAGTGCTATGAGGAGTATTCCCAATACAGCACAAGATGCTTGTCTAGAGATTTGATTTGACACTGAAGAGAAGTCCCATCCCTCCAGTGAAGTAAATCAGCTTAGCAACTTTCACTTACCAAGGTAGCAGCATGTGCCTGAAGCTAGTGCACTGAGAATGAGATCTTCAAAGCTGTCTAACAGATTTAGAGATCAAACTCCTATTTACATTAATAGTAACTGGGCAAAAGAATATCCCTGAAGTGTCTTTGAAACCTCAGCCAGATTATTTAAATTTTAATATACAGCCTCACTGAGAATCCAACATCGTCTTCCTCTTTGGACTGGATTCAATGTAGGAGTCAGGCTACAGGAAGCACATTAACATAACATCCTGTGTACTCCCACTAAATGAAGTATGCGGTGCAAGTGAAAGCTGTAGAAGCAATTCTTGTGCAGAGTACTCAATAGTTTCCCACACCTACTATCAAAGACCCAAGTACAGGAAAGCCAGTTTGTGGTTTCTGGCACTGCAATTTCAGTTGCACAGTCATATTACACACCCAGGATATATTCACAAAAACTTTGCTTCTCGGAGCATAATTAAATATGTTACAAATAACCCATTTTTGGTCCCACTTCCAGAACAATTACATATCACTGTTGCTAAAAGTTTAAACCTAGAAATAATTCAAATTACACTTTCAAAGCTGTGTATCAAAAAAAAAAAATTTTTTAAAATACTGATGCATTGTCACGCTTTCAGAAAAGAGATTTCTAATTGGAAGTGGGAATGGAATGACTTTCAATCCTTCCATTTTTTAAATATTAAACACTACATTTACTCCTTCATTTGGATTTTTTTTTGACCTAAATTGACTTTTTCTTCCCCAGAAAAACTAGAACTCTAAGAAAAAGTAATTAAGTACTTGGGTTAAACTGCTCTTTACAAACATTTTATATAACTTGATCCACTCTAAATGCTTTCCTGTTAAAATCTAAAGGGTTTGAATTACTATACAGACACTGATTGATTACTATAAAATTACTATAAAGTCCATTCCTACTGTAGCAGCAGACATTAAAAAGCAGGTATTTAAAAACAATGCAGTTAGATTTCAGTCTAGAGCATATAAAATTGCAGCAAACAATAGGAATTTTCTAATTATTTCCTAAACTAAGGCTATGCTTCTACAAAGTCATTATCCTCTTTTCTTGAATATCTTCTCCACTTATCTGCAAATTTAAATTCTGTGCTACTCCTAAGATGAACATTACATAGGCTCTCAGCACAACAGTTTTTAGGAACAAAGGGCAAATTACTCCACAGCTGACTTAATGTTGCTTGCTTTCTAAATGCAGCTGTCCACCTCCCCAATCAGACTCTGTTTAAATAGCAAAACAGTTCAGATGTCTGCTCAGCATTCCCTTCCTCCTGCTCCCTCAATTCCACCATTTTCGCTACTGGAATGGGCTGCCCAGAGAGGTGGTGGAGTCACCGTCTCTGGAGATGTTCAAGGCGGGTTTGGACGCGGCCCTTGGTGCCATGGTCTGTTCTTGAGGTCTGTGGTATGGGATTGGACTTGAAGATCTTTGAGGTCTCTTCCAACCTTGGTGATAGTGATACCGTGATTTTTTTGTTTGCCAGAATCCCATGGAAGATGAGGAAACAACCATCATCAGCATGAGCCTGCTGGGGCATTGTTATTGAAAGACTTTTGCAGAAGTGTTGCCAGAACATCTCTATTTGCTGCTTTTGCAACAATATACCATGGTACCTACTTAAAGAAAGCAATAAGCAAGTTGACCATGATGATGTACTGCACAAAAAGGTAGACAGCTTGGAGGAACGGCGTGAGGAATGAGCCAGGAGGACAGTCCTCATTGGCTTCACAGACTGAAAGAGAAGGACATACAAAGCATGGTTAGTGTAGAAATGAGCAAAGCACAGCAATGCCACATGCTTCTCCCTTGTTCCAGCAACAGAATAGTCCTCATTACTCTCACAGACTTACATTACTAAATTTCCAACTAAAAAAATCCGCCTTCATGTAAAGGAGATCTGACATGCCTTTATGATACTATTGTCTCACAGTTTCCACTGCTATTCAGAAACTGTTGACATCATTTCACAGATTCACAGAATGCACTGGTTTGGAAGGGACTCTCAAAACTCATTTTATCTAGCCTTCCCTGCAGTGAGCAGGAACACCTCCAACTACATCAGGATGCTAGGGGTCAAATTGAGTCTGAACTGGAATGCCTTCAAGGACAGGGCCTCAACCAACTGATATTTCATAGATGCCAGTTCTTATGCTAGTCATTTTGACATTTTGCTAAGGGGAAAAATGATGCAGCTGAAATGTATTTGGGAGATGGCACACACTGAAGTAAACTGAAATCCATGTCTTTGATCCTTAAAGCAAGCGTCAAAGATTTTACTTTGAAAAGCACACAGTGCAAAGGCTGCTTTATTAGTACTGGAGTATTATTCATGTAGACCTTCAGGAGGACCACATCAACTCATGTGCAGAAGCATATACAGCTATGATATTTATGCAATGAAGCAACAAATCATGAAAACAACGGGATCCCTCTTAATATTTTAAAGTTATCAAATTAATACTTTCTCAGTCTTTACAATTTATAATGAAATTTTACAACTTGGTGAAAATTTTAAAACAGAATTATGAGGCAGCAGTCCTAAATTCCGGACATATTCTACAGCATTAAAAGTCACTAGAGAAATCATAGTTTCATTTGGCAAATGTCAAATTTCTAAAGGTTTAGCTTGGATAACTAATGGAATGGATTAAACTGTGAAACTTAACAGTGCGCTTTCATTCTGGCGTACAGAACTAAAATACATCACCATCATGTGACAGTTTTAGCTATAATAACAGATGCAGCATTTTAAAATATTTCAATGAATCAGACCTATGCAGAACCAGGTATCTGAAATACTTGTATATTCTCTTTTAGGGTCTGCTTTACTTGCATCCATTACTTAGGAGCAAGAGAGTACCTTCCACCTCTAATACTGAAACTCCTTGAGTGTGTGGTTCTCTTTTACTCTATAATTGAGATATAGTATTTTTCCTATTTATATTGATTAGTTCTGTATTTCCTATGTTTAATGGGATTATCTGTTTAAGAATTACGCCAACTAACTCTTAATATGGTTTGAATTAGAAAAGAATTAATTCTACATAACGATTTTAGCTCAATGTCTTCTAAGTAACTGCATTTTCAGAGCAGTTTTTCACAGACACTGTCTGCTTCTAGTAGTGACAGTGCTTGATGTAGATAGTCAGTACCAAGGATTGGTATGCAGGCCAAGGCCACTGCTAAATCTTGTGCGCCATGACGGCAGTGCAGTAAGAAAGAGGTCACATCTGCAGGGAGGATTGAACAGGACAGATCATAGAATCATAGAATCATAGAATGGTAAGGTTGGAAGGGACCTCAAGGATCATCTAGTTCCAACCCCCTGCCATAGGCAGGGACACCTCCCACTAGTACAGGTTACTCAAGGCCTCAACTAAACTAAACTGACCAGCAAGGTATTCCATTCAGTGTAGATCATATTCAGTATAGAGCTGAGGGATCACAACGGTCAAATTGTCTTTGTCAGTGGGTGGCATTCAAGGGGAACTCTGTCCATTCTGACTTTGATCCAAATCCATGTGTTTCTGAATCTATTTCCAGAATCTGGCTCCTAGACCCAGTACACATGTACCACTGAGTATAATTTTTGTTTCTTATTTTTACTTTCCTGGGTTTCTTTTATTCTTTGTTCATTTAAGGCAACTTTGTAGTCTTTTCCCCAAGAGATCAGCAGCTTCAGATTCACTTAGTTCAAAATTCATTTCACTGACAGATCCCCTGACCATGAATTAGCCTAGTGTTAGTTCCTACAAGCTTTGCAACATACATCATTCAAAAAGCTAAATTTGAAGGTTTTAAAGTTTCTCCTTTATGTTTACAAAAACCTAATATTCTCACCTTTACTCACGCAGTGTTACTCATGATTAAAGGACATACATATACAGGCAACAAAATTATTTGAGGAAGAATAGACTAAATAAATGTAGTAAAAACTGTAGTAGTCCAAAGTGGACATATTTCTGCACATACTACATTTAAGCTGTGGAGCTGTATTGCAAAAATTTTGTACCATCTATTTCTCCAGCATAGACTTCACCAAACATCATCCAGTAGGGTTGAAATACAATATCTCTTGCCAGAGTCCAAGAAGGAGGCTCTTCTGGTGAAAGGATTGCCTTTCGTGACACTCCAAAGCTCAACAGGACTATGGCCATCATGACCACAATATAGAACATGTTTGCTGTCTGGAATATAAGCATTAAAGAATTAACTGTGTTAATTGTATGTAAGAGACATACATTTTAGGGAACAGTATTATCACTGTTTTTACAAATCAAAATATAAAACCAAGGCAAATAATGGAACATGCTGAAAGAAATAGAAGTATTTTATTTCTATGACCTGGACTACCTAAGTATTTCACAGAGGTTAAGGTTGCCCTGGATGAAAAAGGCCACAAGTCCTACTTCCACCTCGAGTCTCTCTTCAGATCTTAAGCAAGATTTGAAAAATCCAAAGATCTAATGATAGTGATTTTCCTCAGTAGTATTTCTTCCAAACCAAGACTAAAGAATAAGAGTGAAAATTATTTTGCCTTCTAACACTGAATTAGACTTACTATGCAAGACAGACTATGAAAGTATTAATAAAGTAGTTCCAAAAACTGAAGGAAATTACAGTGGGAATCTGCAGATATCCCTCAAGACCAGGCAGCAGTTCAGCAGCAGTTCTTATTCCAAAAGAGAAGAAAAAAAAAAAAAAAACCCACTTTGATCTCAGAGAAATTTTGCCTGCTAAAATGAGATACAAGTATTTCAATCAAAATGGAAAATAATAATGAGACAGTTTCCAAGAGGTAGGGGAATTATCTGTAGTAGCAAACCCATTTACAAGACACTGATTTTTTTGTGTGTCATTAAGCTAGTTCAGAAATTTAACTTAAATGCAAACTTCCTCTAACTAACGAAGTAAAGTGGTTTTTGTGAATATAGTCAAATATTCACTAAATTAGGCAGAACTGAAATCTGATTATGGTTGACTCAAAAATAGAAAAATACATTATATTTTCAGGTAATACATTCACTACAAATTATCAGATGACCTCTCCTTTGTCTGTCATTCTCTTCTCTCATTTCTGACCTTTACATGATGGCTTAACTAGAAAAATATTGCTTAAAGCATAATACTTACCATTTTCCCAATCATTGTCAGGTATGGGCCAGCATGCTGATTCACAGCAAAAAGATCAAGGAGCCGAGCATACCAAAATATTATATCCAAGCAATAAAGTAGCCTCCCTGCAGTTTGAACAGGTGGATCAGACCAGCGCAAGCCAAAACCAATTGTAAACAGGAGGATAGCTATAGAATCAGTAAAATTCCAGTACTCATATATCCACACCTTCACTTTTTGGCAGAATTTTCCAGGTTCTGAGATAAATACCTGAGTAGAATGCAGGATTAAAAAAAGAAAAAAGGAGAAAAGAAAAGAAAAAAAAATCCCTATCCCTCTCCNGGGGGGCAAGGTTACAGATGCATTCGTTAACCTCTTCTACCTGAACTCTTTTGTGACATTTGGGAATATATAATTTCTCCCCCCCTTATTTTTTTCTTTAATGCCAGGCCTGTGCTGTATGTTGCCCTTCGCTGTTAATTGAGGTTTGTACTTAATCTATAGCAGCATATCGTTCAAGCGTGCTGCACCAAATAGGCTAGCTCTTCCTAAGGAGAAATTTATTCTGAGCCTGAACCTGTTCACTAAAGAGTACATTGCTCAGCGGAAAAACCATCTACTACAGAACTGCTATGCATATGAATCATTTAAATTAACAAGCATTTTCTAGAGGAATGGTCACGATCTGCAACAGCCCTTTCAAAAGCCCCTAAGTCATGGAAAGTAGCAACCTAACCTTGCTGATGGGAAAATAACTAATGCCTTTTTTTTCCTCATTGAAATTATAAAGATCCTGGTATTCCTCCAAGGACATGCTAAAAAAGGTGTGCTGGCAACTAGCAAGGTAAGGAATGAAATGCTGTTCCTTGAACAGTTAGGTGCCCCAAAGGCATTCTAAGCATCACTGAGCAAATGTGTGAAGTGGAATCTTTGGGAGGCCCTAAATAAAACCTTTACACATTGCACAAGTGAGGGTAATTATGCAGTGCTATTTAAGATCACAGTGGTAAGTACCAAGCAAAGGCAAGACTTTGAAATGGTATTCCCTGATCCTGCAAGAATTTATGCATATGAACACATTAATGTAAACAAGTGATCCTGCTCAGTTCAGCTGGACTAACTCACATGAGAAACTAGTTGCAGGATACAGGCCTAAGGCTCTGTCACTTCATAACATATACAGGAATAGAGATTTTTCAGTTATAAATAACAAGGCCCTCAGCAGTTAATTAGCTGCACAAGTAAGACAAAGTTGCACAAGTCTAGCAAAGTTTTTGCCAGCACACCAGAACTACTACATGGACAAAGAAAATGTGATACACAAGTTACACTACTATTGTTCATGTGCTGATTCTACAGCCAAGATAAGCCTGATCAGGTGTAACAACTTGGGAAACATAGTATTTGTCCTCCACCTCAGGTTTGGAGTGCAAGTTGTGTTCAGAAGATCAGATCAAATAATTGTGTTTTAATTTCAATTGGTGTATAATTTTTTTCTATGTTCAATGATCCACTCAAAAAAGTTAAGAAAAAGGTGTCTACACTCTCAACAATCAAAGGTGTCAAATTTCAACACTTTCAAGCAACCTGCACATTACCAATGGCTTTACAAATAAAAATAAGACACCTAAGGACAAACATTCAAGATGTGTACTGGTCCCTAAGTACTGGTCCTCAAATGAAAGACTTCTAAGTAAATGATTTACCCTGTGTAATTCTTTTCTAAATTCTCTACTAAAAGAACACAGAATTTGGCATTCCTCAGTTTATGGCATTCCCTGTTTTATAATATATCCTCTACAGATGAGAAGTGTGAATGAGAAAACTTACCTCCCTGATTTTTTCAATAGCAGTGCTGAAAATATAAATTATAACAAGCCACTCCTGCACACTCGGTCTTGGTTCCATCTTCACCAACACGACGTAAGTGAAAAGCATGAGAAATGCCATGTATGCCATCTACAAAACATACAGTATATAACCCACATCCACAAAAACTTTCACATATTTCTGCAAATTTAATGTGGGATTAGTCTGGCAGTATGTGCTCACACTGCTGGGGCACTGTCAGATTTTTGAGACCAAAATCTTTCCTCCTTAGGCATCATCAGGAAGTCAGAAGCTGAAAACAGACTATAGTACACAGCAGATGTCCACTAGGCCACAAATCCATATATAACACACACCACTTCATCTGCACAACATTTCTTGAGTTTAAGGGCAGTGCTATGCTTTTATCCTAACCTTCTGTATGAGTAAGTAACCATTCTCAAAGCTACAAGAGCCACTGCTGTTTAGTTAGTGCCTTACAAAACGCAGCAAGAACAGTATCAGGTAGAAAGCACATATGTAAAAGACTTACTATAAATAGATAAATGTGGAATACAAATTAACAAACTATAAAGCAGTTAGCATAACCCTTTTAACATTTATGCACATGCTTGATCTGAAAAATTCTAAGTTCTACTGATACAGGGTTCATTGCTAAAATTAATTTAATAAAGGTATATTTCTGTACAGTAAATGATCTCCCATAGATTAATATTCATGGTTTCATGAATAGTTTCTCAAGAAAGGGACACAAATATCTGTGAGGTATTTACCATGTTTAAATCCAGCTTCAAATCTATTGCTACCTGTGATATTAACCACTGTAAAAAGCCGTGCTTTAATTTTTCTCTAGTTTCTCATAACTATTCTTTTTGTTTGCTAGGTCTAGCTGTTTGTTGGGTTGTTCTAATGAAGCTGCATGACTTTAGTGGAAAATAATATTCGAACATCTTACCACCCACCTCTAAGTGGCTACAAATTCATGATAGACAAAGTAAAAGCAGTATCAAGTGGTATTTGAAGGATAAAAGGAGGGTTTGGTAATTGAAGTTCTAGTGGAATGACCAACCGTATGAAACCAGAACTTGACAATTGGTGCATTGTAGAACTCATAGATTTTTCTAGTTCCAGGTAGGTTTCCTTGTCCACCGTCTACTTGGCTTTCATCAGACTTCTGAGCAACCTTCTCCACATCATAATCCTTCTTTAAAAGGAAACGGCATTTTAAAACAAAGAAATCATGGTCTATGATCGCGAAGGCTGTGGCATGTTAAAAGGAAGACAGATACAGATTTAAGCTTTGTCCTGAACACACAGAACACTACTCTAGCTTTCTTTCATCTGGTTATAAACACTTCATTCTCAATAATTAATATGCACACTCTTAAAGAGTTTGCTTTTATGACTACAGGCAGTGGACTGAATGTCAGCTGAACCTGAATCCAGTCCTGCTTCTGCCACACGTTTCTTGAAGTCTGTAAGCAAAGTTGTTTTCCTCATCTCTGAAATACAGATAAATCACAAGTCCCAGTATGAACAACTGTGTTAGCTAGAGCTCCACTGACAACTGTGGCACGTTCTGAAATAAGGCAATACATTCCACATTTCCACTTAGGTCAATAGTAGCACAGAACATGTAAAGACAGTGAAATAATTAGATTTTAATACAGAATTTAATTGCTAGTTTTGCACGTGTTTTACATATAATGAGAAGATGAAAATGAAACAACTAAGTTCTTACAAAGATCTGCCTACAAAAAATACAGGTAACATGCTTGATTCTATATTCAAAGTTTGACATCTGTCTGAGTATCCTGGTAAAAGTACAAATACCTGATTACTACTGAAACCTAAAATGAGCTGCAAACACACAACAGTGAGCAACTGAGTGAGGAGTAGAAGGTGTTCCATCAGAGAGAGAAAACACAAGAGTGACATTGGCAGGCCTACCATGATGCTGCAAAATCCTTCAATGATAATTCACTCTTTTACTGCACATGAATTGAAAGTTGAGAAGCTCCCAAACAGTATACAATGCTTACCTACTCTAAGATAATCAGAGCAGAGTGAAAAAATATTCTGACAATTCTCACTTGACAATGCTATTTTCATTGGTAAGAACCTGACCAACATTTACTCTTCTGGATAAAAGTTCTCTGCATGGGTTGTCTGCTTCAGACTGACAACTTTGTGAAATTTTCTGTTCAAGGAATGCTTTGTGGAGACTGAAAAGGACAGGCAGTTCTCCTTAGCAGAAGTCTGGGGGAATGAAGATTCTAAAAGGCAAAGACTTCACATGCTGGAGACTCCCCACAGGCAGGCCTAAGAAAGCCATGTGCACAATCACAGGTCCCTACACAGTCTTTCAAGACTCAGTTCAGGTCACTACGATAAAAGCACAGTGCTTCTCCTATACTTTAGATGGCATCTCTGCTAGGTTTAAGTACTGGAAATCAGAGACATCTTGTTTTTCCTCAGGGAGGGCAGGAGCTAGACCTCTGGAAGGATTGTTATGTAATTTGGATAACAAAGTGTCAAGCAGAGACTAGAACTGAAAGATGGTCATGGAGGAGGGGTGAGGCTGTGGTCAAGACATCGGACAGAAGCTGCTAGCCAAGCAGAGTGCGAGGAAGGAGTGAGTTAGAGAGGACAGGACCAGAACTGCCTCAGATCTGCTGTTTCCTGCTTTGGACAGCTTGACCAGAAACCTGAACTGAGTTTTACGAAAGTGATTTTTTCATATAATATGAAATCATTCTTAGATTACTTGATATTCGAGGTGTCCTGCAGGTATTTATCTGCAGCTTGAACAGGCCTTGCATCCTAGAACAACTGACAGATAATTACAATCTCATTAAAATTCTGTGAAGTTAGGAAGGATTTTCTTGTTATGACCAGTACAGAATTGGACAGATGGATGAAGTAACTTCAGTCTGTATTCAAACCAGAGATCAAACCCCTACTTCTTGAGAACTGGACCCCAATACCTCCAACTAATCACCTTCTCTTCATTCATCAGGATTATACTGTGGTAAACAGACAGGCCCTGACACACAAATGACTGATTACCACAGACTAACCAGTGACAAGGCATCTTTAGAGTTAGGTGGACTCTGATCCCCGTGATACCATGTGAACTGGTGGCAGTCTTGAGACTGAGGCACATGAGACATTTCAGCTTTGCTTTTAAACTCCAGCATCAAGATGGTGGGAGGTACGAGAATACTCATAATGACCTAAAATAGAGACATAATTAAAGAGGCACAAAATTAAGTCAGTAGTGATAGCACAGACCTGAGACCGTGGCTTTAGTGAGTGTCATGGTATCTGGGAATACTTTAAATACTGCTGCCTAAGTATGGAAGGTATTCATACCATCAGCACCTCTGCCAGAGAACCACCAATATAGGGCAGGGAGAGCAGGAGGAGTAGGACCAAAGAGTGGTAAGAGAATGGGAACAGCAAAATAAACCAACCTCACAAAATGCAATGTCATCCCATAGCTGCTTTTGCAAAGAAGTAAACAAAAAGTAAGTATTGTCTTTCCTCCTCACCCTTCTTTTCTTTCCTAGATGTGCACATTCCAATCTATGCATAAGCACACCTGTTTAAAGCTACATAAAACATGTTTATAACCATAAAGACATGCACAAAGCATCCAACCAGCATCTAAATATTCAGAAAAAGTGTTATTACCTTAAACCATGAGTTCTTTCGCATCTTCAGTCGTCCCATCCACATATCAGTAAGCAGCATCTGTGTACAAGTGTGGGATATGAAAGGCCGCAACCCCACAGACACCGCTAGTTTTAAGCAAGTTGAGTTGCTCCAGTTTCTCAGTTCATAGGTTAGCAACTTCATGGCCATCTGCTCATTTTGTCTGAATGCTTTGTCCAGCACATCTAAGGCAAGTTGGCCAAATTCCCTAGAGTAAAAAGAAATTCATGGTTAACATAATAGACATCAATCAAAACCCAAAATCACTGCTCCAAAGAAGTTAGTTTGAAAACTCCATTAATAATCTCACAAAACATGATTTCTCTCATTGTCCTCATTGCTTTATTAATATATCTAGTGAAAAATAATTTCAAGAGTAGATCTAAGAATTTAGTCCTAATCCTTGTTTGTGCTATTTGTTTTCTTCTTAATCAAACAAAACAGACCCAGTGATGTTCTGTGTATTTTGTTGAACAACAGACTCATCATCAGTGTGGAAAAGCATTGCAGGCAGTTGAAAAAGCCTCCTCTTTTACATTGCATAAGCATGTCTGTAAGGAAGTCCCCTCAAGGAAGATAGACCTTTCTTTAAATCAAGGTCCAGAGCTGCATGCAATATAAGACAGTACATGTTATTGTACTCTGAATTTAAGGCATGATGTCCACAAAGCATACATGTCATTAACAACATAAACTACCAGGAAAAACTAACACAACAATACAAACTCGAAAAAAATTCTTGGTCTTCTTAATTTTTCATTCACTCAGTTATTTCAGCATACGTTTTTCTTTAGGTCTTACACAGAGTAGGGTTTAAGCACCAGTTTCAGTGTACTCATTACCACACTACTGATATGAAAAGTGCAATGCATATGTCCCATGTGGCGTTTTGAAAAGCTGAACAGCATGGGAAGCTGTAAGGGAAACTGCAGTCTTCCACCTGGCCATTTAGCAGACAATGAGCCACATGTTTGTCACCTCTATTTTAATTTTCAAATATGCAACTAGATAACATGCTAATAGCTTTCCTTCAACTCTCAACCAGACTACACACCAACACAAAGTTCCATCATATAATATGAACAGTCAAAAGCTTATGACATGCCTTTTACACTCCATAGTCCATGACACCTCAAATTTTACAAATTCCTTGTAGATTTAAAAAATATCTAACTATTCTAAGAACAGCAGAACTTCATTAAGAATTCATACTTAGAGTATTTCTTGAGCTCTTCTGAAGTATCATCCACCATGTTGCTCTGTTTAGCTTCACGTGCCATCGCCCTGTAGAGTTTACAAGCCACAACAGCCTTGACCATGGCTTCCTCTCCGTGTTGCCAGAAAAACATTGCCAACTTCTGCCTTTTCATTAATACTGCCCAAACTAGGAGGTCATTATAGGGGTAGATAAAGCCAGATGACTCATAGTTCTCTGTGAAGTTTGTATCTTCTTTTGATTTCTTCTTAGACTTAGGGAAAGCAGTGGATCTTTCCTATAGATTGAGGTTTTTTAAAAATAAAATCTTGATGAATGTTTAAAGTTCAGATTCATGAAATTAAATTGCATGCAACTTTGAATTACAAGGAGCAAGACACTTGATTATTATACACATTTAAGTAATAAACCACAGCTAGGATCACATTTATATGAACAATGAGAAGAAGTAGGTAACATTAGTGGCAACAAAACATTCCTTTCTCTCTACTCATGCCATTTGTAGCCCTCCATTCCACAGTTATAGCAAGATCCTACTTTGACTTAATGTTCAGAAATTTGGTGATACTACATTTCCTTGAACAAAAGCCCTTAGCAACAAAGGGACGGAAGTTAAAAATATCACAGAAGGCATCTGAGCTTGATTTCAACACTGAACTGCAGGATTTGCACTTAGTGAACAGTGAGTAGTACACCAGTTCCACCAAAATTTAAGTAGATTTATAACAACTAATAGCCTGACCAAAGTATGTCTAAAATCTGTCAATAAAATGATCAGCAGACTATTATGTCCTAAGCAAAGTATAGAATAAATGGTCACATTACCTTGTACTTGTAAGGCTGTGCTGTTCTGAAGAACTGAGAATGCAAAGTACTTTCAGCAGATCCCATTCTGCTACCCGACTGATTACTCGGATGAATGGAATGAGAGAGGTTCTGAGAAAAGCTGGAGAGCACTCTCTATATCACCACAAAACGCAAGCAGAGAAACACAAATTAGAAATCAAATTTGCAGTACATGTTTCTGATTGCAATAGTGCCTGGAGAAACTGGCGTCACTCGAAGACTAGTGAGTCAGAAATCACTCTAACTGCCACTGGAGCTTATGAGGAATTTTTTTTTCCTCATAAATCTAAAAATAGTTTATTTCATATCTACTTTAAAAGAAGTATTATTTTTTCTGAATCTTTACATTCAAAATACTGATTTGCTCAACAGCATTCATCAATTGTGATGAATGGGCTTTCACCAGATTGGAACCTGGAAGCTCTTCTAACTGCCTACATTTCTAAAGAGTGTCGTGAGGTCTTTAAAAGACAAAAGTTCTCTGAATTTTTTACTGACCATTTACTTTGAAGGATACCATGTCTAGCACTCTTGGGAATGCTGTTCAGTGTTGACTTAGAAGGAAGAATATTACCATCTGAATCGATAACACGCCTCCATCCTGCTCCTAATATATGGTCACATGGTTTCACTCATCCCTGTTAAGGTCTTACTTCATGAGGATATAGTGAAGAGTGCTAGAACTGCTCAAATATCTCTTTCTAATCAATGTATTAAGACAGTGACACACAAGAAGCTCTATCACTGTGCTTCTACTCGCTCCATTTAACACTTTTACATTATTTCTCATTTTCCCAAAGGTTCTATTAGTCATTATAGTAGTACATGGGGGTGAAAAGTTTTTGTTTGCTTTTTAACATATGGAAGTGTTTTGACTTCAAAAACCAGGGAGAATTCTTGTGCAGTACATCTACTTATTCTGTGCTGTTGGGAATAATATTTGGTTAATTTATTGAGAAGTTTACACTGTTTTCAAGCTGGTGATTGTGGAAAGTAAAGAGTAAAACAGGGAAGTGTTAGTATATTTGCTCATTGTTCTGAAGCAGTTTTATCTGGGGTTTTGTTTGTTTGTACAAGTTATGCTACTGATATGCACACATGGTTGTACGGCAACACAGAATGCCAGGTTGGAAAGGGACACCAAGAATCATCTGGCCCAACCTTTCTAGGCAATAATATAGTGTAAATGAGATGGCCCAGCACCCTGTCAAGCTGAGTCTTAAAACTGACCAATATAAGAGAATCTGTTACTTCTCTTGGAAGATCATGGCAATCTGTAATTTTTCTCATTGTGAAATTTTTTCTTCTGGAGTCCATTTGGAATCTCTCAAGGACTAACTTTTATCCATTGTTCCTTGTCTTTCCAATGGGAATCCCTATAAAAAGGGAGACTCCATCCTCCTGGAAGTCACCCTTTATATGTACTGGTACATTGTAATAAGGTCTTCCCTAAGCCTTGCCTTCTCAAGGCTGAACAAACTCAGTTCTCTCAGCCTTTCTTCATATGGCAGGTCTTTCAGGCCTCTGATTATTTTTGTGGTCCTCCTCTGGACACCTTCCACTTTGTCTCCATCTTTTTTGTACAGTGAGGACTAAAGCTGCACACAGTATTCTAGGGGTGGCCTGACAAGCGCTAAGTAGAGTGGGACAATGACTTCTTTATCTGCACTGGTAATGTCCTTGTTGCAAGCCAGTATCCTGTTAGTTTGGGTTTGTTTTTTTGGTTTTTGGGTTTGGTTGTTTTGGGGTTTTTTTTGCCTCTGCAGCAAACAGACATGGCTGAATGTCTGCCTGCAGATGGGAATTACTGAACAAATTCCTCGTTTTAATTTGCTTACATGTATGTCTTGTTTTTTTTATTAAACTGTCTTTGCCTCAACCCATGGGTTTTCTCATATTTACCTTTCCAATTTTCTCCTCCATCCTGCCAGTGGGGAATGAGCAAGTGACCTTGTAGGGCCTAGTTGCCAGCTGGGATTAAACCACAACACTTGGGTGGGAAGACTTATCACTAGTACTGAGCTGCTTCTAAAAGATTAAAATACTTGCTCAAAATTTGAGTCAGGGATACCCATATTATTCTTCACTATGCCTTGCAGATATACTCTAAGTCTAGTTAATGCCTATTGAATTCAGTATTTCTGAACTTGCAGTGCAAGTTGCAAGAACAGAAGTGGGAAACAATTTTGCAAACCATAAAATGGTAGTTGGAACAGCAGTGTCAGTTTTTATTGGTGGATGACAGACAACACACACAACCCAGCTATCAGACTGAACTAATCACGAGTGGTCTTGACAAGGAAGGGAGAACTCTGGGGAGGGATTTGTCTGTTTTATTTGCAAGCTCTCCACCGCTTTGAAAGAGATTCATAAAACAGACAAGGATTGCATACATTTAGCTGATGCTCTCCAGACAAACCACAATGAAAACCTAAGGTGTCAGATTTTGGCTTTTGTTCATAAGCAGTCATAGTCACATTACAGAAGTTACCTTGTGTTTTCTGTAGAGATCATTGTAGACAATTCGGAAATGCTTCCGTGTGTAGCTGCTCCGATAAGCTCCACCAAGGAGATACTCTATCACCAATCCAATATCAATGAGTGTTATCTTGTAATCCAAGGAAAGGGTATTCTAAAACATGCAAGGTCACAAGCATTTCATGATGCTTTTATACGCAACATTCAACCATGTCAGAGCCCTACCACTATGAGATGAGTCTGGAAGAGTGAGCTACTAAGAGCTCCTGCTTCTGTCAGGAAAGTGTACACAATCAGTAGTCCTATGAAATTCCCCTGAGAGGGAGAATACAGGCACATACAGGCACAGCCAACATCTTCATATTGAAAAGTACGGTATCTACTGCACCCATAACTCACAGGGACAAATATCACCATCTTCATATGACCCAGATGCATTTAACTGTAAGGACAATGGTTCTTCAGGTTAATCACTGTCAGACAGACTGCTAAGAGTCATCTTCCAATAACAACAGAAAATGACCAAGGTATGATTTGTTTATTTGGCTAGCTCATTATTGAAAAAACAAAGAAGTGAATGAATCCAGTATTTAACAATGCAGACCAATTTTTCAAGACTACTAATTCCTTGTAGAGGCTGCCATTGCAACTGGGACAGCAGTGGACTAGCTGCGCCTTCTGAGTCTTTCACCACTTGTGTTTAAAGCACCACTGCTTCCCAATTCTTCTGCACTGTCCCTCCAACACACAGGGTTTCTGACCAGTTCTCTTAAGAATACATTACTATCCATGCAAATTTTAGTGATTATTGATAAAACCTTAAACTGTTCTTCAACAGTTCTTACTGTTCTTGAAAGTGAAAAACAAGCTTGTACACAGATGTGACCAGAGGCACTATGTAATGTTAGCAGTTACTTCCTTTTTTTAACTGTTAAAAGCCATTTTCTTCATTAGATTGATGTACTACTTTTTCAACACATTTCAGTGGGAAAGCTCAGTACAGCTAACTAAGGCCACCCAGCCCTTAGGAGCAGAAGGCACCAACATGCTGAGCACTATTGGGCGAAAGCACATTTCACTGAATAGAGTTCTGTCATTCAGAGTTAGGCAAATAGGTCTCACTACCCCTATTTGTAGATACAAAATATTCAAAAAGGTATTTTGTGTTATCAGGTCTAACTGCTATCTATCTCCACTCAAATGTAGCAGCAGTAACTCCCATGTTAATGGAGGAAGTATTCTGAAAACCACATTCACAGCACTCTGCTAAGTATTACTATGTGTAGTAAGACTGCAATGACACAACCCCATTCACATACCGCTTATGCAAACTTACAAAAGCTCAGGTGAAAAAGGCTTTTCAGCAGTTAGACCTGTTTACAGGTCCCCAGTGAGTTTAGCTTACCCAACTATAGGAAGTTTTGAAACTAGGTACCCATTTTCTACCTAAATTCTACTACAGAAAGTGCCAAAAGCTTCCCTTTAGATCACACCTGAATTTTCCCAGTGTTCTGAGATGTAATCAGGCTATGGAATTTAGGAGAGAGATCATACTAAGAAGAAAACCATTTCAGCATGAAAGAAAAAGACAAAATTCTCAACGTGGAAAAGTTCAAAATATTTTCAACACTGAGTTCTTCCAATTCTGTCACATAAATTAGACCTCAAACATGTCCGTCATCGAGGGAAAACACAGAAAACAGCTTGCTATGGAAACCAGAACACCCTATCTATAGAACCATTATGGTACTGACGTGAAAGTCACCCACAATAATAAAATCACATCAGAATCCCACTATGTGAGATCACAGAACTCTGCAAACAGTCAGACTTACCATTTTATTTTATCTTGGCATTCATACTCTGGAAAGAATTAGCCAATTAATCTAGTTTTGGATCTAGGCACTCCTGCATCCTAGGCGTCTAGGAGACTAGATGCAGACTAAACAGCTCATCCCTTCCTAGCTAAGCAGCAGGGTGAGGTGCCAGACATAACAAAAACATGAAATAAATTAACTGTGTAGCCACATAACAAGGATGACACTAAACTAGTAACAGAATCAGTGTTCCATGCAGTAGTCATCCACTGCCACCTTCTGTTCTCCTAGGCAGCACAGCACATTAAAATTGTACTTTATCTTGTCACTGTTTTTTTTTTGTTTGTTTGTTTTTTTTTTTACTGCTCAACCAGGAAAGACTTTTTTTAGCTTTTGGGGAAAAAAAGAAAACCTTAAAGCAATGAGCATAATTACTGCACTAATCCACTGAGTTGTACAATCACTTCATAATATCACTTCAGTAACTTAAGAAAGAGTCTGATCTACATAAGCTGCATGGCTTTGAAATTAAGGTACAGGACCCTTGAAAACACTCAGTAATAGTACGCTAGTTAATTGGTTAGGGGAATCAGTGGGATAAATACAAACCCATTAACTATAAATAGTAATGAACTCATCACTTCTATTCCTAAAATTCCCCTTTATTCATAAAATTACACAGTGGTGTATGTTGGAAGGGACCTTAAAGGTCATCTAGTTACACCCTACCAGTCTGGTCTTGAACATTTCCAGGGATGTGGCATCTACCATCTATCTAGGTAATGTGCATTACCTAATAGCAGTGTGCCAGTAGATGTTAAAAGTTCCAAGCTACCAGTTTCACTTCCCAACTTTTCCTATATCTATTACCTGCTTGACATCTTGGACTAGGTGATGCAATAGTAGATTTGATGGTCCTTGTTTCTGTGGTGTGAAAAGAAAAGATAATAAACAACCATGTTAGTCCACATTAGGAAATCAATACAGTAAAAGAAAGTAGCTAAAAGATCTTCAGGACAAACTCAAATTTTCACTGCAAACTTCTTCAAAAACATTTAAACACCAGTCTCAGCATCTCTACTACCTTAAATCTTGACATATTTTAGAAAGAAGCTGGTAACACTTTGGTTAAATGACATATGATTTTCAGCAAGTCAAGCACGTATCATACACCAAATTAAAATCAGAACATATTTCTCATGAGTTTCAGGTGAGTACAAGTCTAGTTTATGTCAATGAATCATGAAAAAAAGAACTGGGGTATCAATTAAAAAATGCAACACTACAGTGAAAAATCACAAAAATACATAATTTTCAAATAAAATTGTGACCTAATTATCAAATCTCTTAAACAAAACGGTATTCTTTCTACGCATTCTTGTCCAAAGTTGTGCACTGGGATTTTGAATACTCACTGTATTGTAGAGTTCTTCCAAACGAGATATGGTAAGGAAACGGTGAATGTTCACGCCATGCTCTATTAAGAGTTTCACAAAATCTACACGATCCATCACTAGAGCATCCAGCATTGCCTGTTCCAAGGCTCCAACCTCCAGACAGAGATGAAGGAAAAGCTTAGAAAATTATTGTCTTCTTTTGGAAAAACAAACAAACCCAAAAAACATTCCTGAACAGTCAGAGATTGATTTGCCACAATAATTTGCCTCTACCTATACTTAAAGTGCACACTACGAAAGAAAAATATGCTGGAGGAAGTACCTGTGTAAAAAAATCCAACAGAGACTGGAAACTCCATACACTTAACATCTATAGAGACTTCTACAAAACTACCTTTATAACCAGACTGATAATACATTCTCTGCTCTCTAATTTCCTTCAGAAGCTAATGCATGATAATGCAGGCAGTGGTAGGAAGCTTTTCTTTTTTGACACATGACAGAAGCCATTTCAAGGTACTAC
Organism: Eubucco bourcierii; assembly: GCA_013396675.1. NCBI lineage: Eukaryota > Metazoa > Chordata > Aves > Piciformes > Ramphastidae > Eubucco > Eubucco bourcierii. The sequence continues at coordinate 14,246 of VWZE01013893.1, read as the reverse complement.
ATTTCAAGAACTCTTCACAGAACTTGAAGTTCTTTAAAGCAGACTTCTTTTTCAAGTATGAGAGAGAATCTGTATTAAGAAAAACTCCCTCAAAGTCACCACAAAGCAGAGCTCTACCTACAACAGTGTCTGAAAAGTGAAAGAACTGTAGTCACAGCACTTGCACAGAGTTCAGAAGGATTTCTACACGCAAAATAGCAATGGAATTGGACATACGAGGGCTATGTAAACCTATATAAAGAATGTCTGCAGAACTATGCTGGTTTGAGGCTAATTAGAATATTTTAATAGAGAAAATTACACCATAGACTGTGAAAGGAAAACATGGTGATGTCTACTTCACTCATAGGCTTGCTGAGATGTTTGGGAAAAAGAAATCAAAACATAGATAAGGCGTTCTCCGTCTGTCTCTCTCTGGGGGCACAACGTCTCGGGTGGTCTAGCTTCTGGCTCATGTTTGCCAATTAATTTTCACTAACCACTTTTCTTCCAATCCCCCTGGCCGATCCTCCTAATTCACCTTGTGTGTAAGGCAAACCTTGGGGTAAGGTATAGGGGTGGGGAGAAGGTGGAAGGATGTTTGGGAGCCCCTCCTGGGGTCTCTGATTTCTGGGAGGGGTGTTGCATTTCTGTATTACCTTTAACTTGTATATTTCTGTAAATATTCCTGTATATAGTGTATATATCTGATT
>VWZE01013890.1:0-16461 GCA_013396675.1 Eubucco bourcierii | reverse complement strand
ATCTAGTATACAAAATTTCAGTGTCTAAATGTAACACAACAATGTGGCATAAACAATCGGTCCATGAGGTGGATTTAAGAGCAATTGGTTCATGAGGTGGCTTGAGGACAGAGTTCAGAGAGTTGTCATCAGTGGCACAGAGTCAAGTTGGAGGCCTGTAGTCAGTGGTATTCCCCAGGGGTCAATACTAGGTCCAGTTTTGTTCAGTATATATAAATATATTAATTACCTGGATGAGGGCATTGAATATACCCTCAGCAAGTTTGCTCATAATACAAAACTGGGGGGAGTGGTTGAGACCCTGCCAGGCTGTTCAGTCATCCAATGAGATCTGGACAGAAGGGAGAGTTGAGTGAAAGCTAACTACATTAAGTTCATTAAGGACAAGTGCAGGGTCCTGCCTCCGGGGAGGAATACCAAGAGGCACCAGTACAGGTTGGGGGCTGCCCTACTGGAAAGCAGTTCCATGAAAAAAGACTTGGAGTCCTGGTGGACAACAAGTTCTCCATGGCATAGCATTATGCCCTTGTGGCAAGAGAGTCAATGCCATATTAGGGTGTATCAGGAAATGTGTGTCCACCAGGTCTAGGGAGGTTCTTCTCCTGCTCTACTCTGCCCTGGTGAGACCACATCTAGAATACTGTGTCCAAAATTGGGTTCCCCAGTTCAAGAGAGATAGGGACCTACTGGAGAGAATCCAGTGGGATTGAGAGACCTGGGGCTGTTTAAGTCTGGACACAAGAAGACTGAGCGATCTGATCAGCATCTATAAATATCTGAGGGGTGGGTGTCAAGTGGATGGGACCAATCTCTTTCTGGTGGTGCGCAGTAATGAGACAAGGAGCAATGGGTACAAACTTGAACATAAAAGGTCTCACATCAACATGAGGAGAAACTTCTCTACAGTGATGGTGACAGAGCACTTGCCTTCTCTGGACACTTCCAAAACCCACCTGGATGCTGTGCAAACTACCCTAGGTGATCCTCCTTTGGCAATGGGGTTGGACTTTGTGCTGGTTTGAGGCTAATTAGAATATTTTAATAGAGAAAATTACACTATAGGCTGTGAAAGGAAAACATCATGACGTCTACTTCACTCATACGCTTGCTGGAGAATTGTTTGGGAACACTAACCAAAACATTAGATAAGTCAGTCTCTCTCTGTCGCTTGCTGGAACAGGAGCTGCTGGTGGGATCTAGCAGCTTCTGGGCTCTGGTTCCTCTGCTGATTAATCCTCACTAACCACTTTTCTTCTAACCCTCCTTGACCGATCCTCCTAAGTTACCTTGCACATAAGGCAAACCTTGGGGTAAGGTACAGGGGTGGGGAGAAGGTGGAAGGGTGGTTGGGAGCTCCTTCTGGGGTCTCTGATTTCTGGGAGGGGAGTTGTGTTTCTGTATTACCTTTAACTTGTATATTTCTGTAAATATTCTGTATATAGTGTATATCTCTGCTTGTACATTGTGCAAATCTGTAAATAGAGCTTCATCACTTAACTTCCAGCCGACTGAGTTCTAGTCTGGGTCATTTTACAAAGTGTGGGTGGGCAGGGAACTCCCAAACCTTCACAAACTTGATGATTTCTGATTCTGGAATTCTTGCTAGCTGCAAAGGTTACAGCTTACTGAAATTCAGCAAATGTGATGCCCATCTACAGGAAGGGCCAGAAGGAGGATTTGTGGAACTATAGGCCTGTTAGGCTGTCCTTAGTGTTGGGGACGATTACAGAGAGACCCATCTTGAGTGTCATCATGCAGCACATACAGGACCACCAGATGATCAGGCCAAGCTGACATGGTCTTAGAAGAGGTTAGTCTTGCTGAACTAACAACCACCTGTGACTAAGTGACCTGCTAAGTGGATGAGGAAAATGTTGGGTATGTTGTCTGCATAGACATTTTGTGACACAGTCTGGTAGAATGGAACCCGGTGGTGTTGATTGACAGCCAGTTGATTATGAGCCAGCAGTGTGCCCAGTTGGCAAAGAAACCAAGCACCCTGGCTTGTATCATCATTCCTGGAGGTTTTTAAAGGATGCTTAGACATGGTGCTTAGGGATATGTTTTATTGGCCAACTTGACAATACTGGGTTAATGGTTAGAGTTGAAATAAATTCTCTTTTTCAACAGAAAACATTTTATGGTTCTATAACAGGCTGAATTAATGCATGTATATATGTATTTATGTATATATTTGTCAACTAGCAGTTTATTATTCTCAAAATAAGATGATTGTAATAACAGATTTTGTATCAGAAAAAAAAACAAACCACAAAACCACAAAACAAACAAACCCCAACAACCCCAAATTAACAGAATAATCTTTTTTACTCTCTTACTTTTTGAATAAAAACATCACATCCAAACACACTTCTATTTTTACCTTTAAGAAATAAAATCGATGCAGAAATTATTTCTCAAGCACAGTGGTTTACTTTCCTTCTGTTTCCTAAGTATTTTTCATTTATCACAACAAAGTTATAAACATGCAGGACATTCTGGTTCAATAGGCATTGGAAAGATAAGCTTTTCCAATTGCTACTAATGTCCCCATTTGATATAAATCAATTTTGCCTTCCACTTCTAAAGATGAAGAGACTGCAGCACTTCTCCGTAAAACCATTTTTTCATGACTTCATATGGTAGGACACTTTTATTTTCATTGAGCAGAATACAGTAACTGAAAGTTTTGTCTTTCCTAATATCTTTATTAGTTTGACCAGGAGCAGCCTAAGGTCTGTCTGATCCCTGAGCTGGCACAGGTAGATGTAGTAGCAGGTTGTGGAAAAAAATGTGTTTAAGGAGCAGGACTCAGGAATTATTTGTGCAAAATTATAATTATAGAATCACAGAATCATAGAATGGAAAGGTTGGAAGGGAGCTCAAAGATCACCCAGTTCCAACCTCCTGCCATAGGCAGGGACACCTCCCACTAGTACAGGTCACTCAAGGCCTCCTCCAACCTGGCCCTGAACACCTCCAGGGAGGGAGCAGCCACAACCTCCCTGGGCAACCTGTGCCAGTGTCTCACCACCTTCACTGTAAAGAACTTCTTCCTAACATCTAGTTTCAGTCTCCCCTCTGTCAGTTCAAACCCATTGCTCCTTGTCCTGTTATTCCCAGACCTTGTCAATAGTCACTCCCCAGCCTTCCTGTAGGCCCCCTTCAGATCCTGGAAGGCTACTCTAAGGTCTCCTCAAAGCCTTTTCTTCTCCAGGCTAAAGAACCTCAACTCTCTCAGCTTGTCCTTGTAGCAGAGCTGCTGCGGCCCTCTCAGCATCTTCCTGGCTTCCTCTGGACCCACTTCAACACTTCCATGTCCTTCCTGTGCTGGTGGCTCCAGAACTGCACACAAGACTGCAGGGGGGGTCTGAGGAGAGCAGAGCAAAGGGGCAGAATCACCTCCCTTGCCCTGCTGCCCACACTGCTCTTGCTGCAGCCCAGCACACAGTTGCTGTCTGGACTGCACTCACACTGCAGCCTCATGTTGAGTTTTCATCAACCCAGACCCCCAGGGCCTGTTCCTCAGGGCTGCTCTCCAGCCATTCCCTACTCAGCCTGTATTTGTTCTTGGGATTGTGCCTACCCAGGTACAGGACCTTACACTTGACCTTGTTGAATTTCATGAGTTTGGCCTGGGCACACCTCTGCAGCCTGTCCTGGTCCCTCTGGATGGACCCCTGCCCTCTAGCAAGTTGACCATGCCACACAACTTGGTGCCATCTGCACACTTGCTGAGGGTGCACTCCATTCCTCTGTCCATGTCACTGACAAAGATGTTAAACAGCACTGATGCCAGCACTGACCCCTGAGGGATGCCGCTTGTCACTGGTCTCCAGGTAGACATTTGATCACCATTCTCTGTGTGCCACCATCCAGACAATTCCTTATCCAGCAGTACTCCACCCATCCAGTCCATGTTTTTCCAATTTGGTGACCAATTTGGTGGCTAAATGACTGCATCATCTAAGCCAACTAGCTCTTTCTGTGGATAAAGTAGATTTTAAAAGTACCTCCTACTGACTTTCTTTTGAAAATTGTTCATGTATCTCACTAAATTAAAAAAAAAAATGACTACAACTAATAACATAGCCTGAGGAAAATTACTAGCTGTGATGATACAGAGGTCAGAACTTTCAGACTGCTTAGCAGCTCGAATAAATAATCCTCCTAAGGCTTTGTTCTGATTGTGCTTTATAGTCATCTCTGGTCGAATTAAACTAGCCCAGAAATGCTACTAAGTATACCACAGAGAGTGAGTTATTTACCAATACAACAGTCAATTTAAATTTCAATGAACATTTCAATGGAGATTAACATTTCCTTATGGTGTTCATTTCTGTTAACTCCCGCTATGATTTTTTTTTCATATTCACTATAGCTCTTTTCTCCCATGATTGACACACAAATAACATTAAACAAGAAATTTTACACACAAAAAAAAGAAAATTAGTTGTTTATATAACACTTTTGCCTGCAGAAATCATTGAAAAATCACCTGGTTAATTCTGCATTTCTTTCTTTGAAAATGGCCATGTTAAGTGTTGGGAAGAATTGAACTGCAACCAAACTAAAGGCCTCTTCACATTCTGCTTTTGGATTAGACATCACATTTTCACCAAAATAAACTCAATTAGACATTCCTGTATTAGGATCTTGCAGGTTAGATAAAAACGCAGTCTTATAAATTACAGAAATATGTAATCTGTGCTCTTTTGTTAATTTATAGTGGTAGCATATAATAAAAGCAAAATATAGACAGTTGGTCTTCTTATTTGTCAACACTGCCATATCAAGGTTTGGTTTTTAGTCCAAGGAAGAAAGAAAAATATCAATCAAAGCTTTCATAAAGAAAAATCCTTCTAAATGATACTGCACTTTTCATCACAAGAATCAACTTATTCACTAAATATCAGATAATTAACTTTTTTTATCTACTTTTCTAAAAGAACAAAGACTGTTGCTCATACCTAAATACGAAACTCTCAGGGAAAATTCATATCCTTCAGTTAAAACTTCCAACTTTTGCTGCAAATGAGTAACTGTAATCTCCTACTCTCACGCATAATTGACTTATCTGGACATAATCATTTTAAACAAAGAGGAATCTCTTTTTTATGACCAGGTGACCCATCCATCTGGAGGATGTGAGGAAGGCTGTGGATGTAGTTAACCTGGACTTCAGCAAAGCCTTTGACACTGTCTGCCATGGCAAACTCCTGGTAAAGTTGGCAGCCCATGGCTTGGACAGGGTTGTACTGGGTTAAGATCTGGCCAAATGGCCGGGCCCACAGAGTGGTGGTGAATGGTGCCACAGCCAGTTGGCAGCTGTCACCAGTGGATCAGTGCTGGGCCCAGTCCTGTTTCATATCTTCATTGATGATCTGGACAAGGGGATTGAGTCCAGCATCAGTGAGTTTGCAGATGACACCAAATTAGGAGCATGTGTCCATCTATTGGAGGGCAGGAGGGCTCTGCAGAGGGACCTGAACAGGCTGCATAGAAGGGCACATCCCAATGCCATGAGTTTTAGCAAGTCCACGTGCAGCGTTCTGCACTTTGGCTACAACAACTCCATGCAGTGTTACAGGCTGGGGACAGAGTGCCTGGAGAGCAGCCAGGCAGAAAGGGACCTGTGGGGACTGATTTACAGAAGCTGAACATGAGCCAGCAGTGTGCCCAGGTGGCCTATATCAGGGATATTGTGGCCAGCAGGAGCAGGGAAGTCATTCTGCCCCTGTGCTCAGCACTGGTCAGGCCACACCTTGAGTGCTGTGTCCAGTTCTGGGTCCCTCAATTTAAGAAAGAAGTTGAGGTGCTTGAAGGTGTCCAGAGAAGGGCACCGAGGCTGATGAGGGACCTGGAGCACAGCCCTGTGAGAAGAGGCTGAGGGAACTGGGGGTGTGCAGACTGCAGAAGGGGAGGCTCAGGGCAGACCTCACTGCTGTCTACAACTATCTGAAGGAAGGTCATTGCCAGGCAGGGTTTGGTCTCTTCTGCCAGGCACTCAGTGACAGAACAAGAGGACACAGTCTCAAGTTGTGCCAGGGAAGGTCTAGGCTGGATGTTAGAAGGAAGTTCTTCTCAGCAAGAGTGATTGGCATTGGGATGGGCCATCCAGAGAGGTGGTGGAGTCGCAGTCCCCGGGAGGTGTTTAAGAGAAGGCTGGATGGGGCACTTAGTGACATGGTTTAGTTGATTAGAAGGTGTTAAGTTGGACTCTATGATTTCAGAGATCTTTTCCAACCCGGTTAATTCTGTGATTCTGTGATTATAGTAAATTACATTTATAAGACATCATAAGATCTTGTTGCAACCACTGTTAGTCATCATGTTTCATCATTAAGCCAGTCATACACTTAGTTTTTCCTTATCATGGCTTCTTTCTTCATGGAAAATAAAGAATCTTTCTTTTTCTCTTTCTCTTTTTTTTTTTTTTTTAATTATTAAATAAAATATTCCAGGTTGCAATAAATTAAACTACGGAAAATGCAACACTCGAATTAAGAAAAAAAAAAATTAAAGCAGAGCAGAGAGGAAAAATATAAGAATGTATAATAGTCATATAATATATTGGTAGACACTATATATTATAAAAAATAGCAATTTGTGTAGCCTTGTGTTTCTCCTTTATTTGTAACATAGAAAAATACATGTTACCTGCAGATAGCAGAAAGTTTATGCTTCCCTTGTACATTAGTAAACCACGTAAAAATCACATAACATTTTAAATTTCACTCTTCTTCATCAGGCTGTTTCTTTGAAATCAGAGTTTTCACTTGTTGATGTTAATTAACTTTTGTTTCTAATTGAGAGAAGCAAATTTTTAGGTCATTTATAAGGAGTATTTCAAGAGTCACATTTTCTACTTTGATATTATGTCAACACATAGCTAAGACATTTTATGAAAAATGTCACTTTCATTTAACAGATTATTCTGATAAAGACAGTTAAACATTTCAGTTCAAATTTCTGTTGAGAATGGTAATATTTTCTCAAAGAAAAATTATGAATTATTTTTAATTACCCAAATACCCTATGTAATTTTGTTGGTTTGTTTGTTGTTTTTTTTCACACCTTGGATATTATTTTCTCATTTGTACTGAACTTGCTTAAATTGTATTCCTTAGACACATTGGGTTTTTTTAATACATCCTTGTTACGAATGATGCAAAATTAACAATTGATATTAATTTTGGTATCCATGCAGAGATTGCTAATAACTATGAAAACTGTTTATTAACATTAAATCTCACCAGAAAACTTAGTTACAAGGTTAAAAGCACAGGGTTTGGAAGTTTATACGCACAGGGAACAGGCAAAACTGGAACACTGTAAGAGGTACCCAGCAAACACAAACATTTTTACTGGAAGAGAAGATTCCTGCAGTCACTACACTACTGGCAATTCATTATCCTGCTTGGATAATGAATGCATGGACACAGGAAGCTCCTTTCTGCTTATGGCAGAAGGCAATTAGTCATTACAAGAGGCTTGAAGTATTTACTCACACAATAGTATCAGACTACCCAAAGCATAGGAGGGATTGCTGTCAGTGGTCTCAAAGCCGTTAGAGGCTTTGGAGTTTCCCCAGGCTCTTTTCTCAGGCAGCTGGGGGCTGGCACAGGCTCTGACCTGGTTCCTCTTGACTCATGATTCACCAGTAGCCTTGCAGAGGGGCAGGTAGGATGCAATGCCATGTGCAGGTTTGGCACAATGTCAGGCTGGCTGTGCAGGCTGAATGCCTGTAGGCATTTAGAGTCTGTGCCTGGTCGTGGAGTTCCACACAGCTCAGGATGCAATGAAGCAGCAGCAGCAGCAGCACATGAATACAACGCCAGAGAGTACGGATACAAGAGCATAGCACGTTGTACTATCTGCTCATATCCTTTTATCCTTTTATCCAACCTGAGACTAATGGGCATTTGGACATAAATTAGCCAATCAGAATGGCACTTTGTCAAGCTTGACCGTATTAGGCAAAGGCATAGGCTTACTTTACCCAAATTTGGGCAGGACATAGGCCTTACACAAGGCATACACAAGCCACGCGTGTGTACCTTGTTTACCACAGGATGCAAACAACTCTGGGCAGGCCAGAGTCCTTAGACTCACTGGCTCCAGGTTCTTTGTCCTCTTTCCCATGGTTGCTTCTCCCCAAAACAGAAGGAGGGTGAGTAGAAAAGAATGTCTGGGCAAGCCAGGACATGTATAAGTCTATTTTGGCCTATTGAAGCCTATCACAACACTCATGAGAGCAGAGTAGAAGGGGAGAATCACCTCCCTCATCCTGCTGCTCACAATTCTTTTGATGCAGGTCAGGATACAGTTGGTCTTCTGGAATGCAAGTGCACGTTGCAGGCTCACATTTAGGTTATCATCAACTGACACACCAAAGTCCTTCTTCTAAAGACTGCACATGAGTCACTCCTCACCCAGCCTGGGATTGGTCTACCACGACCATCCTGAACTAAGCTACTGAACGAGATGTGTTCTTACACGGGCAAATAGATAACTGCAGCTTAATTGGTTACTGCTTTGTGAGAGAGCCTCAACTTCTGGTTATGTGGAATCTTCCATCTCATGGCAAGTAGACCGTGGTATAAGTTTTCAGAATGCTATAAAAGCTCTTTTTCTTTTTTTTCTTATGCTTAAGTATGTGTGCCTATCTTTCTGTCTGTCTACCTATCTGTCTATTGTAAAACCATTATGCTTTATAATATCTGGGCAGGGAAGTGTAAGAGAAAAAAGTTTTTATGAAAATATGAAGAGATGTTGGAAAATATTCAGCAGTCATAGAAATTCAGTGTGAGTTGTATCCTGTAAATAATTAAATGCAGCATGGTAGTACTTTGCAGGAAGTGTAAAACAATACACATTTAATGAGACAATAGACAGGAAACAAAACAACATCTTCCTTCAGAAAAGGTTTTGGTTTTGTTGGGTTTTTTTGTGTTTGTTTACTGGTTTTGGTTTTGTTGTGTTTTTTTTAAACACAATAATAGTTGATGGTTTGTAACATTAAGAAACAGAAAAAAAAGCACATGAATTTCACTTCAAAATGAATGGGTCAATCAGTCAATTAATTTAAACTAAAAAAATTAAGATTACTACCCGAAGTAAGTTAGTAGCCATCAAGGTGTCACAAATACATACTAAGATAACAATAGAAGAACACTAGTAGTCATTTTCTTTTTTTCTACCTGTGCAGCTGACATCTTTTACCCAGACCATCTGTTCTTTGAAATGAGAAAAAATTTGCTTTTGTTATTTAAGATTTATACTTCTCGCCCTATTAGGTGACATATCAATAGTCCAGAAATAAACTGCAGCATTATTGCGTGCTTTCTATAACTAACCAATAAGTTATCGAAGAATTACTAACAAACCCACAAAGTAGTTGCAATTCAGTATTCATTCCCCTGAAAAGTCACTAAAAATATATGAACAGAATTTAAACAGAATAAATTGTGTCTTACTTAGTAACAGTGAGCAGAATTCATTAAAAACACTGCTTACTGTAAATCCAGACCCACACAAAATAGAACTACTTTTCTGAATTGGTTGTGGCAATTAATGAGGCAGAAATTATAAAATATGTAGTCATTTTATTTCTGAAAAGCCCTGTCCACAAACTAGGTACAAATTAGTTAGATTGGGCTCAAATTTGTTCAGGAAGATCTTCACAAGAATGCTTATAGGGAATTCAGTCATTCAGGAAAATCAGAAGGTTGGAAAAGGTTTGCCACAAAACAGCTTTGTCTCACAAATAAAAGGCAGATTTGAGCCCTAAGGAACGTCTGTGCTACTCACGGTGGTGGAGTAGGAATTTGGAGCTGGTCTTTGTGGCAGTGTCTGCAACTGTGAATTGTAATCCAGCTGTGGATCAACGTGGCACAGGATCCAATGTGAGTAAACCTGCCAGAGTCCAAACTGACTGCAGACATTGCTACCATGGGCACAGATCGTGGGGCAGCACAGGGCCAATCAGGGCTGCTTGGCAGTGTGCCCAACAGCGGTAGTTTGTGGCAGAGGCAGATCTCTGCAACAGGAAGTCAAGATGTGACGGTCCGAAAGCAGGGACTGTGCTTTCTCCTCACACTTCTTCCAGATACCCCTCAAGGTGCTCCTCAATGTCTGACTTAGGATCTGACTCAAGGTCCAACTAGATAATGTATCCCATTGCCATATATATATATATATATATATATTGGGGCGAATTGCTCTTCCCCATTCAAACCTGTGGGGGTGGGGTAAGGTACTTGGTGCTTACTTCTTTCCACATTCCAAACCCCTGGAGTCAGAGGTGGTGGTGGGGAGTAAAACAGTTTCACGCCCCATTCAAACATCCAGTGGGGCAGGGATTTGAGTGTGCCCTGCCAAACTTCCTTAGAAGATGATCTCTTACAGTCCTTGTATTTGGAAGGATGGTGTTTTGGTTCGGTTTTGGGAGAAAGAAGTGAAAGCATGGAGTAGTTTATGATGTAGCTGTGATTTTCATTGGTAATAGAAGGAATGTGGGAGGTTATATTTTGCTGTGGATAATCACAGTTGCCTTTTGCCTCTGGGAATCTGTACTGAAGTGAGATCAGTCAGAAAATTAGTTTTGCGATGCTTTAATTTTCTCAATTTACGGTCAGAAAATACTATGATCAGAACAGAAAGAGGTTGGCAGTTGGATGCTGAGATGCAGACACAAGGTTTCCACTCACATGCTTTAGTCTCTGGCATCCTCTGAGACCTCACCCCTACACTTAACATGAGCTTACTGACCTGTGTAAGGTGAAGCACATTTCTTTATGGAATCTTTGTCTTGACCTGTGCAGTTGCTGTTCTTATCAAGTACAGTTTTTCTCATCTTTTGCCTTCAGAAATTGTCAGAGTCAACACCACCCCAGAGTCAAGACACAATACCAATATGTTTTTTAGGTCTTTCTCCTTGTTCATTTATTGAATATGAACATGCACTTTATATACCCTTCTAACAGACTGTTCAGACCAGCCCATTACAAAGCAATTGGTCCAAATCATTAAGGGACAAGCTGTTGCTCCAAGCAGCTGGCCCAAATCATCCAGATACAAACTCTCTTGGAATTCTCTAATTGTTGTAAAACTTCAAGGCGTAAGCTGTGAGAAACCAAGCAGATAGCTCATCACTATCTGTTCAGAACACCCCTTGTTTTGCTTTCATCCTGATTGTTTCTCATTCCTCTGGAGGCCACTTGCAGGTGGTATCCTCGACCCTTTTCATAGACTGAAATTTCAGCTTACAATTTAGCAATTAGCACAACTTGGATTGCTCGCATGTTGCGTTAATACAGAATGTTTCCCAACAAGAAATAGTAATGGGAAAACAATACCTAGTTACTTTCCACAATCTATAATTATAAAGAAACTATACAACCCTGATTATACATTTTAAATCACTGTGAGAATCAGTTGTACATCACTGATAAGAGGTCTGTAATGGGTTTGCTGAAATAATTCATAGAAATGAAGGTGAAAAAAATAAAGAAAGTATTGTGTCTGAGTGATATCTAGGTTGAATTTTGTGGCCACTTTTAGGATCTGACAGAAGAAATCCCAGACCACAGTTGTGAATGTCTTCAGAATATAGAAAGGGTTACAATAGTTGAGGAACAATATTTGGAGAAGGCAAAATCAGTGACTATCCCCACTAATAAGAGACAGGCTTTCCCTGCAGACCTTAGGAAATATTCCAAATGTTACTCACAAGTTGGTGTTAGTAGCTGTGAGAATTCCTCTTCTGATCCCAGTTAGGAAAGGCTTTCAGAAACACTTGCAGTCCAAAAACATGATGCAAAACCAGATCGAGCGAGCAGCCGCTTGGGAGCAAGAAGGCACATTGCCACGAGGAAGGGAGCTTTGAAGCTAGTGAAGAGTGCACACTTTTTGGCTTTCTAACATCTCCAAGGGTAATTACTGTCATAGTGTCACCAAAAGAAGGGGGAACCTCAACCTGTAGCAACCTAGGCTTGCCAAAGCATGGGGTACTGACACACAGAATGGGAAAGGGTCCACATGCTCTAATCCTTGCCCTAAGCGGGAAGGCACCTTCTCCAGTCCTCTTCCTCTGCCTTTGCATTTCTCCCATCTTGATTCCACAAGTGGGAGGGGGAAAGAAGGGTTTGAACACATTACCACAATTTCAAAAGGCTTTCTGGCTCCTCCAAAGACATTGACTTTATTGTTGCTCTGTACTTATAGCCTTTTCTAGGTAGAATGTCAACCAGGCTTCAAAAGCTGCTCAGAAGTAAATCAGGAGTTGGTTTTGGGTTCTTTCATTTTGTTTTTTTTTTTTTTCTGTATGCCTTTTTAAAAAAACCCTCATATTCACTGCAAACAAATAACAAATAGGACAAAGTCTTTTCATTTCAAAAGCATTTTCTTTTGAAATTGGAGCCTATTCTCCTCAAGGTTGACTCAGAGTTTTCCTCAGATTTTATTTGGGTCTAGAAGATGGCTTTGGTAACATTTAAATTGTCATTTTACTAGAAAACAACCAATTACAATCAGTTCTGAAGAAACTCCTTTTCCACATGACATGTTTCAAGCCCTGAGGTATGGATACAAAGCATTTTTAAAAAACTGTATACAAGGAAAATTCTTGGCTGCACAATGTCATCCAGAATTCAAGAAGAAAACGAGACACCTTTCTTCTCCACAGGTCAGAAATTTTGTTATTGTCATAGTAGTTCTTATCAAATGCCATTTCAATTCAGCAGAACAACAAACAATATTTTGCTTGAGTGACATGCAAAATATAGGTGCTCTGCTTTCACAGGAGTCTGTGTTGTATTGTGTAAAAGGTCTTAATAACACAAGGAGAAATGGCAGACATTCACAACTCTGGCAGTATGCCCTGGTAGGTGTATTGTGGGCCTCATTAAATCCTAAGCTCTGTTGCAGACTTCTGCACTTGTAAGGGGAAGTTAACAAGAGCAGAGTGAACTTGAAGATAGGAAAATAATGTCTTTAAAGATAAAGGAATTTAAAACCTGCCTGAAAACCATGGAAACCAATCCCTGGTCCTGACCACTTAATGAGCAGAACTCAGCAGAATTCACAAAAGATCAAAAGTTGACCCCAGAGAAGACTTTGGGCCTTCACCAAGAGACTGCCAGAGGATGTCCAAAGACCACTACCACACAAAACAGAGTATGTGTGATTGGGGCAGGCACTATGCAAATAATTCTGGGAAATCTGTTGCATGATCCCACCTTTTCTAGGGAATGTCGTACATATGCCTGTAACCTGTCTATATAGTCTTGATAATTCCAACCCCTGGTGCAGGTGTTAGGAGGATTAATCCCCTACATGCCCAGTGTCATTATAAATCAAGAATATCTACTTAATAACTCTGGTGATTGAGTTATAACTGCATCAGGCCCTGCTCTGGGAAAAACAAGTGAGGTACTGTAGCAAAGACAAGAAGAGACCTTGCCAGTACAGAGCTGTAAATAGTCTTTCAGTTCATAGAATCATAGAATCATAGAATGGTAAGGTTGGAAGGGACCTCAAGGATCACCCAGTTCCAACCCCCTGCCATTGGCAGGGACACCTCCCACTAGTACAGGTTACTTAAGGCCTCATCCAATCTGGCCTTGAACACCTTCAGGGAAGGAGCAGCCACAACCTCCCTGGGCAACCTGTTCCAGTGCCTCACCACCTTCACTGTAAAGAACTTCCTCCTAACATCCAGTCTAAACATCCCCTCTGTCCATTTAAACCCATTGCCCCTTGTCATTACAAGACCTTGTCAATAGTCCCTCCCCAGCCTTCCTGTAGGCCCCCTTCAGATACTGGAAGGCTACTCTAAGGTCTCCTCAAAGACTTCTATTCTACAGGCTGAAGAGCCCCAACTCTCTCAGCCTGTCCTTATAACAGAGCTGCTCCAGTCCTCTGATCATCTTCGTGGCCCTCCTCTGGACCTGTTCCAACACTTCCATGTCCTTCCTGCTCAAGAGGCCTGAAGTATTTACTCACAAAAATATGCTGGGACGATACCCAAAGCATGTGGTGGGCTGCTGCCAGGTCGGAACCTGTTAGAGGCTTTGGAGTTTCCTCAGGCTCCTGGGTGCTTCAGATAGAAGAGACAGACATCTCTGACCTGGTCTTGGCTCTCTTGGCAGCAGGCTCTCACGTGCAGGCAGATGTCTTGCAATGTGCAGTCCCGGCATGGTGTCACGCTGGCTGTGCAGGCCGAATGCGTGGAGGCATCAAAGCCTGATCGTGCTGCTTGGGGTCCCACCCAGCTCAGGATCAATGAGGTAGTAAAAGCACAATAGCAACCCCACTCAATGTGCTACCTGCTCAGCCTTTATATCCATTTCAACCTGAGACTGATGGGTCTTTGGACGTAGAATAGCCAATGAGGATGGCAGTTTGCCCAGTTAGCCCATATTAGGTGAAGTTGGGGCTTCCGTCCCCTTTCCTGCAGCCACCACCCCCAACACAGAGGGAGGGGGAGCAGGGGGAGCATGCCTGGGCAAGCCATGACATGTACAAGCCCACCTTTGGCCTATTCAGACCTACCACAACAATGTTAAAGAGTACTGGTCCCAGCACTGACCCCTGAGGGCTGCCACTTGTCATCTGGTTGAGACAGGCTTTGAAAACACTAATAAATATTTGAAATGCTCCGTCTACTAATGTTTGTTCATTATCTCACTATAGTTAGAGCAATCTGGTATTATCACAATTATCTCTTCATTCTTAGGATTTATTTTGGAATCTATAGTAAATACCGTAAATATTACATCACCTGTGACCTTAACAACCATGAAGTCTCTGCTGAACTGATTTAAAGAGATTCTGTTTGATTACTGTGCATGAAGGTTTTTTCCTCATGCTTTTTCCCCATAATTTTGTTACTTTCAAAAGAATTGTTAAATATACAGTGACATCCAATATGAGTGAACTATAAGTAGGAGAATCATAAAATAAGAGTAATCCCATAAAGTAATTATAATTTTATTTTTACTTTCGAAAGAATTGCTAAATATACAGTGGCAACTAATATGAGTGAATTACAAGTAGGAGAGGAATAAAACAATAGTCACTTTAAAAGGAGAAACAATTCATCTACATTAAAATGTTGGTCAGCAGAACACAGAGCTGACATTTACAAAGGTTATATTTGACTGTAATAAAATAAATGGCAGTTCTTTGTGTACACAACTGCCGACTAGCACTGCACATGTGTCTCTTGGATGCAATTATTTTTCATGTAATGGCTCCTTATTCAAGATGCAACAATCTGTTATTAGTGTTTGGTAAGTATTACTGACTGAGGGAAAAAACTAGTAATAATAACTGTGATGAAGGGAAAAGTAGGAAATCTAATAATGATGAAGGGCCCCACAGACCAGATGCACAAGGTATTTGTATCAAACCATAAATACCTGTTGTGGTAGGCCTAAGCAGGCCAGAATAGGCTTATACATGTCCTGGCTTGCCCACAGATATTTTTCTGCTCTCCCTCCCTCCATTTTGGGGAGAAGCAACTACAAGAGGACAAAGAACCTGGAGCCACTGAGTCTAAGGACCCTGGCCCTTTGCATCCTGTGGTGAACAAGGTACACAGGCTCAGCTTGGGTATGCCTTATGCAAGGCTGTGTGCTGCCCTAAAAAGGGTAAAGCAAGCCTTCACCTAATATGGCCAAGCTTGGTAAAGTGCCATCCTGATTGGTTATTCTGTCTCCAAAGGCCCATTTGTTTTGGGTTGTATTGATAAAAGGAGATGAGCAGGTAACACAATGTGCTCTGCCCTTGTATCTGTGCTCTCTGCCAATGTGTTCATGCTCCCTTATATCTTGAACTGCCTGCAAACTGCCTTCCAAGGGTTTACCAGGAACAGGCTCTAAATGCCTCCACGCAATCAGCCTGCACAGCCAGCGTGACATTGTGCTGAGACTGCACATCACAAGACATCCTGCCAGCACCTGAAAGTCTCCTGCAAAGACAAGCAGTCCTGGAGATACACAGATCATCCAGAGGAGATCAGGACCAGGTCAGAGTTTGGTTGCCTCCTTTCTCCAGCAACCTGGGAAGAACCAGAAGTCTCAGCTGATGACAAAAATTCCCTGAAAGCCTTTGGGTACTGTCTGAAGCTGTAGCCAGCCTGGCAGTTAGGGAAATAATTTTGTGAGTAAAAACTTAAAGCATCTTGTAATTCACCATTGCTTTCTGCCACAAGCAGAAAGGAGCTCCTGAGTCCATCTAGTGGGCAAGTAGAGTATTGACTGCAGGTGGTACACTGACCGCAGCAACCTTCTCTGCCAGTTCAATTGAGTTCAATTAATGTAAGCTATTATCAGTAGTTATTGCTAGAACCTGTTATAACCTGTATAAAGTTTCCATGACTGATGCAAACAACCAATTATTATTAAAATTAGTGATGAGGGTGGCAAGAGTTCTGAATATTGAATAGTAATAAAC
>VWZE01013887.1:14954-27438 GCA_013396675.1 Eubucco bourcierii | reverse complement strand
CAGCTCCTGGCAGCAATGCTGCAGCTGATGCTCCCCCAGCCGGGCTGGAGAGCGATGGGGTTGGGGCCAGGACTCCCCTAGGCTGGGTTGGGCACCGCGGGCTGTGCCCTCCTCCGGCCGTGCCGGGCACAGGGTAACAGCTCCATCTTCAGGCACCGCCCGGGCAGCCGGAGGGCACCGGCGGGCAGGGATGCTGGGAAGGGGTGGGGAAGTGACTGGGAGAGGATGGAAAAGGAGGAGAGAGGGGATGGGACTGCGAGAGGGGTGGCCAATGGACTGGGGAAGGATGGCGAAGCGCTGGGCCGGCAGAGCTAAGTCCCTCTCTTCCCACCTTCCCTCCACCCAGGACTGGCTGCCACCCACCTGCTCCTGTGCCAGCCCCGTGCCCGTGGCCAGCAGCTCCTCTGGGTGCTTGGCTCCTGGCCCCTCTCTGCTGCCCAGGTAGAAGAGCAGCAGGGCCTCCCTCAGCTCTCCCAGCGACTCTCCCACCTCTGCCTGGAAAGCCAACTTGAACCACAGCTTCACCTGGGCCTCCCACTTCACTGGAAAGGAGAAAATTGGCAAGGGCTGAATCACCCCTTTGGTGCCCACTGGGTCCCCCGGGCTGTGATGGGTGAGGAAGGAGCTTTGGGGCCAAGCACTGATCCCACACAGTCAGCAGAGCATCCAGGACAGGGCTAAGAGTGGAGGGACACAGCAAATCCCAGTTCCAGGGAGGTGGGCAGGGGCTGCCAAGCTCCCAGAGCTGCTCTGGCAGGTTTGCCCTGGGCAGATCCCTGTGGAAATCTCTTCTCAGGGCTGCTGTGGCACAGCCAGCAGCACTGCCTGGGGACCAGCTGCTTCCCCAGCTGCACAGCACTGCTGAGCTCAGCTGAGAACCCAGAATCTGGGAGGGAAGGAAGAGATTTCAGGAGAGAAACGACCACAACCCTCTTGCTGCATGGATTAAACCCGAGGGTTGTGGCCTGCTTGCAGCAGCCCACGGGGGCAGGACAGAGGAATGGGCACTGCTGGCCCTCAGGCAAAGCTGAAGCTACACAAGCAAGCCCTGGAGGTGCTCCTGGGCAGCACTGAGCTGCAGCTGGCTCAGGGCAGGATAAAGGCATCCTGGAGGTGCTCCTGGGCAGCACTGAGCTGCAGCTGGCTCCAGGGCAGCACAAAGGCATCCTGGAGGTGCTCCTGGGCAGCACTGAGCTGCAGCTGGCTCCAGGGCAGCACAAAGGCATCCTGGAGGTGCTCCTGGGCAGCACTGAGCTGCAGCTGGCTCCAGGACAGCACAAAGGCATCCTGGAGGTGCTCCTGGGCAGCACAAAGGCATCCTGGAGGTGCTCCTGGGCAGCACTGAGCTGCAGCTGGCTCCAGGGCAGCACAAAGGCATCCTGGAGGTGCTCCTGGGCAGCACTGAGCTGCAGCTGGCTCCAGGACAGCACAAAGGCATCCTGGAGGTGCTCCTGGGCAGCACAAAGGCATCCTGGAGGTGCTCCTGGGCAGCACTGAGCTGCAGCTGGCTCCAGGGCAGCACAAAGGCATCCTGGAGGTGCTCCTGGGCAGCACTGAGCTGCAGCTGGCTCCAGGACAGCACAAAGGCATCCTGGAGGTGCTCCTGGGCAGCACAAAGGCATCCTGGAGGTGCTCCTGGGCAGCACTGAGCTGCAGCTGGCTCCAGGGCAGCACAAAGGCATCCTGGAGGTGCTCCTGGGCAGCACTGAGCTGCAGCTGGCTCCAGGACAGCACAAAGGCATCCTGGAGGTGCTCCTGGGCAGCACAAAGGCATCCTGGAGGTGCTCCTGGGCAGCACTGAGCTGCAGCTGGCTCCAGGGCAGCACAAAGGCATCCTGGAGGTGTTCCTGGGCAGCACAAAGGCACCCTGGAGGTTCTCCAGGGCAGCACTGAGGTGCTCCTGGGCAGCACTGAGCTGCAGCTGGCTCCAGGACAGCACAAATGCACCCTGGAGGTGCTCCTGGGCAGCACTGAGCTGCAGTTGGCTCAGGGCAGGACCAGCCAGGACTCATCCGAGCTGCCCTTTCTCCTCTCCTGCTCAGACAGAGCTGGGAGGGGACCATAACCCACGGCAGAAAGTGAGCAGCTCTGGGAGCAGAGCAGGAGGCACCGTGGCACAGGCAGGGACAGGGCTCCTGAGCACCACCCCTGAAGCTGCTTCAGTGTACACCCAGAGGGCTGCTTCCCTGCATCCCTTCTGCCAGCTCCAGCAGAACCCAACCCTACTGCCTCAACCCTGCCTTTGGATCTGATGGAGGACAAGCAAACAGCCCCTGGGCACCTCCAGCCCTGGGCACCCTGAGTCCTGGGCACCTTTATCTCTGGGCACCTCGAGCTCTGGGCACTTTGAGCCCTGGGCACCCTGAGTCCTGGGCACCTTTAGCTCTGGGAACCTCGAGTTCTGGGCACTCCAAGCCCTGGGCACCTTAAGCCCTGGGCACCTTGAGCTCTGGGCACCTCAATCTCTGGGCACCTCAAGCCCTGTGCACCCCGAGCCCTGGGCACCCTGAGCACTGTGCACCCTAAGCCCTGTGCACCCCGAGCCCTGGGCACCCTGAGCACTGTGCACCCTAAGCCCTGTGCACCCCGAGCCCTGGGCACCCTGAGCACTGTGCACCCCGAGCCCTGTGCACCCCGAGCCCTGTGCACCCCGAGCCCTGGGCTCACCCAGCTCCACGTTGGCACAGGAGTTTCTCACCAACCTTCCTCCAGATGCAGCACAAGGACTCTGTCCTGCCCAGGCTCCACCATGTGTGCACGGATGTGCTTCAGGGGCTGGAGAGCAGCAGCAGCAGCTCCCTGCCCGGCTGGGCACAGCCCGAAGGTCTCCAGAGAGCTTCCATGCCAGCCGGTGCCACGGCTCAGCAGCTTGATGAAGCCACTTTCGTACTGGGTGAGGACACCCACAAGGTCCAGGTGCCTGGAGCTCAGCCTGTCCCGGTCCACTCTCACCCTGCACACAGGTCCCTCCAGCCCACCCAGCGGCCAGGGCTGCAGGCTGGAGCTGCCCCAGCCGATGCCATCCTCAGCCATGCCCTGGGGGCACCCCTGCCCCGGGTCGGGCTGCGGGACGGGGCGGGCAGGAGCCCTCCGCTTGGCTCTGGGCGCGGCGCTGCCTCCTGCTCTTCCCAGCAGGGTGAAGTTCTCCCTCTGGCTCTGCTCCGCTCCAAAGCCCAGCTCCAGCCTTTCCCCGGCGTTCCCCTGCCTCGGAATTGCTGCCGAGGGGACCAACAGCAGCAGCACCGAGCAGGGCAGGAGCAGCCTAAGAGCAGCCTTCATCTTCCCACCGCAGCCTCTGGGAAGCGCCTCCGGAGCAGTGGGGTGGAAGGGGAGGTTGGAGTCTGCTTTTGAAACGCCGGTGGCCTTGAGTCGACAACGCACAACACCTCCCCGGAGGTGCACCCCGGGGCTGTGGTGCTGCAGGGGAGGGAGGGAAGGTTGCAAAGAAACAATTTTCTGTTCTATTTTTGGGTTTGCATCCAGTATTGGGAATGCCTGTCCTTGACTTCAGATGTTTGCTGCAGGAGGATGGAGGTCCAGACCCGGATCTTGGTGGGGTCTGGCAAGTCCTGGAGCAGCAGGAGGGAAGGATGAGCCAGGATGGGAGGAGGCAGATAGGGTAGAGAATGGGCAGCGACTCGTTGAGGGCATGGGAAGCTTCTGCTGTCTCCATGGGACACCTCCTCCCTCAGCTGGCACCTGAGGTTTGGAGAGGCTCCCTCTGGCACACCTCCTGAGCTCCAGGGTGCTTGGAGCTGGGAAGGAGAATCTCACCAGGATGGCTTCAAGTGCTTCAGAGGGGACTTACAAAAGGTTCACAACACAAACTTTGGGAGGGCTTTCCCCTCCCAGATGGCAACAGAAGCAGGAGGGCTTCTGGTGGTTTGGGTTCCTCCAGCAAAGGGACACAGCTGCAAGGCTGCAGCAAGCCCAGGATGGGCTGAGAAACGACAGGCACCAGCCAAGAGCAAGCCTGGGCTGGGCAAGCTCTGCTTAAGCAATGCTTGGTCTGCCCCCAGCCCCCTCAGCTGCTCCTCCCCAAACTGCCCTCCAGACCCTTCCCCAATTTTGCTGCCCTTCTCTGAACCTTCTCCAACCCCTCAATGTCCTTCTTGGAGTGAGGGGCCCAAAACTGAACCTGCCATGTGAGGAGTGACCTCACCAGTGCCCAGTACAGCAGGGACAATCCCTGCCCTGCTGGCCACAGCTTCTCCAAGGCAGCAGAGCTGAGGCTGATGGGGCTGAGGATGGTGGGGCTGAGGATGGTGGGGCTGAGCCTTCAGGCAGGAAGGGAGCAGCCTGGAGATCCCCAATCCTTTGCCTCCTTGTTGGAGAATTCCCAAGGTGTAGCAGCCTGGAATTGTTTTGTCTGCCTAAGGAAAGGTGAACACAGGGCACCAGGAGAGCACAGAGAAAGGGCCATGGAAACCTTTTAATGAACCTACAGGACTGGGTTGGATTCACCTAGAAAACAGCAACAATTCTCTGAACCAGCTGTGGCCTGCATAGAAAAAAGATGGGAGCTGGAGGAAACCAGCAGGAACAAGTCCAGGAGGGGTTTCAGTTGGAGGGAGGAGGAGGAGGGATGGTGCCTGGGCCCTCCGTGGGGAGAGGAGGCCTCATCATGGGCGGCAGAGGAGCAGGTGGGGGGACACCAGGGGCTGGTGGCAACTGAGGTGGCACTGGAGGTGGTGGCACTGGTCCTGAGGGAGGCATAGGAGGCAGGGTCATGCCTCCTGGAGGAGGTGGGGGCATGGAGTCTGGCAGAGGTGGCCTCGGGGGCAGGCCGTTCATCAGCGGGGGCGGAGGAGGTCGCTTCACCGTGGGGGGCCCTGGAGGGAGGTTTGGGGGAGCTGGAGGCTTCTCCATCTTGAAGTGGAACTGGAGGAAGAACTGGGGAGGAGAGCAGAGAAGGGAACAATGAGTCCACAGGGCAAGGTTGTGCCATCACACACCAGAGCTGCTCCATCCGTGCTGCAGGCCTGCAGGAGCACAGCTGGGATCAATCCTGACCTCTCCCCTCCCCAGGCCACAGCTGCCTCAGGGCTTGCACCAGGAGTGGGCCAAGATGATGCTGAGAGGGCTGCAGCAGCTCTGCTCTGAGGACAGGCTGAGAGAGTTGGAGCTCTGCAGCCTGGAGGAGACCTTAGAGTGGCCTTGCAGGGTCTGAAGGGGGCTGCAGGAAGGCTGGGGAGGGACTATTGACAGGGGCTGGGAATGGCAGGACAAGGGGAATGGGTTTGGAGTGGCAGAGGGGAGATTGAAAGTGGATGTTAGGAAGAAGTTGTTTGCAGTGAGGGTGGGGAGAGACTGGCACAGGCTGAGGGGGGTGAGAGACTGGCACAGGTTGCCCAGGGAGGTTGTGGAGCACAGAATCACCCAATGTGATCCCTGAGGAGCACCCTGGGACAGCCCTGGGGAGCACTCCGAGGAGCACCCTGAGGAGCACCCTGGGACAGCCCTGGGGAGCACTCCAGGGAGCAGCCTGGGACAGCCCTGGGGAGCACTCCAGGGAGCAGCCTGGGACAGCCCTGGGGAGCACTCCAGGGAGCAGCCTGGGACAGCCCTGGGGAGCACTCCAGGGAGCAGCCTGGGACAGCCCTGGGGAGCACTCCAGGGAGCAGCCTGGGACAGCCCTGGGGAGCACTCCAGGGAGCAGCCTGGGACAGCCCTGGGGAGCACTCCAGGGAGCAGCCTGGGACAGCCCTGGGGAGCACTCCAGGGAGCAGCCTGGGACAGCCCTGGGGAGCACTCCAGGGAGCAGCCTGGGACAGCCCTGGGGAGCACTCCAGGGAGCAGCCTGGGACAGCCCTGGGGAGCACTCCAGGGAGCAGCCTGGGACAGCCCTGGGGAGCACTCCAGGGAGCAGCCTGGGACAGCCCTGGGGAGCACTCCAGGGAGCAGCCTGGGACAGCCCTGGGGAGCACTCCAGGGAGCAGCCTGGGACAGCCCTGGGGAGCACTCCAGGGAGCAGCCTGGGACAGCCCTGGGGAGCACTCCAGGGAGCAGCCTGAGGAGCACCCTGGGACAGCCCTGGGGAGCACTCCAGGGAGCACTCCAGGGAGCACCCCGGGACAGCCCTGGGGAGCACTCTCCCTATCGTCCCCAAGCTGCTCTGCTCTCCTGCTCCCCTTCCAACCCCCAGGCCACGCTGTGGTGTGCTCCAGGTACCTGTTTGGTTTCCCTGTTCCAGTGGGTCCAAAACTTCCCTTCTGCTTTGTCAATCTCCCTGCTGGGCACCTGCAGCACAGAGAACACAGAGCTATTATTAGCCCCAGCAGAGGAGCTCAAAGGCCCTTTTTTTAGCAGCAGAGCCTGCAAGATAAGCAGAGCTGCTGCAGGCCCTTGTGAGCTGTGCTGCTCTCAGATGTTATGAGCCAGAGGTGGGGGCAGCACAAAGAATGAATCTGCTTCCCTATCGGTCAAGGACAAGGGTGCTGGCAAAAAACCCTCCCTCAACATCTGCACAGAGGCTGAGGACAGAGTCCAGAAGGTTCCTTTCTGTGCCAGACACCAAGAATTTCAGTGGCTCCCCCAGAGCTCTGCACACAGCCTAGTTTTTGTGTCTGAGTCCTCCAATGATCTTCACTGGGCTTTAATGACTTCCAGGCAGCCTCTGGAGCCTTCTTCCCCTCCATTAACCCCTGAAGGATACAAGAGTAGATGGAGGAAGGCTCACTGGAAAATCCTGGGCTGGAAAATATGGTCAGTGCTCTCCTGGGGGGCCTGCAGGAGAGTGTGGGCAGCAGGGCAAGGGAGGTTTTCTTCCCTCTCTGAGGTCACATCTGCACTACTGGGTCCAATTCAGGGCTCCCCAGATCAAGAGAGATTGGGAACCACTGGAGAGTCCAGCAAAGGCTGCAAGGCTGCTGAAGGGCCTGGAATAGCTCTGTGAGGAGCAAAGGCTGAGAGCCTGGAGAGGAGCAGCCCTAGGGGGGGTCTAATCAGTGCTCAGCAGGCACTAAAGGAGCTGTGAGGGGAAACAGGCTGGAGCCAGGCTCTGCTCAGTGGTGCTCAGAGACTGGACAAGGGGCAATGGGCACAAATTAGAAGCCAGGAGGTTCCACCTGAGCAAGAAGAGAAAATAACTTAGTGTGAGGGTGCTGGAGGCCTGGCGCAGGCTGCCCAGAGAGGTTGTGGAGTCTCCTTCTCTGCAGAGCTTCCAACCCCACCTGGGCAAACTCCTGCGGGTGCCCTGTTGGAGCAGGGAGAGTTGGACTGGACAATCTCCAAAGGTCCCTTGCTCTTGTTGTGGGTCAGGGAAGGTCTCCTGAGCAGAAGCCCAGCCCTGAGCTCACCTTGAAGGCAATGGTCTCATAGGGCTCAGCTGCCATCAGCAGGTACTGCCAGCGCCGGTCTGGGGGCTCGATGCGCTGCTCGTAGGCGGACATGAAGCGGTGCCTGGGCATGATGCTCTCTGCAATCTCTGGGTAATCAATCTGGGGGGGCAGTGGGTTGGCAGGGCAGTTGTTAAGGAGAACATTCCCCTACCCACTGCCCCTGCAAAGCAAATCCCTCAGCTAGGCAGCACATCAAGAGAGCAGATCCACACAGGACGTTCGGTGCCACCAAAGGCCACAGCCTGGCTGGAGGTGAGTGGCAAGCAGAGGGCGAGCAAGGCCTGGCCTGGTTTGATGTGTGCAGTTCTGGAGCCCTCAGCACAGGAAGGCCATGGAAGTGTTGGAGGCAGTGCAGAGGAGGCCACCAAGATGCTGAGAGGGCTGCAGCAGCTCTGCTGTGAGGACAGGCTGAGAGAGTTGGGGCTGTGCAGCCTGGAGAGGAGAAGGCTTCCAGGAGAGCTTGGAGTGGCCTTGCAGGGTCTGAAGGGGGCTGCAGGAAGGCTGGGGAGGGACTATTGACAAGGGCTGGGAATGGCAGGAGGAGGAGGAATGGGTTTGGAGTGGCAGAGGGGAGATTGAAAGTGGATGTTAGGAGGAAGTTGTTTGCAGTGAGGGTGGTGAGAGACTGGCACAGGTTGCCCAGGGAGGTTGTGGAGCACAGAATCACCCAACGTGATCTTTGATCACGTTGGGTGATTCTGTGCTCCACAACCTCCCTGCAGCTCTTCTGTGCTCCACAACCTCCCTGGAAGTGTTCAGCACCAGGCTGGATGAGGCCTTGAGTGCCCTGTGCCAGTGGGAGGTGTCCCTGCCTATAGCAGGGGAGTTGGAACTGGTTAAGCTTTGAGGTCCTTTCCAACCTAAAGCATTCTGTGCTTCTATGATTTTATCTACCTCACTTAGCAGCACTTAGGAGAACCCAAACAGCAAGGATTGCAACAAGAGGCTTTACCTGGAAGAGGAGACTCTGCTGGCCTGTTTCAGGATCTCTCTGTTTGGTCACTGGAAAGAAAAAGCAGGAAAGCTGAGTGCAGCACAGGGCAGCATTGTTCCTGCCCCAGGACACACAAGAGAAAGCTGCCAGCAAAGAAGGGTTTCAGGAGTTCTCTCCCACTCATCAAACAAAAAGTTAGGTTAATTTTAACTGAAGCTGTTGCTGGATTCACTTCTGAGGCCTTTATGCCAAGAAGGACATTGAAGAGATGAAGCAGGTCCAGAGAAAGGCAACAAAGCAGGGGAAGGGTCTGGGGAGGAGCAGCTGGAAGAGTTGGGGGTGTGCAGCCTGGAGAAGAGGAGGCTGAGGGCAGAGCTCATTGCTCTCCCTTGAGAGGAGGCTGCAGCCAGCTGGGGGTTGAGTTCTTCTCCCCAGGAATGAGGACAAGAGGAAAATGGCCTCACAGGCCTCCCCCAGGGGTGGTTTAGGTCAGACATGAGGAACAATTTCTTCCCCTTGAGGGTTGTCAAGGGCTGGTCCAGGCTGCCCAGGGCAGTAGTGGAGTCCTCATGCCTAGAGGGGTTTTCAAAGCTGTGCAGATGTGGTGCTGAGGGCCATGGCTTGGTGGTGGAGTTGGCAGCTTTAGGTCTCTAATGATGTGAAAGGCCTGAGGGTCCCTGCTGAAGTACAGCTCCTGTGGAGCAGACACTGAGTGCTGCTGGCACAGACACAACTGAAACTGTACACTGAAGGCCACGAGAAAACAATGAGGGATTGAGAGCAGAAGCTTGAGCTGAGTGATTGATGAGCATCAGGGAAAGATGGCACAGCACAAGGGAGAGGCTGAAACAATGTCCCCATCTCCTGCAGGGCTGCTGGGGGCTGACAGCCTGGCAGGTGCCATCTGTTACTAACAGGGCAGCACCACAGAGCTGTCCCAGGGTGGGGGTCTGACCACTGAAGGACATCAGGAGATAAAACCCATCTCTTATTCATGGACAGCCCCTCCTGCCATCAACTGTAGACTCTCTTCTTCCACTTGAGCTTGCTCAGCAGTTCCCTGCTTCACCATGCAGGTCTCCTGGCTCCCTTTCTAAGTTTCCTACTTGTTGGAATGCTCTGATCTTGAGCTTGGAAGAAATGGTCCTTGAATATCAACCAACTCTCAGGGGCCCCTTTGCCCTCTAGTGCTCTGTCCCATGAGATCTCCCCTAGCAATTGCTTGAGAAGGCCAAAGTTGGCCCAGCTGAAGCCCAAAGGTCCTGCTCGGTGTTCTCACCACACAAGATCCTGAACTTCCCTTCCTGCTCTGGCAGGGGGGTTGGACTCCATGATCTCTTTGGGTCCCTTCCAACCCCTACCATGCTGTGAGCCTGTGACAGAGCTGCTGCAAAGCCTCATCCATCACTGCCAGGCACTGAGGGCTGAGCAGTGGCAGACCCCTCCCAGCCTCACCTTTGTAGCCTGGGCGGCCAATTTTCACAAACTTCTTCACTTCCACCTTCACCTTCTCTGGGGCAGGCTGGGCAGGAGCTTCCTTGGCCTCCTTGGCAGCTCTTCGGGCCCTGGGTTCAAGTGGCATGAGCAGGAGGAAGGTTAGGGCAGGCTGGAGCAGACACCTGGATGCCCTCCCAGGGAGGACTCAGCGCTGCAGAGCAGGATCTCTGCTGCTGCCCTCCCGTGCGGCACCACAGGGCAGCTGTACCCAGCCCTAAGGGCTCTCAGCACAACCTCCCAGCCCACAGGTGCCCCTCTGGTGCCCTCCTCTAGTGCCCTCCTCTAGTGCCCTCCTCTAGTGCCCTCCTCTAGTGTCCCTCTGGTGCCCTCCTCCAGTGCCCCTCTGGTGCCCTCCTCCAGTGCCCTCCTCTAGTGCCCTCCTCTAGTGCCCTCCTCTAGTGCCCCTCTGGTGCCCTCCTCTAGTGTCCCTCTGGTGCCCTCCTCTAGTGCCCTCCTCTAGTGCCCCCCTCTAGTGCCCCTCTGGTGCCCTCCTCTAGTGCCCCTCTGGTGCCCTCCTCTAGTGCCCCTCTGGTGCCCTCCTCGAGCGCCCCTCTGGTGCCCTCCTCTAGTGCCCCTCTGGTGCCCTCCTCTAGTGCCCCTCTGGTGCCCTCCTCTAGTGCCCCTCTGGTGCCCTCCTCTAGTGCCCTCCTCTAGTGCCCCTCTGCACTGACAGGGTTGAGAAGATTTTGCTTCTTGCTTAGCTCGTGGGACTTCACCCTCCTGGGACTGGATTCACAAACTCAGCTCCTCTCAACCAGACCCATTTGGTTTTTTAAAACTCTTCCCACCCCTTCCTTCAGCAATTCCCACAGCTTGGCTTTGGCTTTCAGCTCCAAGCTGGAGCTTGTCCCTCCTGGGAGCAGAGCTGGTCTGTACCTCCTGGCTAAATCCCAGGATGTTCACCAGCAAACACACACAGTGGAGGAATGTTCAAGCTACTGGAGAATGAAGTTCAGGGTCTAGAGAGGCAGATGAGCATCAGTTTGAAGTGCTCAGGCAGAGCAAAGCAAAGCCAGAGAGGAGGACAACTTACAGATTGGTTTGATGCTTCTTGCCCTGGGTGTGTGCTAAGTAACTGCCCTGAAATAAAACACAAGGTAGAGAAGAAAGTGAGAAAGGCATCAAGCAGCCCAGGAGAGACACTGCTGGAGCAAGGCCACAGCAGTGCTGGAAGCCCTCTGCTGGGAGAATTGGGCTTGGGCAGCCTGGAGAAGGCTCCAGGGAGACCTTCTGGTGGCCTTGCAGTGCTTAAAGGGATGAGCAGGAAGCTGGGGACAGATTTTTGAGTAGGGCCTGTTGGGACAGGACAAGGAGGGATGGGTTGGAGGGAGATTGAGTGGAGAGAAGGGAGAAATCGTTGATGTTGATGGTGGTGAGAGCCTGGCCCAGGCTGCCCAGAGAAGTGGGAGCTGCCCCAGCCCAGAGCACCACTGCAGATCAGGTTGTTTGGGGCTCTAAACAACCTCCTCTAGCTGGGGATGACTCTGCTGGCTGGGTGAGCTTGACAGGTTCCTTCAACCCAACCCAGCCTGGGATTCTGTGACAATTACCCAGTGCCAGGGGTGCTACTGCACTGGCACTGAGCAGAGAGACACTGCCAGGAAGGTTTTAACCCTTAGAAGGGAGGAACCTTGACTTGAAAACTACAGACTGACCCCAACTGCTGCACTGCCACAAGCAGTCAGGTTTAACACACCCAAGCCACCCCCCACCCCATCACCACTTCAGTGCCAACCATCAGGCAATGCCCCAGATGCCTGCACAGGAGGTTGGTGCTGAGATCAAGGCCAGCAAGCATCCAACTCACCTCATTGTTGTGCAGAGTCAGGCAGAGTTTACACTCATAGGAGCCCAGGTGGTTTTTCATAAAATAAGGGTCCTGGGAGGAGAATTTACCAAGAGGTTACAAAGAAAACATGTGGCAAGAGCTGAACAACCCAAATCCTGCTGCACTGCAACAGCTGAGCTCACAGATCTGAATTAACAGCCCCCACACTGCTTCAGGGTTACAAAAGAGGGGAGAGACAGGAGAGCAACTTTGGCAGCTGCTGGCACTGCAGGTGAGAAACAGCACAACAGGATTCAGTCAGTGAGAGCTACCTGAACACACAGCTGCTGGCACTGCTCAGCCCCACCACAAAGGGAGGGATGCTCAGGGGGCTGGAGAACCTCCCCCATGGGGACATGCTGGGACAGCTGGACAAGAGAAGGCTCCAGGGAGAGCTTAGAGCAGCCTGACAGTGCCTGAAGGGGCTCCAGGAGAGCTGGGGAGGGACTTGTGCCAAGGACTGGGAGTGCCAGGATGAGGGACAGTGGCTGTGAGCTGGGAGAGGGAGAGTAGAGATGAGGAAGAAATTTTTTAGAGTAAGGGTGCAGAGACACTGGCAGAGGCTGCCCAGGGAGGCTCTGGCTGTCCCCTCCCTGGAGATGCTCAAGGTCAGGCTGGATGAGGCCTTGAACAAGCTGTGCTGGGTGGGAGGTTGGCACTGGATCACCTTGGGAGGTTCCTTCCAACCAGGCCTATTGATACTATGAAACACTTTTCCCACTCCATTCCAGCCACAGCTCCTCACTCCACCTCCTTCCCTCCAATCCCTTTCACTCAGCAAACTCTAAAGCAGTGCCCAGGGTGCTCGGCACGACGGGAGACCCCCCCCGGCCAGGGTGCTCTGCACGACGGGAGACTCCCCCCTGCCGGGGTGCTCTGCACGAC
>VWZE01013886.1:12153-40897 GCA_013396675.1 Eubucco bourcierii | reverse complement strand
CCCCTCTAACGTTTGAAGACCCCTTCCTCAACTCGTCCCGTTGCCATTCCTTGCTCTGACCCCTCTAACGTTTGAAGACCCCTTCCTCAATTCGCCTGATTGCCATTGCTTGCTCTGGCCCCTCTAACGTTTGAAGACCCCTTCCTCAATTCTCCTGATTGCCATTCCTTGCTCTGGCCCCTCTAACGTTTGAAGACCTCTTCCTCAATTCTCCTGATTGCCATTCCTTGCTCTGACCCCTCTAACGTTTGAAGACCCCTTCCTCAATTCGCCTGATTGCCATTGCTTGCTCTGACCCCTCTAACGTTTGAAGACCCCTTCCTCAATTCGCCTGATTTTCTCGCTCTGACCACTCTCTCCTCCTAAGAGGCCATCCTGCCTACCGCCGGACGATGCGCAGAGCCCCGCGCAAGATGCGCCGCGCTGGCCGCGGCTGGATGGCAGCGCATGGCACGGGCACAGCTTAGAGAAGGAGCGGGCACTCCATCCCACCCACCTTGTGCCGCCGTGCAACTGCCAAGCCCGCGGTGCTTCACCAAAGCACGATTTGCCGTGATATTAGTTGTCAGTAAATTCAAAGACGGAGCTCCTGAAGCTATAAAATGGATTAGAAGCAATTTAAAAAAGAATTAACAAACTAGAGTAAGAGTATACTGTCAACAAACAAATGCTTCATCATAGCGCTGTAATTTGGAATTTTAATTACCCCTCTGCTTCTGTAACAAAACAATGTCTGAACTGGCAGCCATTTGAATCTCTCACAGGTCATTGAGCATTCTAGTTAATTACTCTATGAATAGCCTGTTTTTCTCCCCTCTGGAAACACGTTTCTAATGGCAGTCAAGGTCTGACAAATGTGTCATCTACATAATTAGCTAGGAAGCAACACAAAACATTAAACATGCTTTGTGCCGACAACTATCAAAACATTTCATTTGTTGTCAATTATTCATTACTTTGTAGGTTCTGAAGGGGTTGTTATTATGAAAATAAGTCCAGATGCTAACAAGGTTAGAGGGTTTTTTGGGTGGGTTGGGTTTTTTTTTTTAGTTTGTGGGGAGTTTTTTTTTTTGTGAGGGTTTTTTTTCCCCTTCTCTATTCAAATTAGTAATCAGAGGGCTAACTTAAAAAAAATAAAATAAAATCTACCCCATGTACGTTTGTGGCAGTGTTCAATCAGCACTAAATTATAAACGAATTGAGCTAAGTTCAAGTGAAAATAGCCATGGCAGAGCACATAGACTAATTTGTAGAGTTGCATCTCTCTTTGAAGTTGAAGGATCTAAGCTGAAGTAGCAAACTTCCAGAACCTTTGGCAAGGCTAATTTGTGCTTGGTAAATAGAGTAAAGATTTTCACAGCGTGAGATAATGTAAGATTGCAAGGGGAGGGGAGGAAAAAAAGAAAAAGAACCTGGAGGTTTTTGAACCTTTTTTTTTTTTTTCCCCTACCCTTCTGTCACACTGAGTAAAAGTCAAAATCAGCAATTCCAACCCATATAATGTCTGAACTTCACTTTGGTTTAACAAGGAACCCAAACCAGCTACATTCACCATTCCCTTAATAGAGCTGAAATGAATTTATGCTTGCTTTTAAGAAGAAAAAGGTGCTGGNTCTTGTTTTTTTTTTTTTTTTTTTTTTTTTTTTTTTTTTTTTCCCCCTTCCTCCCCCTCCATGATTTCATTATGCCAGTCAAAGCCATGCAGCTGAAATGGTACAGTGAGAATATCTGGAGGAAGAAATGAATGAGGAGTTTAACAATAAAATTAACTTCCTTTTTAAGCCCAGATTATTTCAGTTGAAGCACCGAGATACAAATACACGGCCAAAAAAAACCAAACAAAAAACCAGAACAAAAATAAAACCTCAGAGTGTGTATAAGAAAAAGAAAATGAAGAGGAAAAAAATTACCTTCATAAAAAGACAATACACTTGCAACCCAAGTGCTGATCCTGACAAAGGATTGGGAAGCAACTTGGCATTGCTTCATTGAGAAAAATCCTTTCTTGCAGATCAGTTGAACCTTAAAATATTCAAATCCATCAATATTCTGTTCTCAGCCTCTAAGTCAAAGGAGTTTATGGTAGCACATACATAGCGGAGCAGTGCAGAGTGCAGGATGAGCAGACCCCAGAGCTAGCAGCTCCTCAGGTGGGGAACAAGGGACGTGAGCTTGCAACGGCTTAAAAACTGGAGTGAAGGGCTGACCGAGGCAGTCTGCAAGCAGGGCACACACCAGAGAGCAGAGCCAGGCTTCGAAAGCACAAAACCAGTCTGACTCCAGCAAGGGGACATATGACACACTTCATTTCTCATTTTCCTGCACCAGAAAGCAGAATGACTAACGTTACTCAACAGATTTTATCTTCTCTGACAACCTTCGTGGTCAAGAAGTAAAACTAGACTCTGGTTATGGTCTCACTGTTTCCTGCCTGTCCTCAAACATCTGGAGCAAACCAGGTATAAGCCTGCATTTATCAACACCACATCTAGGGTAGGAAGCTCATCTATTTTTCTACACGTATCCCAGTACTGTATGATTTGTGCAGCCCCTTGAAGGGGACACAGATACTTCCTCAAGAGCTACAGAAGTCAATGCAGTTCTAATAGTCCAGTGTACAGCAGAGAATAAAGTCTGGGCAGACACTATCAGAGCACAGTAAAGACAATATTTTTCCCACTTCTACTTCAAAGGTACACAGCTATGACATGAGGAAGGTTTTCTGCCTTTAGAAATGTATTGTCGAGATTTGGGTTTTCCTCCAGAGGGAGGGAGGAAGGCACGGTAGGAGGAAGGCAGGCAGGCAGAAAGGGAGAGAGAAAGGGAGAGAGAAAGGGAGAGAGAAAGGGAGAGAGAAAGGGAGAGAGAAAGGGAGAGAGAAAGGGAGAGAGAAAGGGAGAGAGAAAGGGAGAGAGAAAGGGAGAGAGAAAGGGAGAGAGAAAGGGAGAGAAAGAGAGAGAAAGAGAAAGAAAAAGAGAGAGAGAAAAAGAGAAAGAAAGAGAAAGAAAAAGAAAGAGAGAAAGAAAGAAAGACTCCAAAACTTTGCCTAAATAAATGCTACAGTAGGTGCAGCTCTGCCGACCACTGAGAGATTGCAATAATCCTTTTGCATCTCAAAGTACCCACAGCAATGACACTGAGAAGGCTCTAGGAGAGGGCTGGAGACTGTCTCGCAATTAACACGAAGTAGATACCATATTTACGAGGAAGTCAAAATATTTTGGGTGCCTATAATCCTGCAAGCCTTAGCAGGGTATAAAAAAAAACCAAGCCCAACAAATCCCTGTAAAGTGTTACTGTTACACATGCCTGCCTGATCAATGGTTTTCACATATTGATCTATAAATGGAGTTGACAGTCTGTGTTGGCTGCACATTTTCCAAGCAGCTCTATTTTTGTACAAAAACCAATACGGGCAATTACCTTTGTTTGAGATGCCAAGTCTTATCAATTCAACCTGATTTAGTGTCATTTTAATTAAATATCAGGATCTACTGCGGGACAATCTCTACAAACAAAGCCTCAAACTTGACTATAAGCTTGATTTGAAGTAAACATGCCCGAGCCCTGCGATTTCAAAACTCTTGCTAAACAGAAGGGTTTATATTTTTAGCAGTTTTATTTCTGGCTTTTTGGCTAGCCATAACTTTGGCAAGTGTTCTACGAGCACAGGAGCAAGAAACAAAAGGAGATTGCTTCCCATTTCCCTGATAATGTATTAGGGGGGTAAATAAACCCAACAGTTTGTTTAACCTCAGCAGGAAAAAGCTCTTGTACATTAACACTTGGGAATGTCTAAATAGGTTCTAATTCTTTATATAGACACCAATTAAAAAAAACACCAAAAAAAAAAAAAAAAAAAAAAAAAAAAAAAAGACATTTCATTGTTTGAAGTTGTTCTGAATGAAGCAAAATGCACTTCCCTGGGGTTTAACAGATGAAAATAGCAAATACGTTGCTGGTTCAGACACCAACGCTAAGCACAGAAGCAGCCCTTGCTTGCCACACTCTGTGTCCAGCCTTGTGATTAGTGCTCTTACAGCTCTACATCAATATCAGTTTTAACCTTTGCACAAAGCTCAAGTTTCTCTCTCAAAACAAACAACATAACCCCCTCCAAGAACCTACATGTAGCTTTTGCACCAGTCAGCTTACGTGCTCCATATTTGCATCTTCACCCTTGTGAAATGCACAAGTGCATGCGGCCCTGCTGATGTATGATGCGCGTCCCTCTTTGTCACACTGTGGAACAGAATCTGTCCACCTTCAGCAGCATAGCCCCAGGTGTGCTTACAAGCATCACAGCAAATGCTTGAGAATACAACAAATCCCTTGGAGAAAATGATGTGTTTTCTTCTCTATAAATCACCAGGCAGCTTTCTACTTTTGTGCCTGGTTGGTGCCGGCTACTACCCAAAGTGTTCTTTTATTTATTTTTTTTTTCCTTCACCCCAAATATGTTCTAGAAACACAGATTCCTACTGATTGTGCAGAATGTGCCAAATGCTGATTGCCTTAATCCACTGAAGTCAGGAGGTTTTGCATAAGTTGAACAAAAAAAAAAAAAAAAAAGGAAAAAAAAGGATTTGACCCATTTATTAAAGGAGCAGTGCAGTGCATGCAGCGAATATGGGTGGTAGCACGGAGTCTCTTGTTCAGCTATTCCTAGTTCTGGAAGAGAAAAATCTCTCTGATGAGAAGACAAAAATATTCAGTTGGTATAAAATAGAAAGCAAGCATCATCAGTGGGTAGCTGGTAGGTGATATCCATCATCTAAATGGAGGTAGAATGTTGGAAACAGAAAAAAAATCAAAATAAAAAAAAAATCGAGAATCCTTTTTTTTCCTTTTTTTTTTTTTTTAAATTTCATTAGATTTCAGCTCAAAAATAATGAGCTTTGCTTATAGTACTGATAAACACGGATATTTTAGCAGGGATCTGTGTGCCTTTAAGTGTGCAAAAAGTGAACGTGGTGTATGGGAGTGCAGTGGAAATGTGTGTCAGGAATTGTAAACCAAGAGTACTAAATATAGGAATACTACTAAATACAGTAATATTTATACATATAGATATAGTAACATTACTAAATATAGATCTAGTACAATTTATCAATATAGTAATATATACTAGATAGATATATGTATTGTATTATAGATAGCCTATATAAGTGTATTTATGTATAATACATACTAGATATATGTATCATATTATATATAGCCTATATATGTGCATTTATATATAATATATACTAGATAGATGTATGTATTATATTATATATAGCCTACGTATGTGCATTTATATATAATATATACTAGATAGATATATGTATTAGATTATAGATAGCCTATATATGCGAATTTATATCTAATATATACTAGACAGATATATGTATTAGATTATATATAGCCTATATATGTGCATTTATATATGATATATAAATCCCTGAGGAAAAGGACCTTGGAGTCTGGGTTGATAAAAAGCTCAACATGAGCCTGCAGTGTGCACATGCAGCCCAGACAGCCAACCGAGTCCTAGGCTGCATCAAGAGAAGCGTGGCCAGCAGAGCAAGGGAGGGGATTCTGCCCCTTTACTCTGCTCTCGTCAGACCCCACCTGGAGTACTGTGTGCAGTTCTGGAGCCCTCAGCACAGGAAGGACATGGAAGTGTTGGAGCGGGTCCAGAGGAGGGTCACAAAGATGATCAGAGGGCTGGAGCAGCTCTCCTATGAGGACAGGCTGANATATATAAGAAATTACATGTGTAAAGGGTATATATAGATTATATTCATATATAAATTATATGAAAAACACATATAAAAATGTGAATGTATTGAACACATAAATAAGTGCTTCATCTATATTTTTATCTGGAGACTTAATATTTAATACATGTTTAATCAATATAAGAATATTTACTATATTAAATATTTATATATGCATACATTTATATGTATTTTATTTATTTATTTTAATTACATATCTATAGATAGATATAGATATATATGTGTGTGTGTGTGTACATCAGTTGGACCCTGCTTTTCCAGGACACCTGGACAGACATAGGCTACTCCACCCCACCCTCAAAACCCTCACAAGTGAGAGGCAGAGATTTAGACATGTCAGCATGGAACTGACACACACACACACAGAGTTGCTATTTTCCCTGGTCCTTTCCACTTGCATCTGAAGCAAGGATTTGGAAATGTTTGGGTGCTGAGGAATTTTGCTTTGAGTCTGGGTGTTAGCAAACAACTTTAAGAGGTTTATTTAAGCCAGTACAGCACCGGCACTGTCNCTAGATAGATATATGTATTAGATTATATATAGCCTATACATGTGAATTTATATATAACATATACTAGATAGATGTATGTATATTATATATCCTACATATGTGTATTTATATATAACATATACTAGATAGATATATGTATTATATTATATATTATATGTGCATTTATATCTAATATATACTAGATAGATATATGTGTTAGATTATATATAGTCTATATATGTGTATTTCTATATAATATGTAATACTATAATATATGTTATACAGACAACTACACATGATATATAATATATAAGAAATTACATGTGTAAAGGGTATATATAGATTATATTCATATATAAATTATATGAAAAACACATATAAAAATGTGAATGTATTGAACACATAAATAAGTGCTTCATCTATATTTTTATCTGGAGACTTAATATTTAATACATGTTTAATCAATATAAGAATATTTACTATATTAAATATTTATATATGCATACATTTATATGTATTTTATTTATTTATTTAAATTACATATCTATAGATAGATATAGATATATATGTGTGTGTGTGTGTACATCAGTTGGACCCTGCTTTTCCAGGACACCTGGACAGACATAGGCTACTCCACCCCACCCTCAAAACCCTCACAAGTGAGAGGCAGAGATTTAGACATGTCAGCATGGAACTGACACACACACACACAGAGTTGCTATTTTCCCTGGTCCTTTCCACTTGCATCTGAAGCAAGGATTTGGAAATGTTTGGGTGCTGAGGAATTTTGCTTTGAGTCTGGGCGTTAGCAAACAACTTTAAGAGGTTTATTTAAGCCAGTACAGCACCGGCACTGTCAATATTCAGTCAGGAAATTCTGCATGGAAGGAAAAAAGAGAGAGAGAGAGAGAGAGATGGAAAGAATTGAAAGAGAAAGGAAATGAGTAGTATGGCAAGCTTTCAATCTATTATGTGGGAGCCAAGTTTGCTTGGGTAAATGACACATACTCAGTAAAATCCCACTTTTATATAATTAGCTACTGAACAAATCCAACACAAAGCAACTTCTCAGCTCGCAGAGATTGTACCTGCTATGGTTATTGGAATGCAGCCGTGGATATCCATCTCTAAATTCAACTTTTTAGAGCCCTTGCTCCGTAACAGTGCAGGCAGACTATCCCCCAAACTAAAGTTATGTAACAAGGTAATATCAACAATGAGAAACTGCATGATAAAATCCTGCCCAAAAGTGAAAAATGCTAATTTTGTCTCATTTAGCAGCTGGATACAGAAATGCTCATTAGTTTTAAGAGGGTTAATCCTTTTAACTTTTGCATATTGATATGCCAATTATGCCTAATTGTACAAGAGGCATCAGTCAAGGTAATAGTGCATAAACACATGAAAGTTATTAAGTACATCCCAACATGTAATAAAGTAGGTGTTAATTGGTAGCTGAGTTCTGCAGGCTATTGAGGTGGATAATTCATTGAGAGATGGATCACTTGTAATTTCTCTACATAATTCCTTTTGCAGCCTCACGCTGTGATGTTTTCATGCTTGTCAAAAACAACTGCAGCCTAGTGCCTTTTGTTAAACACAGCCAATAAAATATGTTAGGCATCATTAAATGTACTTAACTTTTCAACTTTTTCAAAGGTACAGTCCTTCCTGACAATACATTAAAGCCCTCACAGTAAATTGCTGCAAGCACTGGCTGGGGGTTGGTAATGGAGCAACAACAACGCGGGATAAAAAGGAGGAAAGGTGGATCGGTGGTGTCTGAGGCAACCCACATCGTGGAAGGGGAAGCTGAATGAGTGTCTGAGATCTAAACAGATCTTTCTCTCCAGAAATACAAGGTGGAGCTGCACCAGAGAGAGGAATAAATAATAATTTAAAAAAAAAACCAAACAAAAAAACAACCAACAAACCTTTCTAAGCAAGTCTGGATTTTGAGTTGGAACTTCAAGTGAGAACTGAAGGAAATACAGCTGTGAGCGTAGGCTTCCTCCATTAATAACTTTGTTAGAAAGCTGAATATTTCATAGGAAGCCATTACCTCCAGAAAAACAAGAAATTAATGGCTGGCATGCTTGTGAGAAGTGACTGAGACCTGGGACTCTGTCCCCAGCCAACAGAGTTTTCTCCCTCATTTGCATTCTCGGAGAACATAATGGATCTGGAGTCCAAAAAGTGGCTAACATTGCATAAATAATTTTGTAACATCATATGGCCTCAGCTGCAAGTTGCCACCATTACGGATGAAAATTAACCAGGGGAGACTCATACCAATCAGTTTGTTTAGTAGCTCAGGAGGAGTACAGGGACAGGGATGCAACTGCCAATAGAGTTCATCGCTAACTATTTTATTTCCCCTCTCAAAAAAATAAAAGGTAATGGATGAAAAAAAAAAAATGACGACTCAACTCTTTCCACTCCGACAACTACAACTTCGGGGCCTCATTTTTTTTGCTGCCAATCCATTCTTACAGCAAGAATTCTTTCTGTATACAGACAAAAGTGCCATTCATGCATAGAATTGTCATGTCCACTTCTTTTGTCTGGCCATTAAAGTTTGCCTTTTTGAGAAATCATGACACACATCTGATACCACCAGTACCATTTCCTTCAGCATACAATACTTCAACACTGAAACACTTGAGGCAAGTTAAAGTGCTGAGCAGATGCAATGATCTCAGCCACCAAAGCCATATCCTGTACTGGAAAATTGTTATCCCAAGTCTTAGCCAAAATTAAAAAGAAAAGAAAACTAGAAATACAGTAGTGTCATTCAAGCCCTCCTTGCAAAGAGTGATCACACTGAAGCTAACCCTGTGGATTTTAAACCAAGTGGAGCACTCAGAAAACATGAGGAGTATTTTACTTACAGGCTCAGTGACTTTGAGGTTCTCAGACAGAATCATGGATTTGCTTTGGCTCAGCCTATCGTGGTGACTGTTGGCATTTTTGATCCTCATTTGAACAGCTCCCGTGCTGTGGTGGGGAGGATTAGGCTTTTCAGAGGCTGCATCAGAAGTTGTAGACCTTTCCATGGTTACTGGGTTGACCTGAAGAACATAAAACAAGAGAGTCAGTCTAGAGACCCTTCATACAGAAAGGTGCCAACGTCAGCTCCACCTCGCCGCGGTCAGGGAAAGAAGCTGTGTTAGCCTGCTGGAAAGATCTTG
The DNA here is from genome assembly GCA_013396675.1 of Eubucco bourcierii. NCBI lineage: Eukaryota > Metazoa > Chordata > Aves > Piciformes > Ramphastidae > Eubucco > Eubucco bourcierii. The sequence goes on along the minus strand of VWZE01013886.1, from coordinate 31,432 downwards.
ATCATCTCTGCACACCAGGATAACTATCAGCTGTGTCAGTCTGCAGTTTTATTATTGTCCTTATCACTCACCCATCCAAACTGCCTTGGAAGAGTTAGTTTGTGTAAAAGATTAGCCTTATCTCAAAAGCCATTCTCCTCCACTGCATAATCTCCCTGCAAGCCTCTGCCACGTCCAGCTGGCAGCCACCAGACTTTGTCTTTGGCCCTGCTCACACTACACATTTCAAATCTTGCAAAGGGAAGCCACATGCTGGGAAGCCAATTAACATATCTTACCTCCACAGTTCCATGCAGGCCTGCCTCAAGTGCACTGCAGGACCACGCTGCAGTCCTGCCAGTCCTCAATTCACACCCAGCCCTAATAAAGCACCTCCAAAAGTTTTTGCAGATCTACCAATGGTACAGATGAGATTTTTTGTCTTTGTGCATGGTAAAATTCTGACGTGAAGAATTTTGAAATGAAGAAGCATATCAGCTCTCAAGCCCTTGGAGGGGCTGGAGGAGTTTGTATCCAATGGACATCTTCTCTAGCAGTGCTGCTCTTCGACCTCCCATCTCGGCACAGCAAGAGGGATTGCCCACTGCAATGGGCTGCCCAGGGAGGTGGCGACTGAACATGAGGCAGCAGTGTGCCCAGGTGGCCAAGAAGGACAGTGGCATCCTGGCCTGGCTCAGGAGCAGTGTGGCCAGCAGGAACAGGGAGGTTCTTCGGCCCCTGTGCTCAGCACTGCTCAGGCCACAGCTTGAGTGCTGTGTCCAGTTCTGGGCCCCTCAATTCAAGAGAGATGTTGAGGTGCTGGAAGGTGTCCAGGAAAGGGCAGCAAGGCTGGGGAGGGGCCTGGAGCACAGCCCTGTGAGGAGAGGTTGAGGGAGCTGGGGGTGTGCAGCCTGCAGAAGAGGAGGCTCAGGGCAGAGCTCATTGCTCTCTGCAGCTACCTGAAGGGAGGTTGTAGCCAGCTGGGGTTGGGCTCTGCTGCCAGGCACCCAGCAACAGAACAAGGGGACACAGCCTCAAGCTGTGCCAGGGCAGGTTCAGGCTGGGTGCTAGGAGAAGTTCTTCAGAGCAAGAGTGATTGGTACTGGAATGGGCTGCCCAGGGAGGTGGTGGAGTCCCCACCCCTGGAGGTGTTTAAGAGGAGGCTGCATGAGGCACATAGTGCCAGGGTTAGTTAACCTTAAGGGTTAACTAAAGGGTTAAGTAATAGGTTGGACTTGATGATCCTAGAGGTCATTTCCAACCTGGTTAATTCTGTGATTCTGTGACATCAGTGCACCCCAGCAAACTCCAGTCCAGCTACTCACATGCTCAAAACATTTTTCTTCATCAAGAGCTGCTACATATTTCCTGTACAAAACACCAGAATGGTGATGGGCCACACAGAACCACTGAATGCCAGGGGCTGGAAGGGACCTCCAAAGCTCAGCCAGTCCAATCACCCCCTGCCAGAGCAGGATCTCCTAGAGAAGATCACCCAGGAACACATACAGGCAGTTTTTGAATATTTCCAGAGAGGGAAACTCCACAACCCACCCTGGGCAGCCTGTTCCAGGGTTCTGTCACCCTCACAGGGAAATAATTCCTCTTCATGTTTACATGAAACTTCTTATACCTCAACACTTGTTCTGCTTTCTTCACTGCCAGCTTAGCCTAGCACTACTGTATGTAAGTTGTGAGTAAAATAACACAGTAAGTCTCATGTAGACCTGCTCCTTGCATTGCTGTGTAATCACAGGAGAAGATGTGTAAGACAGAGAAACTACCTAAGCTGAAATTGTTCATTTTCCAACTATGGAGTCAGGGAAAGGGTAAATCAGCATTTTCCAAATGGGTTTGAAGGACTTTGAACTGTTTGAGTAGTTCCAGAGGAGGCCACCAAGATGCTCAGAGGGCTGTAGCAGCTCTGCTCTGAGGACAGGCTGAGAGAGTTGGGGCTCCGCAGCCTGGAGAAGAGAAGGCTTCCAGGAGACCTCGGAGTGGCCTTCCAGGACCTGAAGGGAGCCTACAGGAAGGCTGGGGAGGGACTCTTGACAAGGTCTTGGAATGCCGGGACAAGGGGCAATGGGTTTGAAGTGGCAGAGGGGAGATTGAAAGTGGATGTTAGGAGGAAGTTGTTTGCAGTGAGGGTGGTGAGACACTGGCACAGGTGAATCACAGATCACATTCTATGCATCTGTCCTCCACAACCTCCCTGGAGATGTTCAGCACCAGGCTGGATGAGGCCTTGAGCAACCTGTTCTAGTGGGAGGTGTTCCTGCCTATGGCAGAGGGTTGGAACTGGATGATCTTTGAGGGCCCTTCCAACCTTACCATTCTATGATTCTATGATTCTTAAAGCACAACTTTTTGTAGAGGCAGACTCCCAACCTCTCTAGGCCCTGAAAGATTAAAGCTCCTAATTTCAATGAAGTGCTTTTCTGTGAAGGCATCAGAGCAGAGCAAGCTACAGCACCAGTATGAAGCTGGGAGGAGTTGAAGAGCACTGCAACTTGTCTCAGGCAGGACTACAGCTGTTGTGTTGGTGAAGGACATGCCTCTCATTGCTTCCCCCTCTCCTGGCCTGGAGAAATCAATTCCTTACAGGAAACTGCATTAGACGTAGAAGATGCTAATGAGAGGTAGTGCAGCCATAGAATGGTTGAGTCAGAAGAGACCTATAGGTCACCAGGTCTGACCCTCCTGCTCAAGCAGGGCTGGCAAGAGCTGGTTGCCCAGGAAATTTAAATTTGTACAGTCAGGGAAGCATGAGAAAACACAGCAGTCCTGAAGAGAGAGGTGACAAGAAGTGTTTCAACATTAGCCACTACTCCCTCAGCACTATGCACCATGCCAAGCCTTAAATGAGCAGCAGCAAGACTGCTCCTTGGCTGTCCCCATACATTGAATTAGCTACTCAAGGACCCCAGCAGAAGTTGAAGCTCAGAAAGAGAAAAATACAGCCACAGTTGTTTCCTGCTTCTCAAGAGTATCAGTGTCTATTTCTGCTCCAGCACTGAGACTGGGGGAAGCTCTCCAAGTGGACCTTTGGTAGACAGCACTGTGTGTTCTCTCTCCCCGAGACACTTCTCAGCACCCTTCAGAGCAGTCACCGCTCAAACCCATGGCTCAGGCACACTTTGCCATTTTGGCAGCAAGGGCTGCAGCAGCTCTAAGTGGAAATGATTTCCCCCCCAGCCTCCTTCTAAACTTGGAGAGTCAAATCGTTTTGTATTTCATGTTGGTATCAAATCAAAACTGCTTCTCAACAGATTTTCAGTAGGCTCCAGGCTGGAGAGCTGATCAGACTCGAGAGACGAGAGCAGCACTGGCTCTGTCACCCATCCAATGTTTGGCTGGAGAACATCTCTCAGATTTTCTTCTGAAATCTCCCAACTATAAAACTCTGACAGATCTCTTCTGGGGAGCATTTTGAGTTTTAATTAGGTATTCTCTGCCTGGTGTTGTCAGTAGATGATCTGCTGTGAGAAAGTGTAATAGCGTGTCGGAGTCCTGGCCTGGATCTCGGGTGGGAAGACAGTAAATGGCAAGCTTGCAAGACTGCTGCACACTTTCATTTCAAATCTCATTAAATCTTGGTTAGTTTTCCCCAAAACAAGAATTAGATCACATCAGAGTATTAAAAGGAGACTCTCTGTGCACTAAAAACTCCAGGAAACTCCACAAAGGAGGAGAAAAAAACCCAAATACTCAACATTTCCACCATCAGCTTTCCTTTGTCCTAGCGTAGAGCACGGTGAGGTGCTGCAGGATAGGAAGGGAAGGTACAAGCGATAGAAGCTGCTCCCTTCGGATTTCCAGGTAGAAATCCTTTGCTCCCCAAACTCCATCAGATCTCCTGGCAAGGTTATCAGCCCTGCATGCCAGTAGATGGCAGCCTGAATATGAGCTCCAGGAACTCAACCGCATTGCGTTCACATTTGCAAGAGGAATTCGGTAGCACTTAAATGCTGCCCCCTTTCCATTTATTTATTTATTAAAACAACACACATGCACACAAAAAAAAAAAAAGATAAAATACTGTCAGCAAGCAGGTGAAAGTATTGACAGAGAGTAGAAAAAGGATCTTACACAATGCTTTTATGCTGCTGGTGCTTTCAAACTGTTATTAGCAGCATCTTTGGGCCAAGTTCAGGTCGGTTTTGTGCAGGGGAATTCGTTTCACGTACTTTGGAAGGCAGAGCTGCCAAGCCCTGTGCAACTGCTTGTGAGGCACTCCATGTTCATTAGATAATTAGCTAATTTGCCTTTTGGCAAATAGTTAGCATCTGGATATAAATTTTACTTTTGAAACCTCCTACGGTTGATTTGCTGGAGAAAGGCATTAAACCAAGACAGACTTTTACCCCCTCCTCCCCTCCCTGTTGTTTGTAAGGTTGCTGGAGCAAAAGGGCAGCATAACTTGAAGGTATTCACCCAAGGGAATGAGGAACACCCAGAAAAATCCTCTTGGAAGTAGTTGTTTTGGGCCAAGATGGAACAGAAGTGGATAAGTGTGGGAAAAAGCCAGGAAACAGTACATAAACAAGAAAAATCCTTGACACAGGAAGAGAAAAGTTCCACAGACTGGGGAAAAAAGGTTCCACTGGGTATAAGAAATGAGAACTTGAATTTTTGGAGAGTAGGTAGATGAGATTACTTAAACACAGAGCCAGTTTTAGAGATGTCCTCCAGTGTGGAAAAGCCTCCTCTGAAGGAGGAGTGGTTCACACTTTAAATGCACTTTGCAGCCTTAGTGGGTCAACACCCACAACCATTTTTTCAAACAGATCAGCCTGTGTGTCTGGGGTGCTGGAAGAGGAGACAAGCTTGCTCCAGCTAGTAGCAAAGCAGACTCCAACTACAGGCATGAGGTAGAATCACAGAGCCACTTTGGTTGAAGAAGACCTTTAAGATTCAACTATTCCCTAACTCTACCATAGTCTGGTGCTAAAATATGTCCATTAGCACCACATCTCTTCATCTTTTAAAGGTGTCCAGGGATGGGGATTCAATCATGTCCTGGGGAGTCTGTTCCAATGTTTGATAACCATGGTAGCTGCCACACAGGCAAACATCATTAGACATGACTTGAGGCCTTGAGTAACCTGCACTAGTGGGAGGTGTCCTTGAGACACTAGATGATCCTTGAGGTCCCTTCCGACCTTACCATTCTATGATTCTATGACTGGCAGATCAATGGTTAAGGTCCCAAGTCCCCAACTCTAAATGTAAAGTTCATCTTCAAACATGTAGTGTGGAAGTACTGAGTGCTACAGAGAGGAAAGCATAAAGGTTATTGTAGATGCTAAGCCTTACACACAGCAAAGCCTCCCCATTTCTGAGAAGCAGCTCCACGTTGAATGAGTAACAGCAAACTGCAGAGTTCACAGCTTGGGTTTCTTCAGAAAGTGCTGGGTCTTGCCAAAACTGGTTTGGAGAACATTTTCTGTAATTTTTTTGATGGCAAATAGTTATTTTCTGTCTTTTCATCCCTCCTGCAGCAAGTCAATACTGCTTTTATCAGGTTTTTAACCCGTTTCTACACGTTACTTTGTCCAGAAATTTGACATATAATGAGTGGACTGCTTGGTATTACCAAACAATTTTAATTCATGGCTTTGTATACAGCATTGGCAAGCTGGAGCACAGATTTTCTACAAAGCAAAGTGGAGCAAGGCAAGGCAAAGAGGAGCAAAGTGAGGCGTGGTGTAAGGCGAGGCACAGGTCCTCCAAAAAACAAGAGTACAGTCATATTTCTAAATGCTGGCTTAAGTTTCAGCTAGATACAGCAAAAGAGAGGGCAAATATTCACTCACTACCAGCTTGCACCAAGTAGTTTTAATAAGTCATTTTCTCCAAGAGAGGATAAAAAAAAAAATCTGTGAGTAGTATCATAGAATCACAGAATGGTTTAGGTTGGAAGGGACCTCAAAGCTCATCCAGTTCCAACCCCCTGCCATAAACAGGGACACCTCCCACTGGAACAAGTGGCTCAAGGCCTCATCTAATGTAGCCTTGAATACCTGCAGGGAGGGAGCAGCCACAACCTCAGTGTTAGATTTGTTATTCAGGATTAGTGAATCCTGAATTAGTGGGAGGTGTCCCTGCCTATGGTAGGGGGTTGGAACTAGATGATCCTTAAGGTCCCTTCCAACCTTACCATTCTATGATTCTATGATTATGCCAGTATAAACATTGTGGATAATCCTCAGTATTTATCAAAACAATCTTTTAATGTCTTCCAGCTTCCCTCCTTGGGACACAAGCACCACTATCAAGTCAAAAGCATATCCAGCGTGGAAGTGCTCAATATAGCAACAAGAAAACACTTCAGGATTAAAGAGCATCTTGTTGCATTCGTTAATTCCTTTCTTCTGCTGAAGTGCTCCCATCGAAGCCTGGTGCAAGGACACCACAAAGAGACAAACACCAGCACTTGGGCTCACCGTTACACCAGACCTGTGAGCCTGAAAAAAACCCAAGCGACACAACCGACAAAAAACAAAACACCACCATAAAAATGGAAGAGGAAGTAAAAGCTAACAGGGGGAAAAAACCCCAAGCTGATGGCACAGACATGGTGAGTCAGAGCACTCTTGTAAAGGAGAAAACTGCTTGCTGTGTCTGCAAAAGGAGTGCTTAAAAGCAGCACACCTGAGGAAATAACACTGCTGCTGGGTTTTGTTCCTAGCCTTTGCCACACTCTTTGTTATCTCTGCTGAAGTACAGCTCAGGGGCAGTAAGTTCTTAAACACACAACTGATGGCAATAAAGGAGAACAGGTGAAAAAATAAAAACCTGTAGGTAAAGCACAGGGAGAGCAGGTGAAGAGACACATGGCATTTTGCAATTATTCTTTATCTGTGCTCTACCCTTTCTTTACTTTTTTTTTCAACCATCCACACCACACAGCTAAGGGTTCACACATCTGTGCCCAGGGCACAGACACAACCAGCAAAGGCTGCAGAAGGATGCAGTGGCTTGGGCTGGTGCCCAGAAGTGTCCTAAAAAACAGGTTATTGGAGTATTAGGCCAACAAAAAGCTCCATCGGCATGAAAATCATAGAATGGCAATGTTGGAAGGGACCTCAAAGCTCACTTAGTTCCAACACCCTGCCATAGGCAGGGACACCTCCCACTAGTACAGGTCACTCAAGGCCTTGTCCAGTACCAACCTGGTGCTGAAAACCTCCAGGGAGGTTGTAGAGAACAGATCCCATTCTGTGTTTCTGTCCTTCGCAACCTCCCTGGACAACCTGTGCCAGTGTCTCACCACTCTCACTGCAAACAACTTCCCCCTAACATCCAGTTTCAACCTCCCCTCTGACACTTCAAACCCATTGCCCCTTGTCCTGGCATTGCAAGACCTTGTCAATAGTCCCTCCCCAGCCTTCCTGGAGCCCCCTTCAGATACTGCAAGGCTACTATAAGATCTCCTGTAAGTCTTCTCCAGGCTGCAGAGCCCCAACTCTCTCAACCTGTTCTCAGAGCAGAGCTGCTGCAGCCCTCTATTCCCTCTGGGATGAGAGCAACGCAGATGTAACATTCCTGTCACTTCTTGGGCAGAAAGATCTCATGTAGCCATTTGTGCTTAGGAAGCAGCATTGATTTCAGCCTTCCCTACTCAAAGCAAGAGATCTGCTCTCCTCAGAACCCACCTGCAGTCCTGTGTGCAGCTCTGGAGCCCTCAACACAAGCAGGACCTGAAAGTGTTAAAGAGTCCAGAGGAGGCCACCAAGATGCTCAGAGGGTTACAGTAGCTCTCCTGTGAGGACAGGCTGAGAGAGTTGGGGCTCTGCAGCCTGGAGAAGAGAAGGCTTCCAGGAGACCTTGGAGTGGCCTTCCAGGATCTGAAGTGGGCTCCAGGAAGGCTGGGGAGGGACTATTGACAAGGTCTTGCAATGACAGAATGAGGAGGCACGGGTTTGGACTGGCAGAGGGGAGACTGAAACTGGAAGGTAGAAGGAAGTTGTTTGCAGTGAGGGTGGTGAGACACTGGCACAGGTTGCCCAGGGAGGTTGTGGAGGACGTAAGTACAGAATGTGACTCTGATCACAGCCTCCCTGGAGGTGTTCAGGACCAGGCTTGATGAGGCCTTGAGCAACCTGTTCTAGCAGAAGGTGTCCCTGCCTATGGCCCAGGGGGGTTGGAACTGGATGGGCTTTGAGCTCCCTTCCAATATAAACCATTCTATGATTCAATGACCAAGAACACCACTGCATCACCATTGCCTGGGCCTTCAGTTTTATCTTCTTTATATCAGACAGACAATAAAATAGAGTTTTGTTTGCTGTAAAATGTTAAATGTCCAAAATTCAACAGCTCACTTCTCACCAACCAAAGCTGCAACCTTGCTGAGTTATTAGATACACTTCAAGTTCTACCAAAGTGACATTCATCAAAATTAATTACCTTACTCTTACAGTTTTAACTGTTTCATCCATCTTAGACCTTTGATGATGTCTTTCAGAACAGACAAGACACTGAGGGTACCTTCCCTCGTGTGCCCAACAACTGGCTTGGGAGTGCAACACTTGAGGAGCTTCTGCAAACAAAAGCAGCAGTGACCCCACAGAATTCTGCAGGCAACTCTAGTTTACATGTACAGTTGCACACCCTTCCACTCCTGTGCTCAAGGAGAAGAGTAAAACATCTTTTATTCTCTCTTGGTAGCAGTGTCTCACTGCCCAGCATTTCTCTGCTGCTCAGTAGTCCATTTTTTTGCCCCCACCATTCTGAGGTATATACTCCAGTCTCTACAAAGCATGCACCTAAAGGCAAATTTCTTAACACAGCTCAGCTTAGCTCCTAGTAGACTTCTGATACAGTAGCCTAGTACTCAGAATAAAGCATTTTCAAGCATTGTTGTTAATTCTCTTGTTCCTCACGTTTCAACTTCATTCTTGATACAAAGACCAGTTCTGTCTTTTCGGTTAATTCTCCTATGTCAAGAGAAAATAATCACAGAATGGAAGTGACCTCAGAGATATCTACTCCAAGCTTCCCACCACACACACCTCTCAGCTAGACTCAGCTGCTCAAGGCCTGCCTGCTGATCAGGTTTAACATGGAGCATCAGCTCTGAAGCTCAGCGTTCTTGTCCTTGTTGCGGTGACTCATGGTGTCATTGCTCATGAGACCTGTCATCAAGTTGGTGAACATCCAGACTGCCACATCTCTTAGCTGAGAGCACAGAGGCTAAAAGAGCAGGTTTCAAAATCACTACTGACTGAGGATGTTGAATGCCCAGCAGCTGTCAGCAGCTTTGTCATAATCACAGAATTCTGGAATGGCTCAGGTTGGAAGGGACCTCAGAGCTCAGCTGCTCCAACCTCCCCACCATAGGCAGGGACACCTCTCAGCTAGACTCAGCTGCTCAAGGCTTCACCCAACCTCCAAGGAGGAGGTAGCCACAGCCTTCCTGGGCAGTTGTGCCAGACTCTCACCACCCTCACACAACTTCTTCCTCAGCTCCACTCTGACCCTGCTCTGCCTCAGCTTCAAACCATTCCCCCTTGACCTGTCTCAGACTCCCACCTGCACCTTTTCATCCAGGATCCCTCCAGGTATTGGAAGGCAGCTCTCAAGTCTCCCTGGAGCCTTCTCTTCACTAATTTCTCTTATGTTTCTCAATAACACCTGCTCAATAACATCATCATTTTTATGGTTGAAGTTTCATGAGTACCAGCTTAACCTGGAAGAGGAACAAAGTCTCTTATCATTGCAAATCATTTCTTCCTGGTTGCTGCAGCGTGAGTTGTATTTTGATGACTGAGTTCCTAAGAATTAAGCTGTCAAAAGGCAGCACTTCATTTCCCTTCCCTGATACCACATGCATCAGGGCTATGTGATTCTTGACTCATGGTTGAGGAGTCTACTTCACACAGTAACTTACACACTGCTACAGTTTGATGCCTCGCTGATTTCCTGCCCATTGACCACAGCACTCAGAATATAAGTGCCCTCCTGTCATGAGGACTGCAGGGTTTTTTTCCTGTTTCTAACACCTTACACAGCATAAGAGGGTAACAAAATACTAGAAGGTTGGTATTGAGGCACACCTAACAGATGGCAGCAAAATAACTTTCTCAAAGATAAAGTTTTGGTGGCAATGGTATTAATCTTTACAAATTGTTGCTTGATTTGTCTCAAGGAATTCATGTGGAGAAACATGAAGGCAGAAAATTTAAATAGTTGGGCTAGACTGGCAATCACAGAAGCATAGAATGGTTTGGGTTGGAAGGGACCATGAAGATCTCAGAATCATAGAATGGTTTGGGTTGGAAGGGACCATGAAGATCTCAGAATCATAGAATGGTTTGGGTTGGAAGGGACTTTAAAAGATCTCAGAATCATAGAATGGTTTGGGTTGGAAGGGACTTTAAAGATCTCAGAATCGCAGAATGGTTTGGGTTGGAAGGGACTTTAAAGATCTCAGAATCACAGAATGGTTTGGGTTGGAAGGGACTTTAAAGATGATCGAGTTCCAATCCCACTGCCATAGGCAGAGACCAGGTTGCTGAGGGCCCTGTCCAGCCTGGCCTTAAACACTTTCAGGAAGGTGCCACCCACAACTTCCCTTGGCAACCTGTTCCAGTGTCTCCCCACCCTCACTGTCAAGAATTTCTTCTTAATATCCAGTCTAAATCATCCATCTTAAAGCCATTCCCTCTCGTCCCGTCACTACAAGCCCCTGGGCGAGGACACACTGATGGCAATGGTTGTGGATGAGTGTTTAAGCAGGGACTTTCTTTGTGTCATTCTGAAATTCTGCAGAAGATGGCAGCTGAAAGCCCCAGAGTCTGTTCCCTGCTAGATACAGAGCTATGAGAACAGGAGAACCAGACAAGAGACTAAAAGAGGGACCTGGAGGAGCTCTTTTCTTGCACCCTACAGGGCAGAGATGCGCTGTCTCTGGACTTGCTTTCCATTCCAGATAGACAGTTAAAAAGAGAGACAATGGGAGAGAGTTACTATGCCAAAGTTGTGCAGATACAGTAACAAACTCTTCACATCCTTATTTAATGACTGCAGATCCACCTCTAATCCTGTAGTACTCCATGACCTACTACCCACAGGTCATGGACCCACAGGTCCACTGCCAAGTGAAAACCCGCTAAGAAAATTTATTTCTAGGACACTTCTGGAAAGAACAAAACCACACACAATAGGATGAAAGAGCTTCTTCGAGTCAGCAAGTGACTGCATATGGTCATGTTTCTTCTTGCATCACTTTGCTTTCTTATTCTATTACATGTGAAGGTGTTGGGAAAAGCAACAGTTGTTTGAAAAGTTCATCTGTCCTGCTAGATCAGATGGGGTAGCATAACGGAGTCTATTTTCACCGCTCCTGTGCCAATTTAATATCTCGGTTTCAAGGGGATCTTCAAGCTAAAAGTATCCTTTGTGTTTGGCCTGCATATGTTCTGGGAACAGTCGTCCACAGCAGAAATTCAGTTGAATATGTAAAAGAACATGCCTGGGAAAAAAACTGCCACTTCTAGGTCTTCCTGCTGGCAACACATTTTGTTTCTTTCTGGAGTGCATCTGATCCGTGACACCTGCCTCTGTTCCCCACGCTGTGCAAGGCAGGCTACAATCCTTCAGAGGATGAATGCAGGTCAGATGCATGCATACAGGATTACAGAACCAGACTATGACTGTTATCTGATGGGCAGCACTTGTAGCTCATCCCACAACACTAAACAGCAGCAGGACTACGGTTGGGACATTACACCAACGGCAGCAAGCACTGGACAGCATCACAGTTCCTAACAACTGAAGGGATTTAACACCAAGTCCAGCCTGAGAAGTGCTTAGAGGGGAAGGTTTGGCTAGCACTGACCTGTCCTCACCTACCCCAGCAGGAAAAGATCATTTCCATCCACCTCCTTCCTTTCTGCTGTACAGTTACATACTGCAGGTTAATACAGAGCAGAGTCGTCGCTTTCCAAGCGTAAGTCTGAGGTGACATTATTGTGATCTTTCAGTATCTTTAGGGGCTACAAGAAAGCTGGGGAGGGACTTTTTAGGCTATCAGGAGGGGGATGGAACCAAGCTAGAAATGAGTAGATTCAGCCTGGATGTTAGGAAGAAGTTGTTCAGCATGAGAGTGGTGAGAGCCTGGCAGGGGTTGTTCAGGGAGGTGGTGGAAGCCTGATCCCTGGAGGTGTTTAAGGCCAGGCTGGCTGAGGCTGTGGTCAGCCTGATCTAGTGTGAGGTGTCCCTACCCGTGGCCTGATTCTATGATTCCAAGCAAGCCTGACCAGCTCCAAACTCCTGCAGTACCTGCACATGATGCCTGTAGCAGGGTAACTTTTTAGCGTGAAGCTATCTAATTTGGAATAAAATAAAATAAAAAAAACCCAATGTTTTCTCTAGGAGGATCACATAAGAATCACAAATTTTCTTTGATGCTTGAAAGAAATCTGTTCCTATAGCCTAAATGTTCAGAAAAGTGTTGTTACTCTTAATGTTGCCAGATCCGAAGTGATGAGATACTATGGGAAAGGTTATTCTTGCAGTATTTACAGATACAAGCAGAAGCAGAAGTGACAGAAATTTCAAAGTAAGGCTGTTTGAAAGACTTCCAGCTCAATTTTGCAGAACTTCTCACAGAGATTCAGATACTCATCCAAACTTTCCATGCTTACCTGCACCAGACATGTGGTGCTGGTAATTTTGGAACAGGCTGAACTCTCTGGAGAAGTAGAAGAGTTTCTACCGCGAGGCAAACTGAGGAATCGGAACAATATTTTTTAAACGCCTGAAAGGTTGCTGCAAATAGCCAAAGAAACAAACTTCCTACAAGTTCTGAGTTTCGGAGCTCTGCCAACAGAAATTTCAGTTTCAGTTTGACAGCAGCTCTATAAACAAGCTGTCACAAGGCCAGCTCCAGGGGGGACGTCTCAGCATGTGTGTGACCCGCACCACAGCCGTGTACGGGCACTGGTGGGTCCGCAGCGGAGGAAGCTCCCACTGCAGTCTCTCACTTCCAGCACCAAGGGAGACTGCACACAAGTTTTACCCACTCTGCCTCTAACCAGCTGTACGTTAGTGAGAGGCTGCACACAAGTTTTACCCACTCTACCTCCAAATCAGTTGTACATCACTGAACACTTGGCATAGGTGTAAGTCGTGCCTCAGTTTCCCTCCTGGTCCTTAGCTCCTGCAGCAGCAGTACCCCCTTTGCTAGGAAAAAAGCCTCCTTGAGCTCTGCTAAGCCTTTGGTGGAACCAGTGGCCGTTGTTTACTTAGAATCATAGAATGGTAAGGTTGGAAGAGATCTCAAGGATCATCTAGTTCCAACCCCCTGCCATAGGCAGGGACACCACTTCTTGGAGTAACTTAGGGCCCCTCAGCTGAGTAGTTTAAATGCACATACTCTGTGTCTCAATCCATTTTGCAGCTCCATAGAGCCACCATCCTACAGAAGACATGTCTGTCAAACTGAGATACTGAGATGATTGACTAGAAAAGGTTTTGAAGCTCCTCAGGCTTTAAAAAGAAATGTAAAAAGTCAAGCAAACTTACCATAAAACTATTTCCTTTTTTTCATCTTTTCACTTTTTCCTTATTTTTTCCTTTTTCCCTTTTATTTTTTTCATGTTCTCTTTTCTTCTATTTTTCCTCCTTTGCTTTTTTTCTTTTACATTCTATTTTTTTCTCCTTTTATTTAAAACTTGCAATAAAACTGTTGCTGACTTTGCTTGCCTCAACATTGTCTACAACAAGAGGCTTGCACCTCAGTTGGACAGCAAGACCACCTTCCTCCCACTCCCCAGGATACGGTTCCATTGCCCACGCTGCGCACACCCAACAGCCCCTCCTACCCTCTCAGTCTTCCTCCATCCATATCTGCAGCAGTTTCTCTGCTGTGATCCTGCAGCTGCTCCCTTACTTCTCACTGCTCCCACTTCCCATCTGAGGGGAAAAAAAAAAAAAAAACAAACCTCCAGACACTTTTAATCTGTTCCCACACTCCAGCTCCACTTTCCTCTGCAGAGCTCCCAGTGCAGCTCTCGGGAGAGACGCTGCTGTGAAACGGCACCTACGGTTTTAGTACACCTCTCTAAGCTGCAGCAGCAATGAGCAGGGCAAATTGTTTGTGGCCTGCATCAAGCAAGCCCTTTTTTTTTTTTTTTCTTTTGCTTTCTTCATCAGCAGTGTCTGCCCCACCACGCTGTTCCTCAGCACCAGGCAGCAAAGCAGGGAGAAAACAAAGGTATTTGTTTCAAGTGGCAACACCTGACAGCATCTCGTGTAGCTAAGAGGGGCAATGTGGTGTCAAATGCACAATTTCTTTGATCATGCAAGCAACTTGAGCAGAGGATCTCTTCCTTGTATCGAAATTTTTACTGCTTACACTCCACTGATTTATGAGGGGCTCGTGAGAGCTTGATTTCACTAAGGTGCTTCAGGATGGCTCCTGCATGATTGCTTTCTGCAGGCCAGGAGACCACAGCCTACCTGTGTCCGACCAGTCCCACCACAGACATGCTGCACTTGGTAGGAGCAGTCAGAGTCAGCAGCAATGACAGCAGGAGTGTGGCTGTGCCAGATCCATGTGTGAACACCAACAGGCATGGTGAGAAGAGTGGCAACCATTCATCTGCCCTAACAGTTTTAAGAGGGAAAAAAAAAAAAAAATACTCCACCAGTATTGTACTTTCTGTTGGCTGTGGGTTCATTATGCTGCATGGCACCATGAGGGGCTCAGGGACTCCTCAAATCACTTGGCAGAAGTCACTACACTCCCCTCAAGTGAGCCTTTGCAGCCCTAGGTACCCAAGTTAAAACCTCCTTACAGTGCACCAGCATCAGTCCCCAAGGTCTGTATCTTGGTGCATGACAAACTGGGTGAGAAATTTCTGCCTTTAGCCTTTTTCAGTTTCCTGTTTCACACAATTTTTGCTCCACATCTTGGTAGATTCCTTCTCTTTACTTACACTCTAAGAAAGGCTTTATTAAAAGATCCAATCTTCAGATGAAAAGCAAAGCTGGGAAAAAAGCTTTCCCAACTGAAATCTCTCTACAGTCACTCTGAATGCCTCAGGTACCACACAACCACACAGAGCCAGTGCTGGACTGGCCAAAGGACACTGAAGGATGGGTTAAGAGCCCAGTTTCTCTGTGCCACTGGTAAGACCAGGGCTAGTCCTTGCCTTTGCCAAGGCCTGGGATTAATGAACAAAGAGTAGCTGACATGCTTTGCTTGGGTTGTTTCTACTTCCACTGCTACCCCAAGAAGATGGATTAATGCACCTCCTAGTCCAAAAACCCTCACAAGAATTTGAGTAATCATCACAACTGGTTACCATTTTTTCCCCCCTGGGGTTGCTAATAGAGTAACTAAGCATGCAATGAACTGCTGAGAGCAGAAATGTCCATCTCTCTACAGCAAGCCTCAGTGCTCCTCAGCCCAGAGCACAAAAGGCAGCACCTGTCAGAGCAGCTTGACCAAATGGAAAGTCTGATAGAGTCATAGAATGGTTTAGGTTGGAAGTGACCTCAAAAGAACAGTTCCAAGCCCCTGCCATAGGCAGGGACACCTCCCACTAGAACAGGTCACTCAAAGCCTCATCCAATCTGTGCTAAACATCTCCAGGGAGGCTGTGGAGAACAGAAGCACCAAATGTGATCAGAAATCACATTTTGTGCTTTTGTGCTCCACAACATCCCTGGGTAACCTGTGCCAGTGTCCCACCAACCTCACTGAAACTGCATGGTAGAAAGAAGTTGTTTGTAATCTCCCCTCTGCCACTTCAAACCCATTCCCCTTGTCCTGGCATTACAAGCCCTTGTCAATAGTCCCTCCCCAGCCTTCCTGTAGCCACCTTCAGATCCTGGAAGGCTACTCTAAGGTCTCCTGGAAGCCTTCTCTTCTCCAGGTTGCAGAGCCCAAACTCTCTCAGCCTGTCCTCAGAACAGAGCTGCTGCAGCCATCTCAGTATCTTGGTGGCCTCCTCTGGACCCACTCCAACACTTCCATGTCCTTCCTGTGCTGGGGGCTCCAGAACTGCACACAGGACTCCAGGTGGGGTCTGAGGAGAGCAGAGCAAAGGGGCACAATCCCCTCCCTTGCCCTGCTGCCCACACTGCTCTTGCTGCAGCCCAGCACACAGTTGCTGTCTGGGCTGCACTCACACTGCAGGCTCCTGTTGAGCTTTTCATCACCCCAGCCACCCAGGGCCTGTTCCTCAGGGCAGCTCTCAGCCATTCCCCACCCAGCCTGGAGTTGTGCTTGGGATTGTGCCTACCCAGGTGCAGGGCCTGTCACACCTTTTTAGTGGAACATTAGTAGAAAACATTTTCATTAGAAAATTTCATTTTGTTTGAGAGAACAAAGAAACCCAGGGAAGGTTCTGTTGGCATTTGCTGCAGGTGTCCATGGTGTCAGCACCAGGCTCCCCTGCAATGTGTGTGGGAGTTTGGCTCTGGCCAGCACCACCACGTGGGCCAGGGATTCCACAGGCAGTGGGCACGCTGTCAACTGTGGGTCCATTCCCTCACCATGGATTGCTTAGTTCCTCCAGCTCCACTGTCCCAAGCAGACACTTGTGCAGCCCAGTAGCAGGTGCCTCCCAAACCAGAGCTGCAGCAGGAACACCAGAAATGCCAAGAGCATCCTGACACCTAGAAGGCTGGTGAAAGAGCCACCAGCCATGGAGACAGAGACAGAACTCCAAAGTTTCAGCTCTCTTCACAAAATATCTGTGTCACTTCCTTCCTCACCCACAAAGGAAGGGAGTTTAGTAACATCCTGAGCAGCAAACAAGTACAGGTGCTAAGCCTTGCCTAGGAGGAACCCTGCTATCTGATGCAGCAGCAAACGCAGCGGTGGCTTTGCTCAGGGTGTGGCAGGAAAAGAAAGAAGAAACAAAGAGCAAGTACATACATCTCCAGCTCTAAAACAGTCCCTTCTGGTTTTTCTTCCTCCTTGTCTTCCCCTCCCCTCTTACCATGCTGAAAACTGATGGATGTTTTGGAGAAGGAATGAGAAGTGGTTGCAAGTGGTCAAGGGCAACCAATCGAGTGCTGGGCTGCAGCAAGAGCAGTGTGAGCAGCAGGGCAAGGGAGGGGATTGTGCCCCTTGGCTCTGCTCTCCTCACACCCCACCTGCAGTCCTGTGTGCAGTTCTGGAGCCCCCAGCACAGGAAGGACATGGAAGGGTTGGAGCCAGTGCAGAGGAGGCCACCAAGATACTGAGAGGGCTGCAGCAGCTCTGCTGTGAGGACAGGCTGAGAGAGTTGGGGCTCTGCAGCCTGGAGAATAGAAGGCTTCCAGGAGACCTTGAAGTGGTCTTACAGGATTTGAAGTGGGCTCCAGGAGGGCTGGGGAGGGACTATTGACAAGGTCTTGTTATGACAGGACAAGGGGCAATGGGTTTGGACTTGCAGAGGGGAGATTGAAACTGGATGTTAGGAGGAAGTTGTTTGCAGTGAGGGTGGTGAGACACTGGCACAGGTTGCTCAGGGAGGTTGTGGAGCACAGAAACACAAAATGTGATCTTTGAGGTGTTCAAGGCCAGGTTGGATGAGGCCTTGAGCAACCTGTACTAGTAGGAGGTGTCCCTGCCTATGGCAGGGGTTTGGAACTAGATCCCTTTGAGGACCCTTCCAACCCTACCATTCTATGATTCTATGACTGTGCCTGTTTGCTGTTGAGCACAGGCTTTGGAAGAAGTCTTCATGAGGAACCATAGTGGAAAGCCACAGCACCCAGCTCATTAATTCCAGCCAATCTCAAACAGCAGAGTGTGCCACTGTGTCCCAAACAAGGTAAAGCACTAACCACAGCAAAAGCAAACTTGCTTAGCTAATGTGTTGAAGAGACACTTCAGCAGGCACTTGTGCAGCAAATTTAGGATCTTGCTCTGCAAGCTGCAGACACCCTCAGAAGTTCAGAGGCTCACACCTCTATCTCATTGAACCCTCTGACACCTGTCCTGCTTAATTCCCCAAACAGTGATTTTTCATTCCAAGTAAGGTGAAACAAAACATGGAGAAAAAGGCCAAAATTCTCAAGCATGTCTGAATTTCGGGTTTCTGTAGTGCCTGGGAAACAAGACTCAACTTGCACACGTGCCAGAGCTCAGCACTTGCAGGTAATTTTAGCATGAGCCAATAGTGCACTGCAAATCTGCTCCAGCAGGACCTGGCTGCCCCCACAGACTGAGCTCCATAGCATCATGGAAGGGTTTAGGCTGGAAGGGAGCTCAAAGCTCAGCCATTTCCATAGGTAGGGACACCTCCCACTAGAACAGCTTGCTCATGGCTTCATCCAACCTGGTGCTGAACACCTTCAGGGAGGTTGTGGAACACAGAATCACCTAATGTGATCTCCACGACCTCCCTGGGCAACCTGTGCCAGTGTCTCACCATCTTCACTGCAAACAACTTCCTCCTAACATCCACTTTCAATCTCCCCTCTGCCAGTTCAAACCCATTCCTCCTCCTGTCTTCACAAGCCCTTGTCAATAGTCCCTCCCCAGCGCTCCTGTAGCTCCAGAATCAGATTTGCCTCATGGCCAGCTTGCAACATCTGAACATCTTCACCCAGGAAATCAATGCTTTTCTCACCCACACAGCCTTCCTGAAAAATAAAACCCATAAATTCCAATAGGAATTCTTTTGCCCCTCTTTCAGCCAGCCTGGAAGTTTGCACCCTGATGTGCTCCAACTTGTAATAAAGACACTGGGAGGCCACAGACTCTGTGATCAGAGGTTTCACTCTTTAAATAAAAAGTAGACCAGCACTGAGGAAGTTCCTGGACAAATGAAGAGCCAATAGTGTCTGTTGTGCAGTGAGGTTCCAAAACAACCTTCTCTGGTATTTCTTAATGTAGGGCAGACTAGCAGGGAAATGCTGCCAAAGAGTTGGTTTGTTGGGTTGGTTTTTTTTTTCCCCTTTTGTAATTCAGTAATGGTGCACAACAGGAGTTTTCTATTTTTATTTTTTTTTCATCCAGAGGATGCTTCAGCTGCTCACTCAGTTTGGGAGAGGTTACAGAGGTAAGCAGATTGGGAGGCAAAACGAACGCGAGACGCTGCGCTTCAACGAAATTTCCTTTGGACAGAAAGAGGCAAGTGGCAGGGAAGGGAAAAAATAAAGAAAAACAATTCTGAGAATTCAAAACCCCTTTACCAATTCTCACAGCTCTCTGCAAAATGCATTTCAAGTGGCTCAAAGATGTTGCAGCAGTAACACACAAACCACTACAAACACAGCCCAGCAAGGGAACGTGTTCTTTTTATACAATTTCCCTCTCTCTGCTCATTTCTCTATGCAGGCAGGACAG
>VWZE01013886.1:1439-12088 GCA_013396675.1 Eubucco bourcierii | reverse complement strand
TTTTTTGGTTGTTGGGTTTTTTTTTCCTCCTCCAGAAAGTACAGAAAATGTGAAAAGTGTTCTTACAGCACTCTGCTCAAAATCTGTCTCCAATTAGCATGCACCATCTCCAAGCGAGCTCTGAGCCACGTGCGATAGCTTTCAACTCTGACCCATACTTGCAAGAGAAAAACAAGTTGGTTCTTACAATGAACATATCACTTGCAAACAGGAGTGCATGTCCCAGAGTTTACACGTTACCAGGACAGCAAATCTTCACCCTAGAACAAATCTTGCTAATTCTGGCCCTCCTTTCTGTGGCCCACAATCAAAATATTTTATTGTGTCTTTTGAATGTCTGTGTGAGTTACTCTTCCCCTATCTTCCTAAGCGACTCTTCCCTTGTGAAGCTCTGGAGGGCCAGAAAGCAATGCTGCCCACAGACAGCAATGGAAAGTTAGGTGGTCTTGATAGGAAGCTTTAAGTGAGATGGGAATTGAGAATATGCAACTTTTTCTCTGGCCAGGATTTCATCTGGACTGAAACAGCCTCGCACAGGAAATATTCTAGCATGAGAGTTCCACCAAATAGCTCCAGGAGGCACAGCCTTGAGGGCTCCCATGGACACACCAAGGATATGCTTTTGTACAATGTCCCTTACACAATGCTCCTGCTAGCACCACTGGTGCACACTAGAGTGGTGACCAACTTTCTGATACTGAGCAGGGCCAAAGAGATCACAGAACGATAGGGGTTGGAATCACAGGCTCACAGGGTGTCAGGGTTTGGAAGGGACCCAAAGAGCTCATCCAGTCCAACCTCCCTGCCAGAGCAGGACCAGACAATCCAGCTCAGGGCACACAGCAACACATCCAGACAGGCCTGCAAAGGCTTCAGAGAAGGAGACTCCACAACCTCTCTGGGCAGCCTGTGCCAGGGCTCTGGGACCCTTCCAGGCAAGAAGTTACCCCTTGTGTTGAGCTGGAACCTCCTGTGCTGCAGTTGCCATCCATTGCTCCTTGTCCTATCCCAGGTAGCAGTGAGCAGAGTCTGTCCCCCTGTCCTGATCCCCAGCTCTCAGATAGTTATAAACATTGATTAAATCCCCTCTCAGTCTTCTCCAGACTGAGCAGCCCCAAGTCCCTCAGCCTCTCCTCACCAGACAGTGCTCAGTCCCTTCAGCATCCTTGTAGCCCTCCGCTGGACCCTGTCCAGCAGATCCCTGTCCCTCTTCAACTGGAGATTCCAAAACTGAGCATAGGAACCCAAACAGTGCTAAACAGCACTTGCCAAAGGCAAATGCTGGGACACAGGATCCAATCTCATTCCCCAGCCAGCACCACTAACCTTTTCTGCCTTTTGGGGACAACACATTAGTATCAGCAGGGACAAGAGATGGGGTTAGTGGTTTGGGATGCTAGAGAGAATCAGATATAGTTGCTTCCTGCCAAAAAGGTTTTCTAGGTTCTGAGCAGCAATTTTGCCCTTAAAGCACCACTTTGCATCTGTACACTCTGCATTGCTGCTGCTCGTTAACTGCAAGCAGAGGAACACCAACAGAAATGAAACAACTGTGCATTCAGTATTGCTCATTACACACAAAACCTGAAGCAGTTCTGCTGGTTTTAAAAATATCTTTAGCAACAGGTTCCCTAAGCTGTGTCAAGATGAAGCTAAGGCTCCTTACCTACAGCCTCACGGACGTCCTCATCTCATCTCAGACCGCCATCGAGTAGCAACCAGTTTGAGCTGTTTCAAAAACCGGAAAACATGGAGGTCAGATGGCTGCAGAGAGCATTTGGGTTAATCTCCCACAGCTCATAGAGATAGAAAGGAAAAAAAAAGAGTCAAGTAAACCCACTTCCTGCACCAGCACAAGCTAAGCATCGCACCAGTGACAGACTTACAGTCAGGTTTAGCGCAAACCTCTTCCGGCCCTGAGGAAAAGTAAAACGCTCAAGCATGAAAGCAGCTCCCCTCTTGAAGCTGCAGAAAGCAGGGAGGGTCAGTTTTTGCAGAAGGTAAACATGAGGTTGAAAAGGAAATACTGGAAGGAATTGCAGTTCTAAGCCTGAAGACAACTTCCCTTTTTCCTACCTTCAGCGAAACCCTTTGAGTACTGGAATAGACAGCTTGCAAACTGGCAGAGGGGAGATTTAGACTGGATGTCAGGAGGAAGAAGTTGTTTGCAGTGAGGGTGCTGAGACACTGGCACAGGTTACCCAGGGAGGTTGTGGTTGCTCCCTCCCTGGAGGTGTTCAAGGCCAGGTCGGATGAGGCCTTGAGTGAGCTGTACTAGTGGGAGGTGTCCCTGCCTGTGGCAGGGGGTTGGAACTGGATGATCCTTGAGGTCCCTTCCAACCTTACCATTTTATGATTCTAAATCCACTTTGCTCCTTTTCAGACACAGCTTTAGGAAACCTGACACCATACTGCTACTTGAGGTTTGCAAAACAGAAAAGTCTACCTCACCACAGAGTTTGCTACTAACAGTAAAAAAAAAACAAAACAAAACAAACCCAGCCAAAAAGTCCCCAAACCAACCCAACACCAACAAAACCAAATAAACAACGAACCCCAAAACAACAACCAGCAAGAAAAGCAAACAAAAAAACCCCCACCAAAGTCCTGTACTATTGCTAGGTGAAGGCTACTCAGATAAAAACATTTCTGTTTCAACACTTCTGCAGGAAGCAGCCCCTGGAGAAGCCCAGGCACACGCAGCTGCTGCCCCACTTCACTTCCTGCAGCACCTCATGCCTTAACTGTCCCTTTCAGACAGGGGAAGCCCAGAGAAGCAGCTGCCTCAGATGCAGCTCTGCAACTTCTGGGTGTTCATCTTCCTTTGCGGCCTTTTTTCCGGCAAGGAGCGATAGCATCTTTCTGGTATTCCCAGCTGAACTCAGGAAATTAGGTGTTCAGAGGCTTCCTGAAGGGAGGTTGTAGCCAGCTGGGGTTGAGCTCTGCTGCCAGGCACCCAGCAACAGAACAAGGGGACATAGTCTCAAGCTGTGCCAGGGGAGGTCTAGGCTGGATGTTAGGAGGAAGTTGTTGCCAGAGAGAGTGATTGGCATTGGAATGGGCTGCCCAGGGAGGTGGTGGAGTCACCATCCCTGGAGGTGTTGAAGCAAAGCCTGGCTGGGGCACTTAGTGCCATGGTCTGGTTGATTGGCTAGGGCTGGGGGATAGGTTGGGCTGGGTGAGCTTGGAGGTCATNTGTCAATAGTCCCTCCCCAGCCTTCCTGTAGCCCCTTTCATATCCTGGAAGGTCACTCCAAGGTCTCCTGGAGGCCTTCTCTCCTCCAGGCTGCAGAACCCCAACTCTCCTCCCAACAAGGTCTTGTAATGACAACATCCACAACCTCCCTAGAGGTGTTCAAGGCCAGGTTGGATGAGGCCTTGAGTGATCTGTGCTAGTGGCAGGTGTCCTGCCTATGGCAGGGGTTTGGAACTGGATGATCCTTGTGGTCCCTTCCAACTCTACCATTCTATGATTCTATTTTATTTATATATATATGTGTGTGTGTGTGTGTGTGTGTGATAATTTCATACTGCAACAAAAAGAAGATACAAGAAAGTTCTCGTAGAGAACTTCAGTAGATGACGTAGAGAGCTTTAGTACTGTGTGCTGAGAGCTTTACCACACCATGCACTTACAGAAGCAGATGGGAAGTAAGAACTTCCCTAAGGCCAAGTGTAAGGTCCTGCACCTGGGTAGGCACAATCCCAAGCACAAATGCAGGCTGGGTGGTGAATGGGTGGAGAGCAGCCCTGAGGAAAAGGACCTTGGAGTCTGGGTTGATGAAAAGCTCAACATGAGCCTGCAGTGTGCACATGCAGCCCAGACAGCAACTGAGTCCTAGGCTGCATCAAGAGCAGCGTGGCCAGCAGGGCAAGGGAGGGGATTCTGCCACTTTGCTCTGCTCTCGTCAGACCCCACCTGGAGTACTGTGTGCAGTTCTGGAACCCTCAGCACAGGAAGGACATGGAAGTGTTGGAGCGTGTCCAGAGGAGGGCCACAAAGATGATCAGAGGGCTGGAGCAGCTCTGCTATGAGGACAGGCTGAGGGAGTTGGGGCTCTTCAGCCTGGAGAAGAGAAGGCTTTGAGGGGACCTGATAGTAGCCTTCCAGTATCTGAAGGGGGCTACAGGAAGGTTGGGGAAGGATTATTTACAAGGTCCTGCAATGACAGGACAAGGGGCAATGGGCTTAAACTGGCAGAGGGGAGATTTAGACTGGATGTTAGGAGGAAGTTCTTTCCAGTGAGGGTGGTGAGGCACTGGCACAGGTTGCCCAGGGAGGTTGTGGATGCTCCCTCCCTGGATGTGTTCAAAGCCAGATTGGACGAGGCCTTGAGTAACCTGTACTAGTGGGAGGGGTCCCTGCCTATGGCAGGGGGGTGGGACTAGATGATCCTTGAGGTCCCTTCCAACCTTACCATTCTATGATTCTATGATTCTAACTTCAGGGACCAGTGAATAATACCAGAGAGAAAAAGGTGGGGGTACAGCATTGTTGAAGGAATGGCAGAGCTATTATAACTCAGAGTGACCTTTACATTATGATTATTGATTTTGTAGCAACTTCTACAACCTCCATTTTCTGGCAAAAGATCCCCAATGTGCTGAAGGCCACAGAAAGCCAGAACTAAGATCATTCTTGTTCCCAAACTTCTACTATGTATTCCAAGAGGTAACCCACGTATAGAGGCAGGAGAGGGCACTGGAAAGGTGGCAGCTGCTTTTCACAAGCTAAAATATAATTTCTTTGTAGTCATTGCAGTTTGGGAAAGCATTTTAAAGAGGGATTTCCTGAACAAAATAAAGGTCACATATTTTGGCCCTTCTGTATCTTAAAGGGGCAACAAGAAAGTTGGGAAGGGACTTTTTAGGCTGTCAGGTAATAATAGGAGTGGGGGGAATGGAACCAAGCTAGAAATGGGGAGATTCAGCCTGGATGTTAGGAAGAAGTTGTTCAGCATGAGGGTGGTGAGAGCCTGGCAGGGGTTGCCCAGGGAGGTGGTGGAAGCCTTATCCCTGGAGGTGTTTAAGGTCAGGCTGGCTGAGGCTGTGCCCAGCCTGATCTGGTGTGAGGTGTCCCTGGGCATGGCAGGGCAGTTGGGACTGGCTGATCCTTGTGGTCCCTTCCAACCTTGCCTGATTCTATGGTTCTGTATGAACAGTGATCAGATTTCTCTCAGGAGCTGAGAAAGCAATCCTGTGCTTTGCAATCACACAACCACTAAGGCTGGAAAGACCTTTACGATCATAGAATCATAGAATGGTAAGGTTGGAAGGGACCTCAAGGATCATCCAGTTCCAACCCCCTGCCATAGGCAGGGACACCTCCCACTAGTACAGGTTACTCAAGGCCTCATCCAATCTGGCCTTGAACACATCCAGGGAGGGAGCATCCACAACCTCCCTGGGCAACCTGTTCCAGTGCCTCACCACCCTTACTGTAAAGAACTTCCTCCTAACATCTAGTCTAAATCTCCCCTCTGCCAGTTTAAGCCCATTGCCCCTTGTCCTGTCATTGCAGGACCTTGTAAATAATCCTTCCCCAGCCTTCCTGTAGGCCCCCTTCAGATACTGGAAGGCTACTATCAGGTCCCCTCGAAGCCTTCTCTTCTCCAGGCTGAAGAGCCCCAACTCTCTCAGCCTGTCCTCATAGGAGAGCTGCTCCAGCCCTCTGATCATCTTTGTGGCCCTCCTCTGGACCCGCTCCAACACTTCCATGTCCTTCCTGTGCTGAGGGTTCCAGAACTGCACACAGTACTCCAGGTGGGGTCTGACGAGAGCAGAGTAAAGGGGCAGAATCACCTCCCTTGCTCTGCTGGCCACGCTTCTCTTGATGCAGCCTAGGACTCGGTTGGCTGTCTGGGCTGCATGTGCACACTGCAGACTCATGTTGAGCTTTTCATCAACCCAGACTCCAAGGTCCTTTTCCTCAGGGCTGCTCTCAGCCATTCCCCACCCAGCTTGGAGTTGTGCTTGGGATTGTGCCTACCCAGGTGCAGGACCTTACACTTGGCCTTATTGAATGTCATGAGGTTGGCCTGGGCCCACCTCTGCAGCCTGTCCAGGTCCCTCTGGATGGCATCCCTGCCCTCTAGCAAGTCGACTGTGCCACACAGCTTGGTGTCATCTGCAAACTTGCTGAGGGTGCACTGATTCCTCTGTCCATGTCACTGACAAAGTCCACGATCACCAAGCCCAACCACCGCGGCCACAGAACCACATCCTGAAGCACCGCAGTTACAGCTCCTTCAGCACCTCCAGGGATGGTGACTCCATCAGCTCCCTGGGCAGCCTGTTCCAACCCCTCACCACTCTCTTTGCTGTGAACTAACAACTGCTTGTGCTTAAAGAACCTGCAGCAGCACTAACTGAATGCTCTCACTTTACAAACCTGCAGCTCTCCACTGACTTGGTCAGGCAGAATAAATGGGAAATGAAAAATGTTGTAACACCACTGTTCTTAAGAATTTCCCCAAATACAATCCTAAATTGGTATGGGTTGGAAGGGACCTCCAAAAGTCATCCAGTCCAACCCCCTGAAGTCAGCAGGGACATCCCCTACTATATCAGGTTGCTCAGAGCTCTGTGGAGCATGACCTTCAATATTTCCAGGGCTGGGGCCTCAACGACCTCCCCAGGCAATCTGCTGCAGTGTTCAGCAGCCTCCTGGTGCAGAACTTGTTCCTCACAGCCAATCTCAATCTGCTCAGTTCTCATTTCAAGCCATTTCCCTTCCTCCTGTCCCAGTAGGTCTTTGCAAACAGTCCCTCTGCAGCCTGCCTGCAGTCCCTTCAAGAACTGGAAAGCTGCCCTAAGGTCTCCCTGGAGCTTCTTCTTCTCCAGGCTGGACAACCTCAGCTCCCTCAGGCTGTCCTCATAGCAGAAGTGCTCCAGCCCATTTCTCCATTTCTTCCTGTACTAATCACTGCTTTTATTAACACCTAGTAAGACCTTGCACAAATTCTTATTAAAAAGGTGTGGATCTGTTGGAGGGTAGGAGAGCTCTGCAGAGGGACCTGGGCAGGCTGGATGGGTGGGCAGAGGTCAATGGGATGAGATTGAACAAGGCTAAGTGCAGAGTTCTACACTTTGGCCACAACAACCCCTGCAGTGCTACAGGCTGGGGACAGAGTGGTTGAGAGCAGCCAAGCAGAGAGGGACCTGGGGGTGCTTGGAGAGAGGAGCTGAAGATGAGGCAGCAGAGTGCCCAGGTGGGCAGGAGAGCCAATGGCATCCTGGCCTGGCTCAGGAGCAGTGTGGCCAGCAGGAGCAGGGAGGTTCTTCTGCCCCTGTGCTCAGCACTGCTCAGGCCACACCTTGAGTGCTGTGTCCAGTTCTGGGCCCCTCAATTCAAGAGAGATGTTGAGGTGCTGGAAGGTGCCCAGAGAAGGGCAGCAAGGCTGGGGAGGGACCTGGAGCACAGCCTGTGAGGAGAGGCTGAGGGAGTTGGGGGTGTGCAGCCTGCAGAAGAGGAGGCTCAGGGCAGAGCTCATTGCTCTCTGCAGCTACCTGAAGGGAGGTTGTAGCCAGCTGGGGTTGGGCTCTGCTGCCAGGAACCCAGCAACAGAACAAGGGGACACAGCCTCAAGCTGTGCCAGGGGAGGTCCAGGCTGGATGTTAGGAGGAAGTTGTTGCCAGAGAGACTGATTGGCACTGGAACGGGCTTCCCAGGGAGGTGGTGGAGTGCCCATCCCTAGAGGTGTTGAAGTAAAGCCTGACTGGGGCACTTAGTGCCATGGTCTGGTTGATTGGGTAGGGCTGGGGGATAGGTTGGGCTGGGTGAGCTTGGAGGTCATAGAATGGGAAGGTTGGAAGGGACCTCAAGGATCATCCAGTTCCAACCCCTTGTCATAGGCAGGGACACCTCCCACTAGTACAGCTCACTCAAGGCCTCCTCCAGCCTGGCCTTGAATGCCTCCAGGGAAGGAGCAGTCACAACCTCCCTGGACAACCTGTGCCAGTGTCTCACCACCCTCACTGCAAACAACTTCCTCCTAACATCCACTTTCAATCTCCCCTCTGCCACTTCAAACCCATTGCCCCTTGTCCTGGCATTCCAAGACCTTCTCAATAGTCCCTCCCCAGACTTCCTGTAGCCTCCTTCATATCCTGGAAGGCTACTCTAAGGTCTCCTGGAAGCCTTCTCTTCTCCAGGTTGCAGAGCCCCAACTCTCTCAGCCTGTCCTCACAGCAGAGCTGCTGCAGATCTCTGCTGGAGGTCTCTTCCAACCTGCTTGATTCTATGATTCTCTGATCCCATAGTTCTTTGAGTCTATGATTCTAAGAATCTGTGCAGAGGCCAAGTTCAGTTTGGAGCCACAGCCTGAGGTCCCCAGTTGCAGGCTGTCTTACCTGTTGCCTTTGCCTTCCTTGTGTCTTTACGATGGAATAAAACCACTTCTGCATTTGTGAAGTACTCATGGACAGGTGAGGACAACAGACCTGCACCACTGCCATGTGGAGAGATGATCAGCAAAGCTGTGCAAAGCTGTGCAGCAGCTCTTGCCTGCCTGCATTCCCTTGTCCAAAGGGCAGATTAGCAGGGAGGTGACATTTCTGATGGAAATGTCTCCCACCACACCTAGCATTTCGCGTCAGCTTGCGCGCTCCGATTCCCTTCGCAGTCACTTGACAGTATGTCACCAGTGACAAAATTCTATAAAAGGATGGCAGCTTTGCATACTGCTTAAGAGTATGCAGCACAAGCTTCCTGTGTGAGCTCTGGAAGGCTGAAAATACTTCAGATGTGCCAAAGGAAGCCCAGTTTAGCAGAGTCTAAGAGCTGGCTTAGACTGAGTAAAACTCAAGAGGGAACAGAACCTGCACAGATGTTACCTGGAGCAGGTTGCTGCTCTATGGGTTGGTGGTTGCCTGCCTGCTGATCAGGTTTAACATGGAGCATCAGTTCTGAAGCTCAGAGTTCTTGTCCTTGTTGCAGTGACTCATGGTGTCATTGCTCATGAGACCTGTCATCAAGTTGGTGAACATCCAGACTGCCACATCTCTTAGTTGAGAGCACAGAGCATTGAGGCTAAAAGAGCAGGTTTCAAAATCATTACTGACTGAGGATGTTGAATGCCCAGCAGCTGTCAGCAGCTTTGTCATAATCACAGAATCCTGGAATGGCTCAGGTTGGAAGGGACCTCACAGCTCATCTGCTCCAACCTCCACTATGTTAGCAACTCATATTTGCTGAAAAAACATGCTTAAGGGCACAGCTATGATCAGTGTTCCACAGGAGCCTGATGCAGCAGGTCACTTAGTGCCCACAAACTGCAGGGAACAGCAACACTGCAAAACCAAGGAGCTCTCCCCACTCCCCTGGGGTTCTCTACTTAGCTCAGCCCATGGCACTATCAGTCACCAGTAACATCAATAGTGCCTGGAGCTTCCCATCTCTCAGTGATACTATAATGTTAAGAAGTCACAAGCAGTCTCCTCCCTGCCCTTTAAAGGTCTCCAGGACATCTTTAACACAATTTCTTCCAAGGCTCTGCTCAGTTTTATATAATCCTGGAATGGTTCAGGTTGGAAGGGACCTCAGAGCTCATCTACTCCAACCTCCCCATCACAACCAGGCACACCTCTCAGCTGCTCAAGGCCTCATCCAGTAATACCTCCAAGGAGGAGGCAGCCACAGCCTCCCTGGGCAGCCTGTGCCAGACCCTCACCACCCTCACACTCAACAACTTCTTCCTCAGCTCCACTCTCACCCTGCTCTGCCTCAGCTCCAAACCATTGCCCCTTGGCCTGTCTCAGACCCCCTCAGCACAAGTCCCTCTGCAGCCTTCCTGCAGGATCCCTTCAGGCACTGGTAGGCAGCTCTGAGGTGCCCCTGGAGCCTTCTCCTCTGCAGGCTGCACCCTGCCAGAGCAGAGTGGGTGAATCACCTCCCTCATCCTGCTGGTCACTCTCTTGCTCCAGTCCAACAGAGGCTTGGGCAGCAATTTGTACACAGCAATGGTTAAATTTATAAAGCACTTTCAACCAGTACAGACATTCTGGTGTATGCTCTTCCAAAACCTCTTCCACTGAGCTGATTTCCCCTCTAAACAATCCACTTGACTTACCACAGCCTTCGAAGTGCAGAAGATATTTTTACCAAATTGTCACAGGTGGTAGCAAACAGCTTCAGAGATTCTCCAGCAGTTCCACGTTGGCTATGTGCAAGGAGCATATGTGCTGTGACTTGAGGTCTGAAACCCACACCACACAGCTCTGGAAGGCAAATAATCTGGCATTAAAAACCTCTCCTAATAGCTCAGTTCCTGAAGATTTGCTAACAGAAATACTTCACAAGGCAGCAGAGGAGTTCAGAACCACAGCATCAATTAACCAGGTTGGAAAAGACCTCTAAGATCATCAAGTCCAACCTAACACCTTCTAACAAACTAATGTCACCAAGTGCCTCACACAGCCTCCTCTTACACACCCAACCTTACCATTCTATGATTCCATTAGAAGAGACCTCAAGGATCATCTAGTTCCAAGCCCCTCCCATAGGCAGGGACACCTCCCACTAGCACAGGTCACTCAAGGTCTCATCCAACCTGGCCTTGAACACCTCCAGAGTGGGATCAGTAACAACCTCCCTGAGCAACCTGTGCCAGTGTCTCACCACCCTCACTGCAAACAACTTCCTCCTAACA
>VWZE01013884.1:0-45216 GCA_013396675.1 Eubucco bourcierii | reverse complement strand
ACCTCCCCAGATGGCTGCTCCTCAGCCCTCTCATCCTCACTGCCCTCAGCCTGCAGGGCCTCATACTTACTATGCAAGGGCAATAGAAGAGGAGAGGGCCTGGGTGAATGTCCCTTGCTACCCCTGACAGAGACATGCATCCATCCCTCCCTCTTTCCAGGTACACTTCCCCCAGCAGAGGGGGTCTGCAGAGCTTGCTCCCACAGATCTAGCTCCTTTTCGCTTTCCCTTTTTGACCTGAGCCTGGATACTTCATCCTTCAGCTCGGCCACTTCATCCTTCAGCTCCGCCACCAGATTGAGGAGAAAGTTCACCGGCTCACACCTCACACAGCTGTTCTCCCTTTCCCACTCCACGGTAAGTTCCAGGCTCAAGCACTCCGTGCAACCAGCAGCTTGGACTCCTNCAGCTTGGCCGCCTTCATGCTGATGCATAAATTCTGTCTGGGTACACGCTTTTTCTTGCCTTCATCCGAGTGACAGCCATGGTGCACCGATTTATTGACAGTTACTAAACTGCTACTAAACTAACTAAAAAAAAAAAATTTTTTTTTCTTTTTTTTTCCCCGAGCGCGCTGCAGTGAGAGGGATGCTGCCTCTCCACACGGCGCTGTTCTGCTGGCTCGCTCGAGTTTGTATCTCGCGCGTACCACGGCACGCCCCCTAGCTACGTCAGACCCTTCGCGCAGGCGCGTGAGGGAGCCGACTCTGCTGCCCTTCCTCCCTTTTCTGCAGGCGCCTCCGCGCCGGGAACCTCCCTGCTCGGCTGAAGGCAGTGACGTTAGGCGCCGGAGCTGGTCTCGGTGCCGGAGCTGGTCCCGGTGCTGCTGCCTCTCCAAAGAGGCATATGTTCTAGCATTTGTAAAACACACAATCAGAACAGCAGAATAATAGCTGTACTTTGCCAAATCAAATGAGTATTTCACCTGTGATAGATGACCAAGGAAGGTATTAGAATAGGGAAACATTATCAAGTCATACATAAAGCCAGGCTGGATATGGCTCTGGGCAACCTGATCTAGTGGAAAGTGTCCCTGCCCATGCCAGGGGAGTTGGACATAGATGATCTTTGACGTCTCTTCCAACCTTGACAACTCTGTGATTCTGTGACGACTCCAGCTGTCAACAACCTGAGGCTGAAGGACTTTCTTAGCTAAAGGTAGTATCATATTATGCAAAAATCCAACATACTTTTTGTTCAATGAGTTTATGAATCACTTTTGCCTCTAAACAGACATCTGCAATATTTTCTTTCACATGTGTTACGTAAAAAACATAGACTCTATCTCACTTAACAGTTTCTTGTATGGAAGGTGTTCCCTTGACCATCCTTGTTGCCCTTCATGTATTCTTGAGCTCCTCATGTTATTTTCTGAAGGAGTAATGGTATAATGTATCTTATTCAAGATGCAGGAATGTTACAGGTATGAAAAGTGGTATGATGATATCTGTTCCTTTTTCTAAATTCAGTTTCGTTTTATCTGCTTTTTTTCCCAAAAAATTCCATACATTCTCTCATTTACCCTCTGCTCACCTTAACATTTTTATACAGCTATGTATGTTAACTCCAAGTTCTCTTCCTTCAGAGGCAACAGTTCATCATCTGCCACAGCGTCATCTACTAACTTACTGTTGTGAAATCCTTCCATACCAATTTGCAGTGAGTGTTCATTTTTGCTACACTGAATAATGCAGTGCTATTGAAAACTTTGCCATTCCACTCCTTACCCTCCTTTTCAGTATAGTTCTTCAAATACAAAGCAGTACAGATCACCAGCACAAATCCCTTTAACACACTGCTAATAATCTCCCTTTATTATTAAAACTGACCATTTACTTCTATCCTTTGCCTCCTGGCTTTTAACAAGCTATTCAGCTCTGAACACATCTTCAGTCTAATCCTGTCAAAGATTCTAGAAATTCTTATATGAGAGACATGTTGACATTCTTGNGGCCCCGGGTAGGGAGCAGACCTCCCTGTGGGATGGGTTGCGACAACATATAGGTCCCTCAGTCCCCCTCAGGAGAGAGTCCCCAACAACTATAACCCTTCTCTTTTTCTTTGTGGAGCTGGTTGTTATAGTTGGTGAGGGTCGCTTTGCCCTAGGCACCTCCCCAGATGGCTGCTCCTCAGCCCTCTCATCCTCACTGCCCTCAGCCTGCAGGGCCTCATACTTACTATGCAAGGGCAATAGAAGAGGAGAGGGCCTGGGTGAATGTCCCTTGCTACCCCTGACAGAGACATGCATCCATCCCTCCCTCTTTCCAGGTACACTTCCCCCAGCAGAGGGGGTCTGCAGAGCTTGCTCCCACAGATCTAGCTCCTTTTCGCTTTCCCTTTTTGACCTGAGCCTGGATACTTCATCCTTCAGCTCGGCCACTTCATCCTTCAGCTCCGCCACCAGATTGAGGAGAAAGTTCACCGGCTCACACCTCACACAGCTGTTCTCCCTTTCCCACTCCACGGTAAGTTCCAGGCTCAAGCACTCCGTGCAACCAGCAGCTTGGACTCCTGCATGCTGATGCATAAATTCTGTCTGGGTACACGCTTTTTCTTGCCTTCATCCGAGTGACAGCCATGGTGCACCGATTTATTGACAGTTACTAAACTGCTACTAAACTAACTAAAAAAAAAAAATTTTTTTTTCTTTTTTTTTCCCCGAGCGCGCTGCAGTGAGAGGGATGCTGCCTCTCCACACGGCGCTGTTCTGCTGGCTCGCTCGAGTTTGTATCTCGCGCGTACCACGGCACGCCCCCTAGCTACGTCAGACCCTTCGCGCAGGCGCGTGAGGGAGCCGACTCTGCTGCCCTTCCTCCCTTTTCTGCAGGCGCCTCCGCGCCGGGAACCTCCCTGCTCGGCTGAAGGCAGTGACGTTAGGCGCCGGAGCTGGTCTCGGTGCCGGAGCTGGTCCCGGTGCTGCTGCCTCTCCAAAGAGGCATATGTTCTAGCATTTGTAAAACACACAATCAGAACAGCAGAATAATAGCTGTACTTTGCCAAATCAAATGAGTATTTCACCTGTGATAGATGACCAAGGAAGGTATTAGAATAGGGAAACATTATCAAGTCATACATAAAGCCAGGCTGGATATGGCTCTGGGCAACCTGATCTAGTGGAAAGTGTCCCTGCCCATGCCAGGGGAGTTGGACATAGATGATCTTTGACGTCTCTTCCAACCTTGACAACTCTGTGATTCTGTGACGACTCCAGCTGTCAACAACCTGAGGCTGAAGGACTTTCTTAGCTAAAGGTAGTATCATATTATGCAAAAATCCAACATACTTTTTGTTCAATGAGTTTATGAATCACTTTTGCCTCTAAACAGACATCTGCAATATTTTCTTTCACATGTGTTACGTAAAAAACATAGACTCTATCTCACTTAACAGTTTCTTGTATGGAAGGTGTTCCCTTGACCATCCTTGTTGCCCTTCATGTATTCTTGAGCTCCTCATGTTATTTTCTGAAGGAGTAATGGTATAATGTATCTTATTCAAGATGCAGGAATGTTACAGGTATGAAAAGTGGTATGATGATATCTGTTCCTTTTTCTAAATTCAGTTTCGTTTTATCTGCTTTTTTTCCCAAAAAATTCCATACATTCTCTCATTTACCCTCTGCTCACCTTAACATTTTTATACAGCTATGTATGTTAACTCCAAGTTCTCTTCCTTCAGAGGCAACAGTTCATCATCTGCCACAGCGTCATCTACTAACTTACTGTTGTGAAATCCTTCCATACCAATTTGCAGTGAGTGTTCATTTTTGCTACACTGAATAATGCAGTGCTATTGAAAACTTTGCCATTCCACTCCTTACCCTCCTTTTCAGTATAGTTCTTCAAATACAAAGCAGTACAGATCACCAGCACAAATCCCTTTAACACACTGCTAATAATCTCCCTTTATTATTAAAACTGACCATTTACTTCTATCCTTTGCCTCCTGGCTTTTAACAAGCTATTCAGCTCTGAACACATCTTCAGTCTAATCCTGTCAAAGATTCTAGAAATTCTTATATGAGAGACATGTTGACATTCTTGGAAGTTGAAGTAAGTTATACCAGCTGGATTTACTAGTCTGCATATGCACTGACGTCTTAAGGATTTTAACAGATTTTTGTAATGCATGACCTCCTCCTGCAGAAGGATTCTTTAGGAATCATCTTTAATACAGCACATTTGTCTACAGTCTACAGCACATCCATCCTACCAGCTTGTCCAGTAGGGATATCAGACTACTGCATCAATGGTTTTCCAGTTTCCCCAAGCACATTATAAAGGAGTAACTGCAATAGTGTACAGAAGTTCATGTTTATATTGATGTTTTAAGTTAGTTTGACTTTCATCACAACTCTTTTTCGATAATAGGAATGGACTCCCACTCCAAAGCATGCTTGGTAAAATGGACAAAAATCTGAGAACTACAGAGCAAACTCTTCAGAAGTTTCAGAAAGTGCTACTTTGCAATTTAGTATTTGTATGTTGCATTTACTGCTCTTTCAAAGTACAGTCCATCTGTTAATCTGCCAGCCACAGATATTTTGAAGGTACTTCGAGGAATGTCAGTACACATTGAATGTTAAAACCTATCCATTAGGACAACCAGACACCTGCCAGAATGCTGCATTTTCAATGAATGTAGTAATACCCACTTTTATTTATTAATGCAGTAAATAGGAGAAAGTGCTGCCTATTATAAATCAAGAAAAAAAACAATGAACAGCTGATACTGAACAACAAACTCTTTCAGCAGGGAACTAGGTAATTTCCCACAACTATAAACGGATTCTAAAGGGCCTCAGGTAAACACTGTGATGGTAAGAAACTCAAGGGATGAAGGAAGCACAATCATATGGGAAACAAAGCATCATAACAGGAAAACTTTTAATCCAAAGGTGACTATGACCTCTGCAGTTCCTTCCTAGCATGTACAGTGCCAGTATATGGGATCCAAATATCCTCCCTGAACTCTGTGTTACTGGCTGCACTTTGACACAGCTCCTCGTACATAAATCTTAGTGATGTCTCCCGTCAGTGCCACACAGTGTTCCTTCAAGACAGTCAGCTGTTGGGCACTGAGGGCATTTGACTTGCAATGCTCTAATTTCAGTATTTACTCTATTGCATATTAAAGCGAGTCACAAGAAGTCAACTACTATACTCTGTCTTGATGACATTCATCTATGCAGGTTCATTATGTTCCCTACCTCTTTATATTTCCCACCTCTTTCCTGAAGCTCCAGGCATATCATGTAGTCTAACAGTACACAGGTGACACTCATTCTCCTTCAAAACACAGGCA
Source organism: Eubucco bourcierii (assembly GCA_013396675.1). Taxonomy (NCBI): domain Eukaryota; kingdom Metazoa; phylum Chordata; class Aves; order Piciformes; family Ramphastidae; genus Eubucco; species Eubucco bourcierii. Next base: position 39,912 of record VWZE01013884.1, on the reverse strand, counting down.
CCTCTGTTGCAGGGGCCAGAAGAGTTTTAAATTAGAAGTGCAACCAGAAGGAATAAAGTTGCACAGCATGAAGGGTATCCTGGCATTCATCAATGCAGACTCAAATGCTGGATGAGCACCAATGGAATTAATCAAACTACTAAGGGTTCCAAGTGCCCCAAACCCTCTGATGACTATGTGCCTAGGGGTAATACAAAGTGTCAGATTTTGAACCTGCCTCCTCATATATGTGGTGGCAAGATATGTCCTTGTTTTGCTTAGGTTGTCAGCAGGCTGCAGAAAGTTATTCTGGAGCAATGTATCATAGAATCATAGAATCATAGAATGGTAAGGTTGGAAGGGACCTCAAGGACCATCTAGTTCCAAACCCCTGCCATAGGCAGGGACACCTCCCACTAGTACAGGTTACTCAAGGCCTCATCCAACCTGGTCTTGAACACCTCCAGGGAGGGAGCAGCCACAACCTCCCTGGTCAACCTGTTCCAGTGCCTCACCACCCTCACTAGAAAGAACTTCCTCCTAACATCCAGTCTAAATCTCTCCTCTGCCAGTTTAAACCCATTGTCCCTTGTCCTGTCATTGCAAGACCTTGTCAATAGTCCCTTGTCAGCCTTCCTGTAGGGCCCCTTCAGATACTGGAAGGCTACTATCAGGTCCCCTTGAAGCCTTCTCTTCAACAGGCTGAAAAGCCCCAACTCTCTCAATCTGTCCTCATAGGAGAACTGCTCCAGCCCTCTGATCATCTTCGTGGCCCTCCTTTGGACCTGCTCCAACAGTTCCATGTCTTTCCTGTGCTTGGGACTCCAGAACTGCACACAGTACTCCAGGTGGGGTCTGACAAGAGCCGAGGGCAGAATCACCTCCCTTGCCCTGGTGGCCACGCTGCTTGTGATGCAGCCTAGGACACAGTTGGCTCTCTGAGCTGCATGCGCACACTGCAGGCTCACGTTGAGTTTTTCATCAACCCAGACCTCAATGTAGATGTTTATCAATGTGGCAATTGCCTTAGATACTGTCAACAACCATCGGTGCAAGCTGTAAGAGGCAGGTTATCCTGTGCATACCCAAATGTACCACTGTACCCAGAGAACATCTGAAGTAATCACCAGCCGGCACTAGATAGTGTGAGTTCCATCACCACTACAGGAGGAGTGATTCAGAAAAGAAATAGTGAAACATGACCATTAGTACAACTGGTCTTTTTATTTAAAAAAAAAGAAGTGTAAAATAGTATTCATCAGGGATTTTTCTAGTGCTTTTCCAAATACCCACAGGTAGTGAGAGAAAAATCGAAACATGTATGAGAATGGTCTAATACACGGCTTACTCTTGGAGCGATATAAATTAATCAAGAGGTGGAAGCGAATGACAGAACTTCACTAGAGCAGGAATGCAGGCTTTCAAAAGATGCAGGAAATGTGCACCTACTTTGTATCAATAACAGAAGCACTATGCAGAAGAACAGAAATATTTTACCTTTATACGCAACATTGGTAAGATGCTACCAAAATGATTCATACATTCTTCAGACCATAATTTTCAAGTATGTTGAAAAACTGGATCAAAAAAAGAAAGACTGGAGAAAAGAGATACAGTGAGTTCTAAAACTTATCTGTTTAACTGATTGAAACAGGACTGAGAGGTGACCTGGTCACAGACTACAGATACCTTCATGTGGGGGGTGTGTGAAGAAAATAAGGCAAGCACTGAGACAGACTCTTTAATCTTTTATGGAAAGGTGTAAAACCATCGTGAGTCAGAGCTAGAAACTTTCGGACCAGAAAAACAGCACATTTCTCAGAATAGCTTATCAAAGGAAGGAGTAGATTCACTGTCCATTGATATTTTTAGTTCTTTAAAATAAGATTTTAGACCTGCACATTCTCCTTCATGTGATGGCATTTCATGTGTGTGCGATTAACAGAGGGCAAGAATCTCCGGGGTAGCACACCCGAGCCTTGTCAAACTCATTAATGTCCAAAACTAGGTAACATTTCATGAACCCCAAGATACAGGAAGTCATACTGCATAAACGGTAAATAACATCTTCACAAACAAAACCTGGAGGACTGGGAAGTAAGCTTGTCCCTAAAAGAAGGTTATGGGAGGGATTTTACCTCAGTCACAGGATGCAATTCAGTAAGCTGTGTGACTGGGCACTTGTACCTGCATAAATGTCAGAGGTACTCACAAGGCAGGGAACTGAATATACACCATTTCATTATTAGTAAAAATACAGCCTGACCATCAATCTCTGTCTCTCTTCATTTATCTGGGGAAGTCTTTTAGCAGTACCACAAAACGTTAGGGGTTGGAAGACCTCAAAAGGTTGTTGACCTCAAAAGACCATATAGTCACAGAATCACAGAAATGTAGAGGTTGGAAGGGACCTCCAGAGATCATCGAGTCCAACCTCCCTGCCAAGGCAGGCTCATCCACCCTGCTCAAGCAGAATCATCTAGAACAGATCACACAGAAACACATCCAGACACATTTTGAATGTGTCCAGAGAAGTAGATTCCACAACCTCTCTGGGCAGCCTGTTCCGCTTCCTGTCACCCTCACAGTGAAAAAGTTTTTCCTTATGTTCATATGGAACCTCCTGTGCTCCAGCTTGCACCCACTGTCCCTTGTCCTACCATTGGACATCACTGGGAAGAGCCTGGCTCTGCCCTCCTGACACTTGCCCTTCTCATTTTTATAAACATTAATGAGGCCACCTCTCAGTCTCCTTCAAGCTAAAGACATTCAGCTCCCTCAGCCTTTCCGTATAAGTTTCACTCTCTTAATCATCTTCATGGCTTTGCACTGGACTCTTTCAAGTAGTTCCCTGTCCTTCTTGAACTGAGAGCCCCATAACTAGACACAGTATGCCAGATGTGGCCCAACCAGGGCAGAGCATAAGAGGAGAACCCCTCTAACCTACTATCCACACACCAAGATCCCATTGGCCTTCTTGGTCACAAGGGCGCATTGTTGGCTTACGGTCATTCTGTCGCCCACCAGGACTCCTAGGTCCTTTTCCCCAGAGCTGCTCTCTAACAGATTAGACTCCAGTCTGGACTGGTCCATTGAGTTGTTCTTTCCCAAGGGCAAGACTCTGCAGTTATGCTTGTTGTATTTCATTAAATTTCTCCCATCCCAGCTCTCCAGCCTGTGTAAGTAGGACTTGGATCCATCTTGCCTTTCTAACTATCTATTTGACTATGATGCATGAACAAGGAAAGCACAGGTGCAAGAGAAAATATTTATCTGTGTTTGGTCTTACAATACCCAGATACAGCACACTGTCAACAGTGATGAATAATTATTATGGGGACCAAAACTGCCCACTGGGCTTAAAGGATTATCAAATGATGAGAACAAAAGACGTTTTCAGGTTTCATTACATGCACACGAAACGACAGTGTAAACAGTCACAAAACATTGGTGCAGAGGAATACTTCTCCTGGTTTTGATTAATTTACCTAAATAATATAGGAAAAACATTTCTCTGTGGAATACTGGGATTATACAAAACTACACTTATAATATAGGTGGTTTGAAGAATGAAACTGCGAGGAGGACTTCTATTTAAAACATGCATTCTACTGAATCCCTGAGTTATCCTATTTTTGATCTCTATACCATATACCAGAAGGGACTCAAACAAGTCTCCTGTTGGACAGAAGAAAGGGACAAAAAGAGAACAACAATTTCCTCAAACATACCTCAAAAAGGACAAAGCATTCACGTAATTCATGTACAGAGTTTATTTTTACACTGAGGCTGAGTCTCAATGAGAGGAATCAGTTATCCTGGAAAGTGCCTCTGTAATCTAAGGATTTGAGCAGATCAATTTGATTCTTTTCATATCTACCTCAATAAAATTCCATTTCCTTTTGGTGGTTTATTATAGCAGTTTTCTCCTTGCAAGCAAAGAACAACCAAACTGATAAAAGTCAATTGCTTTTTGTTAAAAGTACTGAAGGTTAAACTGGTAACAAATCTTATAAATTGTTAAGTTAATACATTTAGTGCGACTATTTAAGTCAGTAGAGTAGGTTCCAATTAATATTTTTAGAAGCATATTTTGTGCAATATTCTCAGAAGTAGAATAGCTATTGGTATGGTGACAAAAATTCAATATCTGTATTTACTGTCTGTGAGCCTCTGCAAATTCAGATGTTCTATGTGACATATTTAGTGCTGCTGCAAATGTGCAGGCACATATTTTTCTATGACCCTCGAAAATAACAAGGCCGAAAATCAGGCAATCATAAGCAGCCCAAAAAGAAAAAAATCTTGTCCCCTAAGGACAGAAATAATTTTGTCTTTGCCTTGAGCGTGCACTTAACCCACCAATAAACTCAAGACTGGTAACTGGCTCAGCTGTTACCTGTATTGTCACCTTCCTGAACGAAACAGAGACAAAAGAGAGGAGATGAGTCACGGTGCAGCTGCAACACACAGCATGAAACTAATCCCAGATGAACTGCATAATTGTGAACAGTTACTAGCACACTCCAAATTAGGTGGGATTAATAAATGGTTCCATCAAATAGATGGTATAATTAAGTAAAAGAAGTTAATCAGCATGTGATTTATGTACATAAAAGCATTTAGACATGTCGGATGTAAACATTGCATTAAAGAACCATATACACAGCCATATTACATCCTGATGAAACATTAAGCCAAAAGAACTCTGAAACTGTGAAAAAGAATATAATGCTTCATTTGGTTATCATCATTTTTATGATGATAAACAAATTTTGTTAGGAAACAAAAGCTAACACTCTGAAGCACTTATTTTAAATTGCACCATGTCTGTAAGTATCTCTATATACTTTCTGTATATATTTAGAGACAGATTTTGTAAAGCCTATTTATTTTCTCCATTAGCTATGCTTGCATCAGATATCCAGCAATGACAATCTCGTGATTTACAGTGAGTTACCTGGCACCTGACTTATTAATAACTTCCTAGCAGTTTACTTATGGACAGACTTGGTGTACTTCGCTTGTATGAACACCGAGTCAAATAGGTTGTTCTGCTGATTTAAATGAGGTCACACTAAGGCTAAGGCATTCCTTGAGGAAATCTGTACAACATAATCTGACTTTAAATCCAACCTTGTGTGTTCAGAAGCTGACACTCTCAGTAAGTCAAAGTCTGGAATTTTTCTTTAGTAAAATTTCCATGAGATAAATTTCACAGATAAAACATTGTTTATTATGAGATTACAGAAAACGATTTTTGTTTTACTCAAGTCTCCCAAACTGAGTAAAGACCTAACAAACTCACAAAGTAACGTTTTATGCATTGCATCAAATCCTTCATCAGTGAAGCAACTTTTGATATATATAAGAATAGTTCAACTTAAGTGATGCGTGATGAAGTGATCTTAGATTAAGTGATCTTAGGTAAAGATCACTTACCCACATACATAAAGACCCTAGTACAACATATGGATTACAACTTCCCGTAACAATTATGTATTAATTAGAAAAATTCAGGTAATGGATAGACTATTTCAACATCTGAAAATGTGTAGATGGCATTGTAAATATGTATATGGTTTACAGTCAGTTATTTTTTGGTGAGAATTCAATAATACTCTGTACTGCATATTTTTGGCTCTCCATTCAAAAGCTCATGACAGACCAAAAACCCGTATCTTTCATCATTTTTTAATAGTCATTTTCATGCATTCTAGAAATGAGAAAAGACATGAGGGGTAACTTTAAAGCTATTGTTAATTCAGAATATCTTAAGTACAACATATGTCTGTAAAGTAAATCAGGGCTGGTTTAATGTAGATTACAAATGTTTAGCCACAGTGCCCTCTAGCTGCCTTAACTCTAATATTGTAATTTCAATATAGCTTTCCACACAGAGAGCAAAAACTCCCTCGATTAAAATCACTAGTGCAAAAGACCTCATCACTGTTAGAGAAACTACAGGCATCACCACCTGTGATCCATCTACCTGGTTTCCCTTATCGTGATCATCCACCCACCCTGCGCCTAAACCAGTATTTTTCTAATATCCAATGAACAAAAAGTGTTTTCTCATTGAATTTCCTACCCTGAAAAATACAAATCAGGAAACCAGACTGAAGACAGTAAAAAATGGATTCTGTATTTTTTTTATTACAACCCAAACAACCTCAACAGAAAGACTGGGGTTTGACCTTACACCACTTTTCACTTGTGTGTGCAATCCACACTGTCTGTTTTGAATCAGAAAGAATCAGCAGATCTGGGTTGACGTACAAAGGTAGGCTATTACATAAATATGAAGACCAGGGTCACTTTTCAGATCACAACAGGCAGCTCCAAACAGATACAGGCAGTTTATCACATATTTGTCTAATCCAACTGCCTTAGGGATGTGTAAGGTCACTTTTCAAAGTCTGTGTCTCCCAAACGCTGTCTGACACACTTGTTTTCCTCTTACTTCTCCTGTCTCTTGAGATACACATTTTGCAGGCTTAAGACTTCTTAAACCATAGCCTCTAAAAACCTACTAAAACTTCATATGCTTAGTGTTTTACTTAAACACTTCTTGATGTCATCTACCTGGACCTGAGTAAGGCATTTGACTCTGTCCCACATGACATCCTGGGCACCAAACTGGAAAAACATGGACTTGATGGATGGACCACTCGCTGGATAAGGAATTGGCTGGATGGTCGAACCCAGAGAGTGGTGATCAAGGGCACAATGTCCACCTGGAGACCAGTGACAAGTGGTGTCCCTCAGGGGTCTGTGCTGGGACCAGTGCTGTTTAACATCTTTGTCAGTGACATGGACAGAGGAATGGAGTGCACCCTCAGCAAGTTTGCAGATGACACCAAGCTGTGTGGCACAGTCAACTTGCTAGAGGGCAGGGATGGCATCCAGAGGGACCTGGACAGGCTGCAGAGGTGGGCCCAGGCCAACCTGATGAAATTCAACAAGGCCAAGTGTAAGGTCCTGCACCTGGGTAGGCACAATCCCAAGCACAAATACAGGCTGGGTGGTGAATGGCTGGAGAGCAGCCCTGAGGAAAAGGACCTTGGAGTCTGGGTTGATGAAAAGCTCAACATGAGTCTGCAGTGTGCACATGCAGCCCAGACAGCCAACCGAGTCCTAGGCTGCATCAAGAGCAGCGTGGCCAGCAGGGCAAGGGAGGGGATTCTGCCCCTTTACTCTGCTCTCGTCAGACCCCACCTGGAGTACTGTGTGCAGTTCTGGAACCCTCAGCACAGGAAGGACATGGAAGTGTTGGAGCGGGTCCAGAGGAGGGCCACAAAGATGATCAGAGGGCTGGAGCAGCTCTCCTATGAGGACAGGCTGAGAGAGTTGGGGCTCTTCAGCCTGGAGAAGAGAAGGCTTCGAGGGGACCTGATAGTAGCCTTCCAGTATCTGAAGGGGGCCTACAGGAAGGCTGGGGAAGGATTATTTACAAGGTCCTGCAACGACAGGACAAGGGACAATGGGCTTAAGCTGGCAGAGGGGAGATTTAGACTGGATGTTAGGAGGAAGTTCTTTCCAGTGAGGGTGGTGAGGCACTGGAACAGGTTGCCCAGGGAGGTTGTGGCTGCTCCCTCCCTGGATGTGTTCAAGGCCAGATTGGATGAGGCCTTGAGTAACCTGTACTAGTGGGAGGTGTCCCTGCCTACGGCAGGGGGTTGGAACTAGATGATCCTTGAGGTCCCTTCCAACCTTACCATTCTATGATTCTATGATTCTATGATTCCTTTTCCTCAGGGCTGCTCTCCAGCCATTCACCACCGAGCCTGGATTTGTGCTTGGCATTGTGCCTACCCAGGTGCAGGACCTTACACTTGGCCTTACTGAATTTCATGAGGTTGGCCTGGGCCCACCTCTCTAGCCTGTCCAGGTCCATCTGGATGGATCCCTGCCTTCTAGCAAGTCGACTGTGCCACACAGCTTGGTGTCACCTGCAAACTTGCTGAGGGTGCACTGATTCCTCTGTCCATGGCACTGACAAAGATGTTAAACAGCACTGGTCCCAGCACTGACCCCTGAGGGACACCACTTGTCACTGGTCTCTAGTAATTTATATAATATGTAATGTATATAATAAATACTATAAATTAGATTAATGTGGAACTATGCTTATGTTAATTCAGCAAAGGAGAGTGACAGGTAGTACCTTCGGTCTAGACAGGAAGTCTATTACAATTAAAGACAATAGCAAAATCCTACATAATCCTGACAACTCCACTGTTTTGTCATTAAGCATCTCAAGGCAACAAGAAGCATAGTCAACATGGTCCAACTGTCCAAAGTCTGAGCACAACTCTCACAGGTTTTTTTGTCTCAGTAGATTTTCTTTAGAAAGTGGCATACACGTGGTATACGCATCCTCTTGACCATCCTAAATCACGTTTTATAAAGATATGATGACAGTATTACTTTTGTCCTCAACCTCCTTTTTATAAAGAGTGGTGGGATTTCCTGCTTATTCTGAGAATAAGGAGCTCTTCTGAGACACTACTTGCTTTTTCCTGGTCCTATGGTATTCTGAGAATGTTTGTAGCTCCTGTATGGAACCAGAAGGATGACATCTTGACAAGAGTATCTAAGTTCTTAAATAATTGAAAAATACCCCTTTTAAGTTTATTCTTTTATTCTAGAATTTATGTATTTTTGAATTTTACTCCCAAGACTTTACCTTTTCTTTGATTGTTAGGGTCATTTTAAGAGACAAGTCTTGATTTTGTGCCTGCAGCAGAAACACCTCTGATTTACTATGGAATTTCAGTCTGTAACCTCTAGAATAGATTCTAGCTAGAAGGCAGTACCATAAGATAGGCTGGTTTAAATGCCAAGGAGCCTGATCTAAAAAGAACAAACGCTGGTGATCTCAAACCTCCTACTGAGAATCTGGGATCTCCAACCAAATCCTTAGATACTCCCAGGGAACTTCCAAGAGATACAACGCCTCTCTGTTCCCCAGACACTGTGTTTTCCTTTAAAACAGTAACAATTTATTGAGAGGAAATCCTAGGTTAAGAAATATAGAGGTCCTAGCAGCATTTAAAATTTTCTATCCCAGCCTACTGTAATTTTTAATCGTAGAATGACAGAACAGTTTGGATAAATCCTGAGCAGGAGCCTATGGTAAACAGAAACAAATTACTTATTTTCACTCTGTTCTCATTTTAAAATGAAAAGCAGCTGGAATCAGTAAAACCAGATGGGAACATACAATAATATGCAATGTTCATCCCTACAGAATTCAAGCAATATCTCTGACATTACATACTCTGCTTATTTACTGCCTGTGAATCACTTCATTTATGCAGCGGCAACATAAGGCAAAGCAGAACAGGAAGAACGTGGATCTTAACATCCACTGTGTGCAAATATCCTGGGATGTGGCCTATCTAATGAACACAGGTTGCATTCAGCAACAGGTTAAAAGCATGGCTCTCCCCCTCAACTCTGCCAGAGGAGGGGACTGAGGGATGAACTAATTCATGTTCATAAATACATAAAAGGTGAGTGTCAATAGGATAGAGTCAGGCTCTGCTTGGTGATCACAAACAACAGGATAAGGGGCAATGGGTGGAAGTTGAGGCATAGGAAGTTCCATGGAAACATGAGGAAAAGTTTTTTCACTGTGAGGGTGACAGAAGACTGGAACAGGCTGCCCAGGGGAATTGTGGAGTCTCCCTCTCTGGAGATATTCAAAACCCACCTGGATGTGTTCCAGTGTGACCTGGTATAGGTGATCCTGCTCTGGCAGGGGCTTGGACTGGATGATCTTTTGAGGTCCCTTCCAGCCCCTAACATTCTGTGATTCTGGGAAATGAGAAATGAGCATCTGCTCTCCGTTTCTTGGAGAAGACAGACAATTCTTACTTAAAAACCAAAACCAAATCAAAACAAAGCAAAAAAACCCTCAACAAACAAAACCAAACAAACCCCAAACAAACAGAAAAAACCCACTAACACCCAGAAATATAAAAAAAAAAAAAAAAAAAAAAAAGTGGATGCTATTGAGCCATAAGGACTGATCACAGGTGGGTTTGTTATGACGTTTTATGCTTTAACTTCAATAAGCAGGACATTCCTGACAGTAAGTTGAAACTTAACAGTAAGTTTTCAACTTAGTGGCAGAATTTTTTTGCCACACTTTTTCCATTCTAACTTAATTTGACACTTTTATATGCATACATGAGAAAACATTTCAACATAGAATGCTTCTAGTGGGCAAATTTTGTGAGAAAGCAATTTTAAATTATCAACAACATAACTCTGAAAAAAAGGCTAAATGATGCCTTTGCAACCTCAAGTGCTGTGTTGCTACGTGAGACGAGAGACTAAGTGGAATATTTGTGACCCTGGAAACTTCCAGGCTTTCACCTCTTAAGGTCCCTTTCAAAACAAAACATTCTATGATTCCACGTTTTGAAGTAAGGTGTCTTTTTTTTCTGTCCTGAGGCAGTCTTGCAAACCTCAGTACTAAGCCCAAGAAACAGTACCTAAAGGTCACTAATAGTTGGTGTCACAGAACAGAACTGCAGGTTTCTACCACCGCTTTCCTAAGCAGAGTGGAACTGCTGTATGGGGAGGTGTCAGAAAGATCACACAATACTCACCTTCACTCCTCTAAGACAAGATAAAAGAGTCTTTACATGTTCCCCCACTTTGCTTTATACAGAGCACAGTGTTATCCTCCTTTACTTCAGATGGTTAAGTGCTATAGGAATATTCCCTTTTTTAGCCTCATGTGCGTTTTAAGGCTAGAAAAAGACTCTTTGATTCTGTTATCATTCATTCATCACTGGAGAACTAATTGTAGGTGTCAAATGCTGCTATTACCTGGTATCAATTTATGTTCTCAGTTAGAACATTATTGATCTATCCATTGTCAGATAGACTGGAGGTATTACAATGGGTCACTTGAAAGAAGCAGAACCCATTGTGTACCTTTACTTTGCAGAGCATGTCTCTGAAAGCTATTTTATCGCAGGGGTTTTTTTAAAGGGTTGCTTCCATTTAGATAGATTTTAACCATGTCATTTTCAATCTTTCATTACAACTTTTACAGCCAGCTGCGCTTTTCCATCACAGTCATGCTGATTCTTTTCCAGTAAAAATGCCTCTAAAAATAAATTCCCACTTTGCTAGGTGAGCATTGGTAAGTGGCAAAATATTTCTGGCCTAGATGCACAGCACTGAAGAAATCTCTGCATGGAATTTTTTTGTCTTGGAAAATGTTTGTATCCTAACTTACGTTAATATTTTTGCATGCACATGTGAATACTAATTCAGCATGCAATCTTGGAAACTTAGAATCATAGAATCAGAACTATCAGGGCTGGAAAGGACCTCAAAGATCATCTAGGTCCAACCCCTTTGCCATGGGCAGAGACACCTCACACTAGATCAGGTTGCTCAGAACCTCATCCAGCCTGCCCTTAAACACTTCTAGGGATGGGGCTTCCACCACCTCCCTGGGCAACCTGTTCCAGTGCCTCACCACTCACATGGTGAAGAACTTCTTCCTAATATTCAATCTGAATCTACCCAATTCTAGTTTTGCTCCATTCCCTCTAGTCCTATCACTACACAACATCCTAAAAAGTCTCTCACCAGCTTTCCTGTAGGCCCCCTTCAGATACTGGAAGGCCACAATAAGGTCTCCTCGGAGCCTTCTCTTCTCCAGAGTGAACAACCCCAATAGAAATAGCCATATATCACTAAAATTCCTCTGTCACTACATGTAGGTATTGATTTACAAACACAACCAAGAGCATTCTAAAATATAAAATATACTGTCTGTTTCTCCTTTCACAGACTATCCCTGCAGAATGGACAAGGTGAATACTTCAGTGGATGTAACTCCATTTTACCTTGATAATACTAATTATAATGATTTAACACTAAATTTAATGGAGCAATGGCAATATGGAAATAGATTTGAGTATATTCATTATAAAAAAATATTTACATTAATTTAACAATTTTATTTCTGCCATATGCTTCAGTCATAAGTAGTCACTTGTACATCATTTAAAATTATATTTGAATTCTTGAAGAGTTTTGGAACGACTGTTAACTTTTTGCAGCAACCACTTAATGATTTATTCAAAATAATAAGTGCATCAATTTGCTGTAACTGGTGTTTTGGTTTCTTATTCAAGCATGAAGTTCCTTTGGGTGCTGAAACTACATAATAAATAGCTTTGGCATAAATACAAAAAAATATGTAAAAAGGGTAGTAAATCCTGTCTCGAAACTTTGCATACTGTTGCTGCATAGCAAATAAAAACATCCATTTCAAAATCTATAGATGAATGTAGTGGGGAAAAAAGGCTTAAATTGTATCATCATGAAGAAGGCTGAACATTTTTGAAGACACTCTTTGTTGTTTACCAGTAAAAGAAAGCCGAGTGTTGCAGCTATTACCAGGGGAAAATCCTGGATTATCCAGCGACTGAAGAACTCAAGATCTGGCATGACAGGAATCAGCAAATGTATGTGTCGTGGTAGGCCTAAGCAGGCCAAAATAGGTTTATACATGTCCTGGCTTGCCCAGACATGTTTTCTGCTCTCCCTTCTTCTGCTTTGGGGAGAAGCAATCATGGGAAAGAGGACAAATAACCTGGAGCCACTGAGTCTCGGGACTGTGGCCTGTCCAGACTTGTTTTGCATCCTGTGATAAACAAGGTACACACAGTTGCCTTGTGCAAGGCCTGTGCTCTGCCCAAATTTTGGCAAAGCAAGCCTATGGCTTCACCTAATATGGTCAAACTCAACTAACTGCCATTCTGATTGGCTAATCTATGTCCAAAGGCCCATTAGTCTCGGGTTCTATTGATAAAAAGAGATGAGCAGGTAGCTCAAGGAGTGCTCTGCCATTGTATCTGTGATTCTTTGCTACCTCATTGCATCCTGAGCTGTGTAGTACTCCATGACCAGAAACAGCCTCTAAATACCTGCATGCGATCAGCCTGCGCAGCCAGCACGACATTGTGCCAAGTCTGCACATGGCATTGCATCCTGCCTGCCCCTCTGCAAGGTTTCTGCTGAATTGAGAATCAAGAGGAATCAAGTCAGAGACTGTACCAGACCCCCAGCTTCCTGAGAAAAGAACCTCAGAAAACTCCAAAGCCTTTAACAGCTTTGAGACCACTGGCAGCAACCCCTCCACATGCTTTGGGTACTATCCAATAATATTTTGTGACTAAATACTTAAAGCCTCTTGTAATCACTAATTGCCTTCTGCCATAAGGAGAGAGGAGCTTCCTGTTTCCATCTAGTGGATAAGTGGGATAACTAACCGCAAGTGGTTTATTGACCACAAGAATATCTCTTCCAGTATAATAGTTGCATTTGCTAGTTAACCTCTCAAAGCATTCCATTTTGCCTGTTCTCTGTGTGTATAAATTTCCAAACCGTGCATTTCAAACCTTGTAAATAAGTTTTCTGGTGAGATTTAATGTTAATAAACAATTTTCATAGTTATTAACAATCTCTGCCTGGATATCAAAATTAATATAGATTATTAATTTTGCGTCATTCATCACAGTATATTAGTAATCCATCAAACAAACAGATAAATAAAGCAAGCAAGCAAGAAAAACTTTAACCTCCTCAGTATTTTTTTCTACACTAAATTTCCTTTATGAAATCCTAAAAACTACTCCTCCCCTCTCAAATTTACTGGAGATGAAGGTTTCTCCATAATATGAGTATTGCTTAGAGAAGACTAATGATTCAAGTCCAAGTCCACAGTAGAGCCACTGCTAGTTTTATTTTAGCTGAACTCAGATAAGGGTAATTTAAAATAACACAAGTGACAGGGATGGGATGCACTACTGTTTTACAAATGCATGCATTTATGGCGGGGGTGGTGGTGGTGATGCTGCAGTCACAACTGCTGAAATCAACACAAGCCACATTTCCTCTGCAAGTAAACATGGTCATTAATATTCTTCCATTTTCTCTTGTGCTACTAAAGGAAGAACATAGGTAGTTTAGATTGCCCTGTCTAGCAAGAGCAGTTTAACCACAAGCAGTAGGGTCACAATCTGGCCAGAACTACCTCAGTGCTCAGTCACATTTCCACAAGTAATCACAGTTGTTATGCGAGGCATTAAAGGTACCTAGAAGGGTTGTAAAAGAGACTAATAAAGCCGGGCGTTATCCTGTAGGAACTGAAAGCAGGACATAGGCCAAATTTGTGCATCACTACTGCTGCTGTCAGAGGAAAGCGAGGTCCTACAAAACTTCCCTCTACACTTTCCAATTCTTGCTCCTCTCTCTCATGGTTTTCATGTTCAGCAGTCTCAATCACAACTGCACCCTCCACTCCAGCAGCCTAGCAGTTTGAGCAATAGGTTGCCTACCCATCTGCTGCTATCACCTACCTCGCTACTGGCAGAAGTGCTAGGGACAGGTGGGCTCCCTGCTCCACAGTTCTGTTATGATGATAAAAAAAGAGAATGAAGCAGCAGTACCCACAGCAAACAAATGTCTCACTAGGGTGGCAGCTGTGCTACATGTTTTTCCATTCCAGGCACTTGATATCTTCAGAGTTTTCAGCCAAAATGACAAAGGATGAAAAGTGCCAGGAAGCATCTTTCTTCCCCTGCTTTTTATGGAAGGGCTCTTTACTTAACTTCTGTTTTAAAAAGTTGTGTTTATCCAAATGTCCTCCTATGAGCTAAAAGCAAACACAAGAAAGACAGTAACAGACCACCTCCTCAGCTAGTGGACATTGGCAGTAGTTTCCCTTAGACTGCCCTACAGGAGGTAAGTTTCTATTTCAACTCTAACCCTGCCAAAGCAAAAAACCTCTTAATAGTTCAGGTTACAGCTTTGCAGATTTCCTAGTTCCTGATGAGGAGACATGACCTGAGGACCTTACTTCCTATATGAGAAGACTCCACATTCTACCCAGATCATCCTGACAGGCCCACACCCTAACAGGTTTCAAGAGGTGTCTTTGGATTTCCGGCCTCCAATGGCATGATTTGCAATAGACATACATGAGCAGCAAACAGAGTGTAACCTACTAACTTTAGCTAATGTTATTTTTCCCTTTGGAACTCAACAGTTTGGGTTAGAGAAAGCATTTTTCAGTCTTCAGGAGACTCGTGCATCTTCAGGAGACTGTGTGCATCTTCAGGAGACTGTGTGCATCTTCAGGAGACTGTGCATCACAGGCAAAGAAAACAAGACATGTAGGCTATGTAGGCAGTAGCACCGATGAACTGTCAAGAACGCTGACAGAGCAGAGTATCTGCATATAATCCTAATGGACAATGCCACAATGAAAATGTCATAATGTGATTAAAGGAAAATACTCTCTGTGTCTACATGTCAATTCAATCCAGAGTAGCATGAAATAAAGTGACTAATTCTGTAGCCATTACCTATGCCTTTGAAAAAATTAAAAATATGTCAATGAGAACCCACAGGATGGGCAGAGGAAAAATCTGCCTATTTAATTTGTGATTTGAATTGAAACACTTCAAAAATGGTCAATTTTACTACATGACTGAA
This sequence comes from Eubucco bourcierii, assembly GCA_013396675.1. Taxonomy (NCBI): domain Eukaryota; kingdom Metazoa; phylum Chordata; class Aves; order Piciformes; family Ramphastidae; genus Eubucco; species Eubucco bourcierii. The sequence continues at coordinate 24,396 of VWZE01013884.1, read as the reverse complement.
AAATTGACAAGTTCCTTTGAGAATTCTTTTATATACAGTTTCATATTGATAGAAATATACTAATTGGCATTTTGAATACTCTGAACTGTGGATTTTCACTCTAAACAAGCATTTTTTTTTTAAATTAAATAATTTTTAAAAAACAAAACGTGTAACAGAGCCATAAATTAACTTTTGTGTAAGGTTTAACTACATTGTGCTGTGATGTTTATCTAGTCAGATATCCCTAGCAATGGAAGGGTAGATATTTGAAAGAGGAAAGAGGGGACTCGGTCTATACAGCCCTAAAATAAGCCCAAAGTCACTTCAGTGTCACCATGGCAACACCACAGAACAGCCCTGTGACAGTCACAGGGCTACTTGCTCCTCTGTTCACCTAGGTGCTGGACATGTCTTTGCCTCTTTCATGTTTTCCCCACAACAGACTCTGGCACCCTTTCTATTTGCTGTTCTTAGCTAATAGGTCTGGATGTGTTCAGCACTTACAGTTCTTTCCTCCAGCATCTCTGATCAGTGACAGCCTTCTTAAAACCAGAGTTATAAATAGTAGCAATAGGAAAAAAGCTCTTAGAGCCCTTGCAACAATGCTACATCCATTCTTACCTAAATACTTACAAGTACCTGACACTAATTCAGGTACCACACATGGCAAGTACCTAACTCCTAAACTGGATTAAGCTAGGAACTCTGCCTGTGGACCCCATCTAGCACTGGTTTGTGTCACTAATTTCTGTGACTTGGCCTTTCCTCCTAAGCTACCCAAAAGAGTTCATAGGAAAATCATAGAATCATTTCAGTTGGAAAAGACTTAAGAATATTGAGTCTAACCCTTATCTAAGTCTATCAAGTCTGGTGCTAAGCCATGTCCCTCAGCACCACATCTCTGCATCTTTCGAAGACCTAGAAGGATGGGGATTCAGCCTCTTCCCTGGGCACCTTATTCCAGTGTTTGATAACTCTTTCAGTGAAAAAGTTTCTTCAAATATCCAATCTAAATCTCCTCTGACAACTTGAGGTTATTTCCTCTTGTCCTATCACCTATTGCTAGGGAGAAAAGACCAACACCCACCTTACTACAACCTTCTTTCAGGTAATTGTAGAGATGGATGAGGTCTGACCTCAGCCTGCTTTTCACCAAACAATCTCAGTTCCCTCAGTTGTTGCTCATAAGACCTGTTTCCCAGACCCTTTACCGGATTTATTGCCTTTTCCTGGACCACTGAGCCCGCACGCAGACAGCCCAGCAGAAAAGACCAACATGCCAAACCTGGAAACCAAAAGCAGCAATCAGAAACAGGAAGCCCCTCATGTTACAATCCAAACTACAAGCCTCATAATGCCTTGTTCCAGCCAGCACTTTGTTTTAAAGCTGTCATGGCACCAGCATGGCATTGAATACTCAGCAATAGATTCAATTGCCTAATCCCATGACGCCACTTCAAGACTGCAGCCATCTGCATTCTGGGAACAATATATTAAACTTTCTGCCTCTACGGACATAGGGGAAACTTACCAATCTGTGCTGTTTAGAGTCTACATGTACTCTAAGGGCATCCTTGTTTTTCACATACTTTTTGGGAGACTCAGGATGACCCCAAAGGATTAGTCTCCGAGAATGGCACAGAGTACTTATGAATTTGGAATAATTTCTTACAGTAGTTCACAAAAGTTTGAAGTTTCTGAAGCTTACGATATAAGAGAATTGTATTTGCCAACTCAGTAGAGACAAATATTAAGCCCTTTGAAACAAAAATGAAGAAACCCAAGCAAACAGAATAAAACCAAACCAACCAACCAACCAAAAATCCCCAAACAAGCAAGACAAGCAACAATTTAGGGTTTGCCTTATGGCATGACTACATTATAAATACATAACTAAAAGAAATGTATACAAAGGATACACCAGCATAAAGCTCATGAAACATATGGCTGGGTAGACACAGCTATTAAGGTAGTCTGGAGGTTTAATATAGATGAACTGTGTTACAACAGTAACAGAAGTTAGGGAAACACATTCCTGTTTTTACCTAAAAGTTCTGTCAGTGCCATGGACAGAGGAATGGAGTGCACCCTCAGCAAGTTTGCAGATGACACCAAGCTGTGTGGCACAGTCGACTTGCTAGAGGGCAGGGATGCCATCCAGAGGGACCTGGACAGGCTGGAGAGGTGGGCCCAGGCCAACCTGATGAAATTCAATAAGGCCAAGTGTAAGGTCCTGCACCTGGGTAGGCACAATCCCAAGCACAAATACAGGCTGGGTGGTGAATGGCTGGAGAGCAGCCCTGAGGAAAAGGACCTTGGAGTCTGGGTTGATGAAAAGCTCAACATGAGCCTGCAGTGTGCACATGCAGCCCAGACAGCCAACCGAGTCCTAGGCTGCATCAAGAGCAGCGTGGTCAGCAGGGCAAGGGAGGGGATTCTGTCCCTTTACTCTGCTCTCGTCAGACCCCACCTGGAGTACTGTGTGCAGTTCTGGAACCCTCAGCACAGGAAGGACATGGAAGTGTTGGAGCGGGTCCAGAGGAGGGCCACAAAGATGATCAGAGGGCTGGAGCAGCTCTCCTATGAGGACAGGCTGAGGGAGTTGGGGCTCTTCAGCCTGGAGAAGAGAAGGCTTCGAGGGGACCTGATAGTAGCCTTCCAGTATCTGAAGGGAGCCTACAGGAAGGCTGGGGAAGGATTATTTACAAGGTCCTGCAATGACAGGACAAGGGGCAATGGGCTTAAACTGGCAGAGGGGAGATTTAGACTAGATGTTAGGAGGAAGTTCTTTACAGTAAGGGTGGTGAGGCACTGGAACAGGTTGCCCAGGGAGGTTGTGGATGCTCCCTCCCTGGATGTGTTCAAGACCAGGTTGGATGAGGCCTTGAGTGAGCTGTACTAGTGGGAGGTGTCCCTGCCTATGGCAGGGGGTTGGAACTAGATGATCCTTGAGGTCCCTTCCAACCTTACCATTCTATGATTCTCTAAAAATTATGTTAATGATGACTAATCCTTGACTCATTTAAAACACATCAAACAAATGAAAATGAAAACAGAATTCTGGATAAGATCTGGTGTAATGCCTACAGTAAATCCACATTTCCAGGGACACAACAATCTGTATGTAGTTGCAACTGGGAAAAAGGGGAAAAGGAACTGCAACTAATTTGGATAAAGGTAAAGCATTTAATATAAAGCTATATACATAACATAGCTTTAATAGAAAGCTGCATTATGTGTATGGAGATTTCCTTGTTTCTGTTGTTAAATGAAAAGCAAACTCTATTTACAGGCGTTTCTCTACTGCAGGTTGTAGTTTGCTCCCATTCCCTAAATCGCATAAACAAAGTCCTTTTCAAAATAAACCTTAATTAAAACTAATTGATGAATATTTTTTATTCCTATGGAATTTCTGCTATTAATGTAAACTGTATGGCCATTTCACACTTCTGGGAAAGAAATGATCAATAAGGCAAGATAAAAATACTCCAAAAGGATGTACTTCTTCCTAATGCTTTACAAGAACAATTGAAATCCTTTGACAGCACAGGTAATACATTCACACCAAACTCTTCCCTGACAGGTTCAGCACTCAAAAGAAGACAATCTGGATAACTTGCATTGTTGCTATAGTAATGTGACAATTAGCATCTAAAGAGAAAATGGTTTGTGTCTACCATTTCAATGACACTTTACAACGTCGAATAATGATGTACCTAAACATCCTTTGGTCAATTGAAAATTGCTTAATCTATGACGAGCCTGTTGAAATTTGCAAGACAATCAGTCAAAACTGATTTTTGAGTGTCATATGGAAAGTACATCACTGTGTTGCAATTTTAAATATCAAAGCATTATTTGCTCACAAGGGCTCCCCAAGGAGAGAATGGATTTCCTTTAGACAATATATTATCCACTTTGAACAACTGGAAAAACTTCAGCATACACAAGTACTGATGTACTGATCTTAGTATATCAGGAATATAGAAGTCACATATAATCACATATATATTAGGAAAAAAAAAAAAAAAAGGATATTCTCTGGACAGTTCAAGTCCCAGAATTTCTTTAAAGAAAACCACAATAAATTAAGGGCTGTGAATTTGCTTGTTGCACACAAAAATCCAGAGGAAAACTCTACTAGAAAGGATCCCTGTTAAAATGTGCCCTTTGCTGCCACCTCGTGGGCATTGTGACTTACAATAAACACGGAGTATTTTCTCCATCCCTCTGTAATCTTCTTTCTCATCTGATTGAAACATAAAGTTTCCTCCTATCATTTATGTTGTAAACACAGTCTTAAGTAATTAAGTTTTGCTTCCTATCTGTTAGGCGCTACTCAGCTCAAAATTACTGCTAAATTCAAGAATCTAAATTACTTAAGCTAACAAACAGAAATGAAAGTAAGTGGTAATTTGCTAAAAGATGTGCAAGACCTGCATTTAACCTTACCTGTTCAGGTACCAGGTTAATTGTTGCTGTAAGAGTTCACTGGGTCAGGAACCAGATAGAACTTCAAGCAATACCCAGAGTCAATGAATAGCTGTCAGGATAGCACTTGTATTAAGAGTACCTAAGGGCTAACTGCATGCACATAGGGAACGTTTATGGTTAAAATAGATGGTGTTCCAATAAAAAACAGCTCTATGCTGATAAGCATTTGACACAGGCATTATAAATTAAATACATGCCCTTGATCTGAAAAATGTCACAATTCTGAACAGCAGAGTAGGATTCTGATTGGGTTTGTTTGGGGGGGAGGGTTGTTGGGGTTTTTTTCCCTACCATGCAATATCATCAAACATTGCCATAAAATTCCATGTTATTCTCACATCAGCCTTGTTACTATTAATTACAAGAAATCCTGTTATTCTAAAGGGTTTTAAGAAATTCTTCAAGCTTCCTAGAATTTCCCTCTGCAAAACAGGTTGCATGTTTAATCTTCTGAGGGCTTTACTTTGACACAATAGGTTCTGAGCTACTTTCACAGACATCAGGTTTCAGGTTGTTGCGAATGTTCAACAGGAGTCCTGCTTATAAAATTTTGCTGCTCCTAACAGAAGCCTTGGTCAATGTTACTGGTCCTCATAGAATCATAGAATCAACCAGGTTGGAAGACACCTCCAAGATCATCCAGTCCAACCTATCACCCAGTCCTATCCAATCAACTAGACCATGGCACTGAGTGCCTCATCCAGTCTTTTCTTGAACACCCCTAGGGGGGACGACTCCACTACTTCTCTGAGCAGCCCATTACAATGGCAAATCACTCTCTCTGTGAAGAACTTCCTCCTAATATCTATCCTGTAGCTCCCCCAGCACAACTTGAGACCATGCCCCCTCATTCTGTTGCTGGGTGCCTAGGAGAAGAGACCGACCATATTATTAAAATCATCCAAGACAGTATAAGCATTTAAAGGACCTAATTCACTTTGCCAAAGACCATTAAGGTACTTGGAGAACAATCTCATGCTCAGGACTGCATGAACATGACCATACCATTCAAGACTGGGTCATGAGACCCCAGACGTGGCCAGTAGCACACAATATTCACAGACAGGTTGCACAGTGACCTCCCTATATGAACAATCAGACTGATGGCCACCCAACTACCCTGCAGTGCATTCATAGCCCTAGGTGTGACTGCGTAGCACCTGAAAATTGTGCAGCCACTGTTCATCCTCCCTCCTGATCATGGTGTGCTGCCACTAGTTCATGGCCCTCAGCCTCACCCAGCGGCCACTGGCAACACTCTAATTGAGCTTCCAAGCAAACTGTTTTTTCCTCTTCAGAACACAGGTCAAAGAAAAATGTTGTAATGAAATTATGAAAGTTGATGAGACACTTCTGCAGAAGGGAAAATGGCAAAGCAGAACTTGAGTACCACAAGAGAGCAGTCACTGTCTTCTCACTGTCTATAATCATGGAAGAAACTTCTACTCACTATATAGAGGACAGTGTTGATGGAAATAGCACTGAGTGTGAAATAAGATCTTCAAACAGTCTCTCACAGCTGTTGTAAGATGGATAAAGGAAGGAAGTACTTCTTTTCAGCCATGTCAGGACAAAAAATAGTGTATAGCAGGGAAAGTGACAGTAACAGATTTGACGCAGCCAGCCACTTTACATGGCAGCTATACTCTTTCCAAGGCTACCTGGGCTTGCTGTGCAGAGGACCATTGTGTACATGTGCAATGGACCACAACATGACAGACACTGTACTTCTGCTTACTTACACAAAATCACCACAAGACTTGTAGCATGAAGAGCAGATCCCAGGGCCAATGTACATCACATCATGTTGTATCAGAGTCCCTCTTGCAACGTACCATATCACTGGCTAACATAGACACACAACCAGAGAGAAGATGGAACTGGCAGATGTTATTGGCAGTGTCCTTCTTGCTTCTTCAAAAACTGAAAATTCCAAATCATTGAGGTAGTTCAACAGTCTCATTCCCATTGTGCGGTTCAGCTGCACACAGTTCATCACACAAGATAACATTTTTTCTGATCCTTTACACTTAGTTTTACCACTTTCCAAGTATTTAAACTATTCCAAAATAAATCTCTCCTTATTTGAGCGTAAAGCAATACTTAAAGCTACTCTGACTTTTGCAGGAACAGCTTTTTCTGCATTATTCTCACAGCAGCCTTGACCAGGCCTGCTCTCTAATGGCTGCAGCTCCACTCCAACTCATCTTAGAATCATAGAATCATAGAATGGTAAGGTTGGAAGGGACCTCAAAGATCATCTAGTTCTGGCCCCCTGACATAGGCAGGNAGGATCATCTAGTTCCAACCCCCTGCCATAGGCAGGGACACCTCCCACTAGTACAGCTCACTCAAGGCCTCATCAAACCTGGTCTTGAACACCTCCAGGGAGGGAGTAGCCACAACCTCCCTGGGCAACCTGTGCCAGTGCCTCACCAACCTCACTGGAAAGAACTTCCTCCTAACATCTAGTTTACACCCCCACACCTCTGCCAGGTTAAACCCATTTCTCCTTGTCCTGTCATTGCATGACCTTGCAAATAATCCCTCCCCAGCCTTCCTGTAGGACCCCTTCAGATACTGAAAGGCTATAATAAGATCTCCTGGAAGCCTTCTCTTCTCCAGGCTGAAGAGCCCCAACTCTCTCAGCCTGTCCTCATAGCAGAGCTGCTCCAGCCCTCTGATCATCTTCATGGCCCTCCTCTGGACCCGTTCTAATGGTTCAGTGTCCTTCAGGTCGCTAAACCTGAATAACAGCTAAACTTTTCCTAACTCTGTATCATTTCTCACATTTACCCTCTCTATTCCATATCTTTCTCAAGAAGAACCAGAGAGACCAATCACCTTGCTCCTGAAACCTGCGTCTCCATCATACTGTGCCTTCCAACCGTCACTCAAACTAGGCCTGGCATGGGCCCTGTGCCGATCTTGGCTTCTGCTTAACTGTATTCAGGGATGAGAAGCAGTAAAAAATAATATCTGCAGACCTCACCAGATATTCGGCTGTGAGTACAAGAGTAATGTCCTAATGTACAACAGGCTAGTGCCATAATCTGCAAAGTCCTTAAAATATCGCTGAAAAGAGGGACTTAAAAAAGCACATTCCAACCCATCACAAAATTTTCAGTTCAAATAGTCACATTTTCACAGCTCTGTAATGTACATTCAAATTCCAGTAACTTGTTCAGCTTTTGCTCTTCCCAGCAAACAGTCCCTACCACTTTAAAGGACTCCTGGCACAGGTTTCTTGAGCCTTCCATAAAATAGTGGTTCTGATGTGATCATCCACACTGGCATGCACATGCAAGACATGTGATTCTCCTACTCATGAGCCACAACAGGATTTTCATTGGTGACATCAAATATCCAATATAAAGACCCACCCTTCTGCCACCTCACAGGGCAAGATGAAATCAGACACATGGCAAAGAGCAAACACGTGAAAAAAAAAAAAAAAGAATGTTTTTCATTTAGTCTTGTAGACAGTAATTTCAAGGCTTTTACAACCCTCGTATTAGAAAGATGTGTATTTTGGATGCTTGTGTTTCATAGCAATTAGGAGGCACGAAGGTCCAGTTGTTTCTACAAAGACTGTAACCACCGTATAGCCAGACTGACCTTTATCACAGCAGTCTGTCTCTCTGCTTTCAGTCATTTCAGTAAGGCACAGAGATGCTTGTTTGCACCAAAGTATAAACCACAAAGCTAACACCTTTCGTGAAGATTACATTTGTGTTACATTACTCATGAAAATACTCTTTGAAATACCTTATCGTAGCAACATGCTGTAGTAGAAAACTTCTTTTCAAAAGTACTACACATTGTTCCACCTCAACTTTGAGAGGACTGAATCAAGGGCTCTGTTTGCCTGTGCAATTTGAGACTGGAACTGTTTGTTCTCTATCTGCTTGCTTCCTTGTTGCTGGAATGGATGCTCAAAATAGTTGCAACGGCCTTCAGTCCAATTCAAAAAGGGCAGTGTATATGAGCACAGCGTGGTCAGCTTCCCAAAATATTCACAGCGAATTTAGGGCTAGAGTAAAAGCTCCAGGAAAGGAGATGCTTTACCCCATAGAAAGTAAAGAGGGCAGACCAACTGCCACCAGCTATTTTAGTACTAGGCTGTGCCTATTTCCATGAATGTGGATGCTGATTGCCACACAATCTCCTCAGTGCAGCTAATGGAAACGTGTAACAGATACTGGTAGCAGGTATGTGGACTGGAACAAATAAACTCTTATTTCCAGACACAAGCTTTCAAAATTGTTAAGGCTTAGTCTAACAGTTAGTTATATTTTATTTGAGCATTAGAAATGCCAAATACAAATCCTAACATAATACCAATAATAGTATGACTATGCAAATAGGGAAGCCAGAAACCTGCATTGCTCCCGCTGTCCTCATTTCAGGGATGATTGCTCTGCTTCTTATTGGGCACCTATTCATATTTAGTACAGCATTACAGTGATCATTTCCTAAAACACTCAGCAATTCTGCTGCTTACCCGAATCAATACAATCAGCCTTTGTGACACAATCTCGTATTAAGCCCAGCTGGTCTATCCTTAGATTCATTCAGTGACATCCAGTTTGCTTCCTAATCACCTTCTGGTTTATGTCACCATGGTAACAGGACTTCATACACTGTGTATTTTTGTTGACACACTGAAAATACATACCACACCACAGCACAGCCCATTAAATAACTATTTTGGTATGGCTCTGGTATTCTGCCCAAAACAAGTAATTCAATTATTTGCATTGTTCTTCAACTCATATATATACTGGGTTTCAGATGCTGTCTTGCCTTTCATAAACAACACGACTGCGTGGTTTTGTCCAACAAACTCATTCTGTATGTATTAGATGCATAATAACATATGTTTTGATTAGAAAATCAGCACATGAAAGTGGTGTTAATTTTGAGATAACAGAAGAAAGCAAGTCTTCTTAAGTCACAAATATCAATATAAAAAACTCCATTTAAAATAAATCCAGACATAATAAAAAGATAGCTGTTCATCTCTCAGCCAATCATAACTCTGCCCTGAAAGAGTGCCTTAAGGGGAAAATAAAAATTGTTTTTTAAAGAATATTTTTAACAAATTTGATCATCTATACTACTATACATAACCAAAAAATACTACACATTTAATATTTGTGGTTTGGGCATGAGCTTCCTCAGCTTTAGATGCTTCAACTCCTTTTATGTTAGTTCTGAATTTCCAGAGTGTGAACAATAGTAACACTTTTAAACTATTCAGTCCTAACTTCTCATCAAATTTGTTGAGCTATAATTTTAAATTAACAACAACAACAACAAATTAAAAAACAATCAGATACCATGTTAATTAGTACCCTAATATAATAGTTACTATCATTAGTCTAGGACTCCACTTTTTATTATTGATACTTTAATCCTCTCAGCTAATTAACCAGATTAATTATTTGTCTACCTAAATTCAGAAAGCACAGGAATAAAAGCAAATACTAACATGTTTACATTTTTGTAAGCTCTTGTTCACCATAAAGCAGTATAATAAGAAATGTTTCCAGTTGAATATGCTCTAAAGCAAACGAGATAAAAAGAATCTCTGTAACCTACCTCATATTCCCTGCCATGATGAGGAACAGATTATAAATGTGAGAAAAAATGAAGAGGAAGAGGATGGTACTGAAGAACATCGTCATCCAAGATCCATGGTCCTCTCGAAACATTTTCAGACGGAGCAACTGACCTGTGGTAGAAATATGAGAAAGCATATTTTTGTCAGTAAATACACCTTTAAATGATAACAAAAAATAAAGTTGAGTCTTAAACTGTATTTCTCCTTTTATCAAATTATTCCACTGTGTGTGGAGAGAGGAGATTTAACACCACGGAGCTTAAGTACTTGTCTGCAGTTAATCAAGAACAGATATTATTCCTACAAAATAATGAGGTTACTTCCCACAAATGTATTGAAGACTTGTTTGGGCATTTACTAACAGTGTCGCCGAGATGGAAGTCTGAAGGAGTCTGCATCACAAAGAATAACAGAATGATGGAATTAACCAGGTTGGAAAAGACCTCTAAGATCATCAAGTGCAACCTATCATCTAACATTATAATTAACTAAACCATGGCACTAAGAACTTCATCCAGCCTCCTCTTAAACACCTCCAGGGACAGGGATGATGATCCCACCACCTCCCCAGACAGCCCATTCCAACGGGCAATCATTCTTTCCATGAAGAAATTCTTCCACGTGTGGTACCTGATTGAAATGTGGCTGTGGTTTTGCATGCACTAGTGTGATTCTACATGTTGGTTCAGCAGCTTTCAATGTTTCCATTTCAGCCACTAAGATCTCTAATCTGATCTCATGCTGGCACAGGAAGTTGAACAGCCATGCACAAGTGGAAAGTGGAGTGGAGAACTTGACTCACTCAGAGAAAAAGAAAATTTACCTTTTAATTTGCTTTTCCTTTCATTTGAATTAATTTTATCAATCTGCTGACCTAAAACAGTTGTGTTACACATCTGCATAAAACTGGACACAGTTCCATGGACTGGAAGGGTAACTCCCTAAACCATCATGTCTTTTAGAAACCGTTACATTCTAACACTCCAAAGCAGATGCCACAGTGGGGAAGATCTCATGGGATTAGTCCAGACCTCAGGACGAGTGCCACTTTTAGTGACATTTAAGCAATGTCTTGAGAAGTAAGTCTATTTATAAATTTTGAGGTGTCATAAGGGTCTCAGGCTGTGGGAGATCCGTTATTTGCTGGTATTTCTTCATCAATAACAAAACCAGTCATTAAATCTTGATGTTTGCCTATCTCTTTCCACTGATAACAGACAAATACCTCACAACATAACAACACTGATCTCATCATATATGTTTATCTAGTTTGTGAAAAACACAAACATGGAATAGAATTAGGGACTGAGGACACTTTGGTTCACGAGATAAAGAGATTATTTGCTTTTCTGAGAAGGTGACTGCAGGACTAAGTGACGATGAAGGAAATTGTCAGGGAGAGAGGGAAACTCCACATATCGGAGCTCAAGATGACTTTTGCTTAAGCCCAAAAGCGTACAAAAATACACGGTGAGTAATAAGTAAATAACAGCCCCTCCTCTCAGTAAAACCGAGATAACAACGATGTACAATCTCTTTATTCCTCTGTTTCATGAGGTAGTACAAGGCTGACACGTGCTCCTGTCTACTAGTCACCTAATATCAACACAGGAAATTCTGATAAAGTCTTAGACTCCAATACTACAGAACTGCTCAGCTGGGGTGACCTCTCCCAACAGTCTGATATGCACTGGGCAAGTATCACAAACCTTAGAATTAATTTCGAATTCTATCAGAGACCTCCAGTGACATTATGGACAAACCACTTACACTCCACACTCAACTCCTTGATCCATGGAAGTGTAGAATAATGTTACTCTCTGTCTTATGATATAGATAGACTTTTGCTACAGTATATCACAACAAGCCCACAAACTGATTAAGCCTGTAAAAAAAAAATCATATTACAAAAGAGAATAGACCTTACAGTCGTTCTTGCAATTACTATTCATTTCCTAGTCAGATATGTACGCTGAATGTCACCACGCCACAGAGAACTAAACATTTCCTGGAGTATTTGAGCTATAACTCTTTCTCCTGGTACTGCTTAATAAATTAAAATATGTCAATTTTTTTTCCTAAAATGATGTGCATTTTTTAATGTGTTCTTTGAATGCTTGGAATATTGAAAAGCCCATCAGCAGAAGAGATAGGAATTTGATTTTGCAAGGCAGAGAGTGCCACCACAGTAGGCAAGCAGAGTAAGTAAAACAACCAATAACTCAAGCAGCAAGGTGAAGGACAGTAGCTAATGAGGAGATAGTGCAGTCAGGTGCTAGAAGACATTAAAATAGAGAAATCAGAAGGAAAATGAGGAACAGGACAGAAACTTTCATGAGAGGTGACACAGCAGACAAAGAGGTTGAAAGGTCTGGGATGGAGGCAATCTTTGGAAGCTGTTGTTGAACTGCAAAATTCAGTTTCAGCATGGATTAGGGATGGACAGGTGGGGAAGTTACGTGGGGGAAATTAGTTTTTAAAAAGTGACATGTTCATTCACAAAATGAAACAGGAAGATCCCAGGGCTGGTGTGTGCTGCTGAAAACTGGAAATGCAGGTTTGGCGCAGAAAGACTGGAGGACCTGACGCAGACTGGACTACGGACTGAAGTGGTAGGTAGGATCTGAGTGCTGGAGTAAGCAGAGTTGGAGGATGGGTGTTCTCTGACAGGACTGAGATTTTGGAACAAGGTGGGAACTGCAAGGTAGAAGCAGTCATAGGTAGAAAGGTGGGGTGAACCACTGCAATGAGGCAAGAGCAACATAGGTCTACAAACCATTCTGGTAGTAGGGCTGCAATTACAAGGATTCTGACAGTGAAGGGAAACAAGGAGCAAGTCCAAACACACACACATACATGCTCCAAGCCCGTGTACTCCTCTTCTCTTTCAATGGTGGAAACAGTAACAGTTCCACATCTAGCTAGAATGGGACTGTGCAGTAAGTCTTTCTCTAAAAACCAAGTAGAGGCTGCTACGGTAAGAGCAATTTATCCTGACTGAGAGGAGGGGCTTAGTGATAAAAGGTGTCTCCCTTGCAGTTCGATACCTGCTCTCTGAAGAGCTGCCATTGTATATGGAGTATTACTGATGCCTTGGATTTTAGAAGATCCAGATTAATGGAGACGAAAAGTATAGATGGACATCTAGACTTCTGTAAAATAGATTTTTCCAACCTTTCTAAGACAGGTAAGAGAAAGCTATATTAAGCATTAATTGCACCTGTATTCTCCAAAGCAATGTATTTTTTCTTGTTTAGCTGTTACACCGTGATTAACACACACACACACATATACATTTAATATTTGTTAAAGTACTTTTCACAAATACTGTCTTTAGCAGGCAAATTCTTACACCTTGACTATCCTTCTAGCTTGTGTTTGCTACATAGGACTTCATTAACTCTCAAGTAAGTATGTGAACATTATTTTTCAATGAAAAATATAGCAGCTTAATTACAAAACTGATTGAATCATTAAAGAAAAAGGAATTGGGTATTAGTACAATCCACTTATATAACTGTATACAAATACTGCTGTATACTACTTATTGTTCCCATCATATTAGTATGCAAAACATGGTAAATGCAGTTGAACTAAAATATGTGAAATGCTCCACTTAATACTCACATTTCATCCAGTCTCCTTTCACATCAACTTACTTGAACATAAAGAAGGAATGCATGTGATGGTTACTTAACAGGTAAGATGCTAAAGTATATATTACAAATAATGCTTCACATTTCTACTATGAAACTTAGGACTTCCTCTATAATGTTTTATGAATTTGCTGAAAGGAGCTAAAAGGGTACACTTTGGGAGAAGATGTAACAAAAATATATCGGGTTGTGAATAGTCAGAAATTTGGAAAAACTATACGGTAACTGGAATGCATTCAAATATACTTGCAAACATGCAAATGGAAAATTCTCAGAGTAATCCCAACAAATAAAAGGGTTAATGTAAAATTAAGGCTCCTACTACAAAGAATAGGAAGCAAAAAGGAGCAAGGGGCAAACAGAGTAAATAAAGATTAAAATAACACAAAATAAACTGTTAACTTTTTTTTTTTAAATTTTTTTTTTTTTTAAGACCAAATTAATCTATTATGATCATGTTAAAAATATCCAAAAACCCCACAGGTATGACAGGGAATAATATGGTTCTTAGAATATATCTGCACATACAAACTCAGATATTTTTTAAAATAAACAGTTGCACTAAACCTGAAAATTATACGCCATACGAATGACTATTATTGATAAACTGTGAACTACAATTAGCTGCATAAGCAAATCAAGATTCTTCTGATTTACACAATGTTTCATTCACAAAGTTTCCTCAAAAATTTTTTTTTTTTTTATTGAAACAAGGTCTTGGATCTACTCGAAGATTTTGGAGGCCATATCACAGGCACGGGAAGAATATAAAGTACTACAGACTTGAGGATTTAAGGTCTTGTAACAAGCCAGGCAATAAATCAATTCATCAGTTGAAATTCACTTGCCTTTCTATAATAGTGTGCAAACACTGCTAGGGATGATGACTGAGGAGCTTGTAGGTATTGTCAGAGTCACAGACCCAAGCCATATTTCTTTCAGATCCAAAAGAAGAGGCAACCCAACAGGCAGAGACAAAACCTGATTAAATCAAACAGGTTACTTTTTTTAAAAGCTAGAACTTTTCCAGCACCTTTAGATCCACAGCCCATAAGATGGTTAGATTCACTAGACTGTTTCTCAAAAGAGAAATGTAAAATTCTTAGCCATTAATTTTGCATGCTTTCTTGTGTTAATTATGAGTGATTGAGACCATAAACTTCAATGCTGTCCTGGGAATATGTGTAAAATTCTAATATCCAGCCCTTCATCAAATCAAGAGTATTCCTTTAATTCTGGATGCCACATTATGACTGTTCTTTCTGTCCATTTAATGTTCATGACCATCTCCATCAATGGCTGAAACTGTTCAGCTGAAAAATTAATCTCAGTAAATTTGAAGTACTTTTCAGCCTTGAAAATTCAATCCTACTTTCGCCAAAGTCTGGCAAGTCTGCTCTAAGCACTAACAACACATGCAAAGCCTCATTTATCACAGTATACCCTCATGGTGCTGCTGCTCATTCTGCTACTGCTAAAATAGATGTATGACATGGATTTAGTAGTGAAATAGATGTATACATGGGTTTAGTAGTGAACATAGTAATGTTCAGGAAGTTTTCTTCAACTACAGACGCAGAATTTTGAACATGAACTGTGAAGATGTTCAAGTCACATCTTCAACTGTGAAGATGTTCAAGTCACATCTTCTAGCTTGGGTTACTCTGTTGGTGTGAGTATAGTAGACAAAAAACTTGCTAGTATCTGATGAAAAACCAACCAGTGTCACTTCTGAAAATCATTACAGCATGCTCTCAGATCTAATGGATGTCAGGGTAGCTCAGATGGCCTCAGGATATAGCACTTCTTCCCACATGCAGGGAAACTGGGTCCTGATTGTACAGGGCTTCAAAATGTTTTGATGGAAGGAGTTCCTGTTATGGCACCAAGCTGGGAGTCAAACCCCTTGTGTTTTTTTCCTCTTGCTTATTTTTTTACCTCAGGAAAGGTTCTTTTTATCTTTCCACCTGTTCCCCTGTGTCCCCTGCAAATCATTCAGATCAATTGCAAAGCACACTGTTTCAAGAACAGAGTCTTGGATAAGGACTCTAAGATTTATTATAATACAAATAATTAATAGGAGACAATGTTTTAGAGCACAAATTACAGCTTTACCCAGCCATCTTGCAGTGAAGTGGACCACATCTGTCTGCCTCCCTCCTCTAAGACCCACTGATAATCCTGTTCCAGGAGCTTGATGAGATCAGGAATCTGGCATTACAATTCCCTCATGCAGCATAGCTGCACTGTTTGTAGCCACTTCAGGGTTTATTTGTACTGCCAGCACAACCTGGAATAAAGTGCTTAGGGCCTTCATTAATAATTATTGAAAATGAAGACAGAGAAGTAGAAAATACAGTGTAGTTAAAAGCAAGCATGACCTTTACCCAAAAGGATTTTAAGAAAAGATAACTTTCCTGTACATACTCAAATCCCTTTCAATTGAACACATCATAAGAAAATGTTACATAATTGTATTGTACCAATTAGGGCAGCTACATTTCACAGAATTTACAAAGACACCTTGAAAAATTAATCTGAAATTACACAACATTTATGTAATTTTTTTTCTATTCACAAGGGTTATGGAGAAGAGTATGGAAATAGTAAGATTAGAGCTACCCTAGGTTAAAGTACAGTGCTTCAATACCTAACAAAACGTATTTAGTAAGCAAACACTCCCCACCTGTGAAATACAAGGTGAGTAAACCAGATGGTTTTCTATCCATATTCACCTTCTGGAAAGTCATTTGACTGCTTTTGTTGCTGAGCTTCTAGACAAACAACTTTCTTTCCTAATTTCATTGACTACACTCTGAACTAGCTTTTTGTCAATTAATTGCCTGGGTGAACCATAAATCTGTAAAGCACTATAATGCAATCTTTATTTAGCAGCTTTACACTGTAACTCATGTTTGCTATGTTTTGACCTGTGTCTGCAAATGCACCTCTGGAAAACTCATACTGTATCAAGGTTGACATGAAATAAAACACTACATTAAAAAAAGAAAATTACTATCAATATAATGGTCAAAGCTGTTTGGAAAATTCAAGGAATCAATAACATTTTGAAAAAGTCCTTTCTGCCTTTCAAAGTACAGTTTAGACTAAGTAAAATTTTATCATGCCATTCTATCAAGCACTGTAGTGGACTCTGTTCTATAAACGACTGTCTGGATGACTTATTCAAAGCTCCTATTTGGGTAGACTTTACATTTTGGCATCTGCTGCATCATTTGGAGAGAGGTTTTAGAAACATAACAAACTGCAATTGGTAACAGCTCGTTTTGGCAGACTATTCCAGCACTTATTTTGTTTTCATTATAAGGATGAACTTGTTGGGATTAAACATAAGACTTCAGAAGTATAAAAATCTTGCTTTAAAAATACACCACAGATCTATATTCCAGCTATTCCGTAACAGGCATTGATGCAAACTGGGCCACAAAGAGGCAAAACAGTGGACAATTACTGTTCTCCTATCTTCTCCTCTGCTTCTTTCAAAGACAAACACAGATGCATTAGTGGGCAAGGGGACAATGCTGTTACTGAGGGTGTTTCATCTAGTGTACACTACAGCAAATATTAGAGAGGAGAGAATATAAAAATTTGGATAAAAGATCATGAAGATCTGGCTGTGTTGATGTTGTAGGGTAAGATTTAAGTGTTATCTACTTGGAATTTATATTTTTCTCAGACAGAGAAGAGCTTATGCATCATCCTGTATTCTGAATTCTTCAGCCAAATGAAACATATTGGATTTAATTTACAAGTTCTGAGATTTAAGTCCAATACATCTATTGAATATTTATTTTTTTAAAAGTTGTTATTCTCTCTTTTCCCTCCAGGCATACATCATGAAAAGATGATGAATGGTACATGCACTATTTTCATTTGCAACGGAAACCCTAAGCTGGAGTGGTACTGCTATTTGCTGATTCTGGTTTGCATTTTCACACTATTGGTAGGATTTCTAGGTAATATACTTGCACTACAGCACTATGTGTACTACATGAAGACATGGACTACCAATACCATATTTCTCTTTAATTTGGCACTGTGTGACTTTACTTGGACTCTGGTGGCACCTTTTTCAGTATATGATAGTTTCCAGAAGTCAGCTGTCTATTCCAGCCAAGCATTTTATCAGATCATAAGACTATTTTTTAATGTTGATGTCTATGGAAGTGTCTATTTCCTGACACTCATCAGTTTTGACAGGTACATAGGTGCTGTCCATCCCATCTCTTCATTAACATGGTGGGACAAAGGAAAGGCTGTGTTTTGTACCATCGCGGTATGGATCTTCATAGTGATTGCATCGATGCCTGAGATCTACTACACAGTTGCACTTAAGAGACCTCATGACATCAGAGATTCTCTGGATGGCACTGAAGAACTTTTACAATTTGCAGTGCCATTCACACTCTCCAAGATTGTACTGAGATTCCTAATTCCAGTCACAGTCCTCTTTACGTGCTATATGCTTACTCTCAAAGCATTACTACAACTCAGTAAACGCCAGCAAAGAAGGAACAGACTTGTTAGGCCTCTATTACTGATTTCAGCTGCTATGATCGTATTTGCTGTTTCTTTCATACCTTATCATGTTATGATGATGGTGATACTAATTTACAGAGTTAACTGTCAACCGTCCTGTGAGAACATAAGTACACTAAGTTTCATTTATAAAGTCACAGAGATCATCTGCAGCATCAACAGTTGCCTTGACCCAATCATTTTTACCGTAGCAAATAAGACATTCTATCAAACACTTAAAACCATGAAATGTCATCCCAAATGCCAGTGCTGTTGTTGCCTGACACGTAGGGTAAGTGATATCACTCTGTCCCTAAGAACACTGACTTAAACACCAGTCTATAAAGACACACATCTCCCACTATCCATTTAAAATTCAGTGTCCTGTACTGTACAACAGCCGCCTGAATAAGCAAGAATGTATGGAGTAAACTTTATATGAAAAGAAGCACTAACAACTTCTTGTCTTACAGAACTGGCATTTCAAACATTCTTGTCATAAATCCACCTTAATTTGTTGTGAAATAGCATTTCTCACCCATATGCACATGCAAGATGGAATGAACGACGAAGAAAGGTTTTAAGTAACTAATTCTTGGCCAGAAAAATACAGTCGTGTTAAGAGCATGTAGTGTTGAGACGCCTTCTTATAGTTGCTGTTAAGTATTCTTTCATCTATTTCTAAGCGCTGCTGTGATTGGACTATATAATTAGTAACAATCGTGATGCTTACAGATGAACTTCTCGAGTATTGGCAGAAAGGCTTTCTACAAGTATTTCATTTTACTGCTGCTTGCACTAGAGCTCCACTGACACTGCTAGTGGAACCTCATTAACCCACGTAAGTGCAAGCACATTTCCAAAAACAGATAACCGAACAAAAAATAGTAATATAAAAGCCCTGAGGATAGACAGAGCCACAAAGAATCTACTCCTGAAGCAAACAAGCACAGACTGAGGAGCTTTATTAAGTCTTCCCCCAGGACAGCAAGGTTTCCCAAACAATAGACTGTGGTGTCCCCCAAACCTTGGCAATTTCAGCTTTCTCATAACTGTTCTGCTTCATGAGACTGCGTGGCCCTGCCACAAAATCTGAGCTCATCAACATGACAGAGTATGCACAGGAAAAGTTCTGAAATACAGAGATGGATGAACTGCAAGAAAAGTAAGAGATGCTGCCCAGACCCAGGTACAGGACCTTGCACTGCCCTGCTAAACTTCATAAGGTTGGCATGGGCCCATCTCTACAGCCTGTAAAGGTCCCTCTGGATGGTGTCTCTTCCCTCCAGTGTGTTGACCACACCACACAGCTTGGTATCATCAGCAAACTTGCTGAGGGTGCACTGAATCCCACCATCCATGTCACCAACAAAGATGTTAAACAGCACCAGTCCCAGCACCAATCCCTGAGGGACTCCATTCATCACAGGTCTCCATTTGGACACAAAGCCATTGACAGTAACTCTTTTAAGAGCAGCCATCTAACCAATATATAACATCTTTAACTATGGAGGTTTAAATCCTTTGTGACTGTGGCACGGAATGATGAACTGGGTTCTGATAACAAATGACAAACCAGCTCCTGACAACCTGAAACACTACCTGTGTTTGGATGTACTAGCAAACACAGCATATCATAGGATAACCGCATGCTTACATTCTATGCAGGAGAATTACGTACTTATCTTATTTTAAGTGTCCTTTTGCTCCTCTGATAGTTTCTTAATCTTTCAATTTCCCTTATTTAAAACAAAAATATTCACTTTTTTTTTTTTTTTAAATGCATGAATTGTCTGTTAAAACGTGACACGGCTATTAACAGTGCATTGGCTTCCTTAGGGAAGAGAGCTTTTTAATCCACAAATGTGCACCCATTGGCAATTACCTACTATAATGTACACTTACATCTCAGACTGATACAGAAACAATGTCAATGCCATTTAGTGACAAAGGTGCTCTCAGCACAAAAAAGGACAGAACAGGAGAGATCAGTGTGCAGCTCTGTGATAAATGAGTTTATTGCTCCCACCAGATTGCACCCAAGATTGTAAACAGCAAGCTATTTCTAAAAAACAAACACTTGTAATTTTTATCTTTCAATCTATCTTTAAAGGCACAGATGCACTTTTTCTTTCTCTACCTCTTGGGAAGAGATGTTCAGGTTCCAGGACTTCTACTAAGTGAGTTTTTTCAGGAGAGACAACAACAGCTTAGAACAGCAACTTCTCTAAATCCTCTAGAGATGTTTAATAGCAACACAGTTGGTTTTCTGTTTGGACAGATCATTTTAATCTCACTGCATAATATCTACACTAAATAGATGTTAATGTCACTATTATATATTAATCAAGTACCACTAGAAAGATCCTTGTCTGTTAATAATTTTTTTTTATTAAATAAAAAAAGAAAAATTAAAAAGTATTCAACTCACATGAAATTCTGAAAAAAATTATCAAAATAGCTGATTTTGGAAAAAAATACTTTTTTTCCTCTTGAAGTGATGCCTTTATAACACCTACAAATACAGTTTGTGCTCACAACTTGCTATTAATAATACTAATAACAACTTGCAATTTAATAATAAAATTAAATACTGCAATTAAAGATTGAAAGCCTCCCGTGAGCTCAAGACAAATAAAGTGAGACCTTACTTGGAGTACTGGATCCAGGTCGGGAACCCTCAATATAAGAAGGACACGGACCTGATGGAGCAGGTCCAGAAGAGGGTCATGAAAATCATCAGGGGACTGAAGCACCTCTGCTACAAAGACAGACTGAGGGAGCTGGGGTTGTTCAGTCTGGCAAAGAGGAGGCTCTGGGGCGGCCTAATAGCAGCCTTCCAGTACCTGAAGGGGGCCTACAGAAAGGATGGAGCGAGACTATTTACAAAGGGCTCTGGTGATAGAACAAGGGGTAATAGTTTCAAGCTAGAGAAGAGCAGATTTAGATTGGATATTAGAACAAATTCTTTACTGTGAGGGTGGTGGAACACTGGAACAGGTTGCCCAGGGAGATGGTTGGGGTCACATCCCTGGAGATATTCAAAGTGAGGCTCAACAGGGCTCTGGGCAACCTGATCTAGCTGAGGATGTCCCTGTTGATTACAGAGGTGGTTGGACTAGATGACCTTCAGAGGTCCCTTCCAACCCAGACCATTCTATGATTCTATGAAAGTAATTAAAAAGCTTGACAGATAACCCTTCCGCAATTCAGCTGTGGTGCCTTTTGCAAGAAGCAGATTGCAGAGATACGCAAAGTCTAGGGCTTCTTTGTCTGTTTCACTCTGTAAAAAGAAAAACTAAGGCAACGATGAGGAAATGCATTAAAGTCAATGAGGGAGTCTGATTCAAAAAAAAAAAAAAAAAGCTAAGGAGAAATTTCATTCTGTTCAGGTAATCAGAACATAAAATGCATTTAACTGAACAGAAATGACCTTTATATTCTCAATTCGACTGATCTATGCAGTATACTTGCATAGAAAGATGCAAAATGAGATCTTTTTTGCTTTCTGTCAGCATCACCTTACCAAAGGGCAGGGGATACAAGACAGAGCAGTGCCAGCAACTGCTATCAGGAGCCTGAGAGAGTATCAAGGAGCACTTACTACACTGTGCCAATGACCAGGGAATGCCCAGAAAAGCAGAGGCAGGGACCTGCTCTTGCAGGTCTGAATCCAATCTGCTGTCAACTCCAAAGGTAAAAATTGCCATGAAATAGTATGTATCAAGACAATAATGCATATTCTTTGATCCTCCCTGACCCCTAAAAATATGAGCAAGTAGGAGCAGAAAGCACAGGTTTAGTGCCTTGCTCTAAACTCTTTACTGGGGTCAAGCAGGAGCAAGTTGAAGTTCAAGTTATGAAATACTGACTAAGGTAGATGTCTTAACTCTTCATTCAGTGTTCTGCACTCACTCTGAAACTCTGCTAGAATCTGTTTTTCTGCATTGCTCCTTGTTTTTCTCCCACTGAAAGGAAAATATGGAATAGCGGTGTTACAAATTTAAACCTCTGCCTACACATCTGTTTCTGTAGCCAACTGCAATCTTATACAGTCCACACAATCCTGTAAAGCTCATTAATTTTCTATAAATAAAGCCATTTATGAGTGGTCCCAAGGTACTTGCACACAGAAAAAGGAGAAGGAAAAGCAAAGGAACCACCTCCTGCTTCCAAAAAGATTATTCCTAACCAATCCTGAACAATGAAGAACAGAAAAGGAAGAAGACAGGAGCATTCCTGTAAAAAATATCTCCACCACAGTGCCTCTGCCTGTTCTCCCAGACTAGGGTCTCACAGAGCATGTCTTATGCTGGTCTGAGTCTAAAGGTATGCGTAATCTTTTAAAATCATCTCCAGGACACAAAAATCGTGAAAAATCCTTCCTTTTCTTGCCTTTAGCTTATTCATATTCCTCACAATACTCAGCTGTGACTATACCCTAGCAGCTGATAAGGATTCTAGACGTCTGTTTGCCTGCTCATAAGTGATTCCATAATCAGTTAGGCACACTTTTTTCAAAGTGTTTTTGTTCAACTAGGCTGAACTAAAGCTAATATTGTTCTGACTGAAATAAAATTTTCTGTGAAATAAGAGTTAAAAGGCACAAGACATCTGGTCATATTTACTTGGTTGTATTTTTATTTGAAAGTACATGTTCCTAAAATGTTTTATTGTAATATTTCCCAGACAGAATGACATAAATAAAATTAAATAAGTTTCTTCTATTTTGTGACAGTAAGCTAGCAATAAACTAACTAGCTAAGAGCCAAAGTCAACATCTTCTACTGCAACAAGTAGGGCTGGTTTCTCACAGATCTTTGTTTGGATTAAACCTGAGGACAAGGCAACCAATTCAATGTTCAACTACTATAACGAGTTTGAACACATTATTGAATAATGTAATAACGTATTAGTCTACAAAAGCGGGTAGCTTTCATATTTAGATTCTGAGGTATTAGAGTGAGTGACAACTATGTAGTAAACTAGATGAATTCAAAATGGACCACAACCTGGAAGATCTGACTGTTTATGTATAAGCTCAGCTGTGGTCAGAAAAACAGTTGTCTCATTCACTATTGTAAATCCAGCATTGTTTTGTAAACACAAAAGAAAGTTAAAATAAAAACCTCCATGTTAAACAAGTAAATTTTGCTACAGATGTCCAAAAGCTGCTTTCCTTTATGCAGCCACTGTTCTTCATTCGTTTTTGCAATATCTTTGTCTCACAGAAAACCCTCGAATCACAGAATCAGTCAGGGACACCTCACACTAGGTCAGGCTGGCTAGAGTCCCATATAGCCTGGCCTTAAACACCTCCAGGAATGGGGCTTCCACCACCTCACTGGGCAACCCATTCCAGGGTTTCACCACCCTCATGGTGAAGAACTCCTTCCTAACATCCAGTCTGAATCTACCCATTTCTAGCTTTGTTCCATTCCCATCACTATCTGATATTCTAAAAAATCCCTCCTTGGCTTTCTTGTAGGCCCTCTTAAGATACTGAAAGGCCTCCTGAAATTTTTGCGTTTATTAAGAGATGAGCATATCTTTTTAAAATAAAAATGTTCAAATGCTCCTGAAAGTTCTCTTTCTCTTCGATGTACAAAAAATGAATGCATTCTGCCGTCAACATTTTTTTTCTCCATGCTTCAGAAACATTTCTCTTGGCAAAGAGCTATGACGAACAATATCACAAGGCAATTAAATACTTCACCTTTGTACACTGCTTTCATTAGCAAAACTCTTTAGGTAGAAGAACAAATACGCTCGACTGAATCTACAGCTGAAGGAACCATGGCAGAGGCATATAATGTCATTAAGTCCACCACCCACTTTGCAGAGAAATGTAGCTCCTCTGCTCCTGCCTTGCAGAAACACAAGTATGAGTCTCAGGGCTGTCAAGTCTCCCTGTCCTGTGCCTAGAACCCACAGTCACAGGTGATGGGATCCACTGGCCCTTGCACAAGACCTACCATCTCTACAGCCCCTCTGCAGCCCCTCTCAGACTCTCTTCAGGCCTTCTCCCAACTTAACACTTACTAGCTCAGTCTCTTCCTCTTCATATGTGTGAAGGTTTGGGAGTTCCCCCACCCCCCC